>OV884003.1:39377723-39594051 GCA_930367185.1 Myathropa florea
ACGGTAAGTCTGGCGTGGTTTTGACCATAACAAGATTTGTAGAGGCATTCATTACGAACATTTTAAACCAAAAATCTTAATTCTAGGCCTAGTAGTTTCCGGAGAAAATGAAAATAAACCAAATTATGCCATACTTTTAGCTAAAAATATGTATGTTATTGTGCGATACACATATTTTTTCTCAAAAACGGTAAGTCTGGCGTGGTTTTGACCATAACAAGATTTGTAGAGGCATTCATTACGAACATTTTAAACCAAAAATCTTAATTCTAGGCCTAGTAGTTTCCGAGAAAATGGAAATAAACCAAATTATGCCATACTTTTAGCTAAAAATATGTATGTTATTGTGCGATGCACATATTTTTTCTCAAAAACGGTAAGTCTGGCGTGGTTTTGACCATAACAAGATTTGTAGAGGCATTCATTACGAACATTTTAAACCAAAAATCTTAATTCTAGGCCTAGTAGTTTCCGAGAAAATGAAAATAAACCAAATTATGCCATACTTTTAGCTAAAAATATGTATGTTATTGTGCGATGCACATATTTTTTCTCAAAAACGGTAAGTCTGGCGTGGTTTTGACCATAACAAGATTTGTAGAGGCATTCATTACGAACATTTTAAACCAAAAATCTTAATTCTAGGCCTAGTAGTTTCCGAGAAAATGAAAATAAACCAAATTATGCCATACTTTTAGCTAAAAATATGTATGTTATTGTGCGATGCACATATTTTTTCTCAAAAACGGTAAGTCTGGCGTGGTTTTGACCATAACAAGATTTGTAGAGGCATTCATTACGAACATTTTAAACCAAAAATCTTAATTCTAGGCCTAGTAGTTTCCGAGAAAATGAAATAAACCAAATTATGCCATACTTTTAGCTAAAAATATGTATGTTATTGTGCGATGCACATATTTTTTCTCAAAAACGGTAAGTCTGGCGTGGTTTTGACCATAACAAGATTTGTAGAGGCATTCATTACGAACATTTTAAACCAAAAATCTTAATTCTAGGCCTAGTAGTTTCCGAGAAAATGAAAATAAACCAAATTATGCCATACTTTTAGCTAAAAATATGTATGTTATTGTGCGATGCACATATTTTTTCTCAAAAACGGTAAGTCTGGCGTGGTTTTGACCATAACAAGATTTGTAGAGGCATTCATTACGAACATTTTAAACCAAAAATCTTAATTCTAGGCCTAGTAGTTTCCGAGAAAATGGAAATAAACCAAATTATGCCATACTTTTAGCTGAAAATATGTAAAAATATGTATGTTATTGTGCGATACACATATTTTTTCTCAAAAACGGTAAGTCTGGCGTGGTTTTGACCATAACAAGATTTGTAGAGGCATTCATTACGAACATTTTAAACCAAAAATCTTAATTCTAGGCCTAGTAGTTTCCGAGAAAATGAAAATAAACCAAATTATGCCATACTTTTAGCTAAAAATATGTATGTTATTGTGCGACGATGCACATATTTTTTCTCAAAAACGGTAAGTCTGGCGTGGTTTTGACCATAACAAGATTTGTAGAGGCATTCATTACGAACATTTTAAACCAAAAATCTTAATTCTAGGCCTAGTAGTTTCCGAGAAAATGAAAATAAACCAAATTATGCCATACTTTTAGCTAAAAATATGTGTTATTGTGCGATGCACATATTTTTTCTCAAAAACGGTAAGTCTGGCGTGGTTTTGACCATAACAAGATTTGTAGAGGCATTCATTACGAACATTTTAAACCAAAAATCTTAATTCTAGGCCTAGTAGTTTCCGAGAAAATGGAAATAAACCAAATTATGCCATACTTTTAGCTGAAAATATGTAAAAATATGTATGTTATTGTGCGATACACATATTTTTTCTCAAAAACGGTAAGTCTGGCGTGGTTTTGACCATAACAAGATTGTAGAGGCCATTCATTACGAACATTTTAAACCAAAAATCTTAATTCTAGGCCTAGTAGTTTCCGAGAAAATGAAAATAAACCAAATTATGCCATACTTTTAGCTAAAATGTATGTTATTGTGCGATGCACATATTTTTTCTCAAAAACGGTAAGTCTGGCGTGGTTTTGACCATAACAAGATTTGTAGAGGCATTCATTACGAACATTTTAAACCAAAAATCTTAATTCTAGGCCTAGTAGTTTCCGAGAAAATGGAAATAAACCAAATTATGCCATACTTTTAGCTGAAAATATGTAAAAATATGTATGTTATTGTGCGATACACATATTTTTTCTCAAAAACGGTAAGTCTGGCGTGGTTTTGACCATAACAAGATTTGTAGAGGCATTCATTACGAACATTTTAAACCAAAAATCTTAATTCAAGGCCTAGTAGTTTCCGAGAAAATGGAAATAAACCAAATTATGCCATACTTTTAGATGAAAATATGTAAAAATATGTATGTTATTGTGCGATACACATATATTTTCTCAAAAACGGTAAGTCTGGCGTGGTTTTGACCATAACAAGATTTGTAGAGGCATTCATTACGAACATTTTAAACCAAAAATCTTAATTCTAGGCCTAGTAGTTTCCGAGAAAATGAAAATAAACCAAATTATGCCATACTTTTAGCTAAAAATATGTATGTTATTGTGCGATGCACATATTTTTTCTCAAAAACGGTAAGTCTGGCGTGGTTTTGACCATAACAAGATTTGTAGAGGCATTCATTACGAACATTTTAAGCCAAAAATCTTAATTCTAGGCCTACTAGTTTCCGAGAAAATGAAAATAAACCAAATTATGCCATACTTTTAGCTGAAAATATGTAAAAATATGTATGTTATTGTGCGATGCACATATTTTTTCTCAAAAATGGTAAGTCTGGCGTGGTTTTGACCATAACAAGATTTGTAGAGGCATTCATTACAAACATTTTAAGCCAAAAATCTTAATTCTTGGCCTACTAGTTCCGAGAAAATGAAAATAAACCAAATTATGCCATACTTTTAGCTGAAAATATGTAAAAATATGTATGTTATTGTGCGATACACATATTTTTTCTCAAAAACGGTAAGTCTGGCGTGGTTTTGACCATAACAAGATTTGTAGAGGCATTCATTACGAACATTTTAAACCAAAAATCTAATTCTAGGCCTAGTAGTTTCCGAGAAAATGGAAATAAACCAAATTATGCCATACTTTTAGCTGAAAATATGTAAAAATATGTATGTTATTGTGCGAGTACACATATTTTTTCTCAAAAACGGTAAGTCTGGCGTGGTTTTGACCATAACAAGATTTGTAGAGGCATTCATTACGAACATTTTAAACCAAAAATCTTAATTCTAGGCCTAGTAGTTCCGAGAAAATGGAAATAAACCAAATTATGCCATACTTTTAGCTGAAAATATGTAAAAATATGTATGTTATTGTGCGATACACATATATTTTCTCAAAAACGGTAAGTCTGGCGTGGTTTTGACCATAACAAGATTTGTAGAGGCATTCATTACGAACATTTTAAACCAAAAATCTTAATTCTAGGCCTAGTAGTTTCCGAGAAAATGAAAATAAACCAAATTATGCCATACTTTTAGCTAAAAATATGTATGTTATTGTGCGATGCACATATTTTTTCTCAAAAACGGTAAGTCTGGCGTGGGTTTTGACCATAACAAGATTTGTAGAGGCATTCATTACGAACATTTTAAACCAAAAATCTTAATTCCAGGCCTAGTAGTTTCCGAGAAAATGAAAATAAACCAAATTATGCCATACTTTTAGCTAAAAATATGTATGTTATTGTGCGATGCACATATTTTTTCTCAAAAACGGTAAGTCTGGCGTGGTTTTGACCATAACAAGATTTGTAGAGGCATTCATTACGAACATTTTAAACCAAAAATCTTAATTCTAGGCCTAGTAGTTTCCGAGAAAATGAAAATAAACCAAATTATGCCATACTTTTAGCTAAAAATATGTATGTTATTGTGCGATGCACATATTTTTTCTCAAAAACGGTAAGTCTGGCGTGGTTTTGACCATAACAAGATTTGTAGAGGCATTCATTACGAACATTTTAAACCAAAAATCTTAATTCTAGGCCTAGTAGTTTCCGAGAAAATGGAAATAAACCAAATTATGCCATACTTTTAGCTAAAAATATGTATGTTATTGTGCGATGCACATATTTTTTCTCAAAAACGGTAAGTCTGGCGTGGTTTTGACCATAACAAGATTTGTAGAGGCATTCATTACGAACATTTTAAACCAAAAATCTTAATTCTAGGCCTAGTAGTTTCCGAGAAAATGAAAATAAACCAAATTATGCCATACTTTTAGCTAAAAATATGTGTTATTGTGCGATGCACATATTTTTTCTCAAAAACGGTAAGTCTGGCGTGGTTTTGACCATAACAAGATTTGTAGAGGCATTCATTACGAACATTTTAAACCAAAAATCTTAATTCTAGGCCTAGTAGTTTCCGAGAAAATGGAAATAAACCAAATTATGCCATACTTTTAGCTGAAAATATGTAAAAATATGTATGTTATTGTGCGATACACATATTTTTTCTCAAAAACGGTAAGTCTGGCGTGGTTTTGACCATAACAAGATTTGTAGAGGCATTCATTACGAACATTTTAAACCAAAAATCTTAATTCTAGGCCTAGTAGTTTCCGAGAAAATGGAAATAAACCAAATTATGCCATACTTTTAGCTAAAAATATGTATGTTATTGTGCGATGCACATATTTTTTCTCAAAAAGGGTAAGTCTGGCGTGGTTTTGACCATAACAAGATTTGTAGAGGCATTCATTACGAACATTTTAAACCAAAAATCTTAATTCTAGGCCTAGTAGTTTCCGAGAAAATTTAAATAAACCAAATTATGCCATACTTTTAGCTGAAAATATGTAAAAATATGTATGTTATTGTGCGATACACATATTTTTTCTCAAAAACGGTAAGTCTGGCGTGGTTTTGACCATAACAAGATTTGTAGAGGCATTCATTACGAACATTTTAAACCAAAAATCTTAATTCTAGGCCTAGTAGTTTCCGAGAAAATGGAAATAAACCAAATTATGCCATACTTTTAGCTAAAAATATGTATGTTATTGTGCGATGCACATATTTTTTCTCAAAAAGGGTAAGTCTGGCGTGGTTTTGACCATAACAAGATTTGTAGAGGCATTCATTACGAACATTTTAAACCAAAAATCTTAATTCTAGGCCTAGTAGTTTCCGAGAAAATGGAAATAAACCAAATTATGCCATACTTTTAGCTAAAAATATGTATGTTATTGTGCGATGCACATATTTTTTCTCAAAAACGGTATGTCTGGCGTGGTTTTGACCATAACAAGATTTGTAGAGGCATTCATTACGAACATTTTAAACCAAAAATCTTAATTCTAGGCCTAGTAGTTTCCGAGAAAATGGAAATAAACCAAATTATGCCATACTTTTAGCTAAAAATATGTATGTTATTGTGCGATGCACATATTTTTTCTCAAAAACGGTAAGTCTGGCGTGGTTTTGACCATAACAAGATTTGTAGAGGCATTCATTACGAACATTTTAAACCAAAAATCTTAATTCTAGGCCTAGTAGTTTCCGAGAAAATGAAAATAAACCAAATTATGCCATACTTTTAGCTAAAAATATGTATGTTATTGTGCGATGCACATATTTTTTCTCAAAAACGGTAAGTCTGGCGTGGTTTTGACCATAACAAGATTTGTAGAGGCATTCATTACGAACATTTTAAACCAAAAATCTTAATTCTAGGCCTAGTAGTTTCCGAGAAAATGGAAATAAACCAAATTATGCCATACTTTTAGCTAAAAATATGTATGTTATTGTGCGATGCACATATTTTTTCTCAAAAACGGTAAGTCTGGCGTGGTTTTGACCATAACAAGATTTGTAGAGGCATTCATTACGAACATTTTAAACCAAAAATCTTAATTCTAGGCCTAGTAGTTTCCGAGAAAATGAAAATAAACCAAATTATGCCATACTTTTAGCTAAAAATATGTGTTATTGTGCGATGCACATATTTTTTCTCAAAAACGGTAAGTCTGGCGTGGTTTTGACCATAACAAGATTTGTAGAGGCATTCATTACGAACATTTTAAACCAAAAATCTTAATTCTAGGCCTAGTAGTTTCCGAGAAAATGGAAATAAACCAAATTATGCCATACTTTTAGCTGAAAATATGTAAAAATATGTATGTTATTGTGCGATACACATATTTTTTCTCAAAAACGGTAAGTCTGGCGTGGTTTTGACCATAACAAGATTTGTAGAGGCATTCATTACGAACATTTTAAACCAAAAATCTTAATTCTAGGCCTAGTAGTTTCCGAGAAAATGGAAATAAACCAAATTATGCCATACTTTTAGCTAAAAATATGTATGTTATTGTGCGATGCACATAATTTTCTCAAAAAGGGTAAGTCTGGCGTGGTTTTGACCATAACAAGATTTGTAGAGGCATTCATTACGAACATTTTAAACCAAAAATCTTAATTCTAGGCCTAGTAGTTTCCGAGAAAATGGAAATAAACCAAATTATGCCATACTTTTAGCTAAAAATATGTATGTTATTGTGCGATGCACATATTTTTTCTCAAAAACGGTAAGTCTGGCGTGGTTTTGACCATAACAAGATTTGTAGAGGCATTCATTACGAACATTTTAAACCAAAAATCTTAATTCTAGGCCTAGTAGTTTCCGAGAAAATGGAAATAAACCAAATTATGCCATACTTTTAGCTAAAAATATGTATGTTATTGTGCGATGCACATATTTTTTCTCAAAAACGGTATGTCTGGCGTGGTTTTGACCATAACAAGATTTGTAGAGGCATTCATTACGAACATTTTAAACCAAAAATCTTAATTCTAGGCCTAGTAGTTTCCGAGAAAATGGAAATAAACCAAATTATGCCATACTTTTAGCTAAAAATATGTATGTTATTGTGCGATGCACATATTTTTTCTCAAAAACGGTAAGTCTGGCGTGGTTTTGACCATAACAAGATTTGTAGAGGCATTCATTACGAACATTTTAAACCAAAAATCTTAATTCTAGGCCTAGTAGTTTCCGAGAAAATGAAAATAAACCAAATTATGCCATACTTTTAGCTAAAAATATGTATGTTATTGTGCGATGCACATATTTTTTCTCAAAAACGGTAAGTCTGGCGTGGTTTTGACCATAACAAGATTTGTAGAGGCATTCATTACGAACATTTTAAACCAAAAATCTTAATTCTAGGCCTAGTAGTTTCCGAGAAAATGAAAATAAACCAAATTATGCCATACTTTTAGCTAAAAATATGTATGTTATTGTGCGATGCACATATTTTTTCTCAAAAACGGTAAGTCTGGCGTGGTTTTGACCATAACAAGATTTGTAGAGGCATTCATTACGAACATTTTAAACCAAAAATCTTAATTCTAGGCCTAGTAGTTTCCGAGAAAATGGAAATAAACCAAATTATGCCATACTTTTAGCTGAAAATATGTAAAAATATGTATGTTATTGTGCGATACACATATTTTTTCTCAAAAACGGTAAGTCTGGCGTGGTTTTGACCATAACAAGATTTGTAGAGGCATTCATTACGAACATTTTAAACCAAAAATCTTAATTCTAGGCCTAGTAGTTTCCGAGAAAATGGAAATAAACCAAATTATGCCATACTTTTAGCTGAAAATATGTAAAAATATGTATGTTATTGTGCGATACACATATTTTTTCTCAAAAACGGTAAGTCTGGCGTGGTTTTGACCATAACAAGATTTGTAGAGGCATTCATTACGAACATTTTAAACCAAAAATCTTAATTCTAGGCCTAGTAGTTTCCGAGAAAATGGAAATAAACCAAATTATGCCATACTTTTAGCTAAAAATATGTATGTTATTGTGCGATGCACATATTTTTTCTCAAAAACGGTAAGTCTGGCGTGGTTTTGACCATAACAAGATTTGTAGAGGCATTCATTACGAACATTTTAAACCAAAAATCTTAATTCTAGGCCTAGTAGTTTCCGAGAAAATGGAAATAAACCAAATTATGCCATACTTTTAGCTAAAAATATGTATGTTATTGTGCGATGCACATATTTTTTCTCAAAAACGGTAAGTCTGGCGTGGTTTTGACCATAACAAGATTTGTAGAGGCATTCATTACGAACATTTTAAACCAAAAATCTTAATTCTAGGCCTAGTAGTTTCCGAGAAAATGAAAATAAACCAAATTATGCCATACTTTTAGCTAAAAATATGTATGTTATTGTGCGATGCACATATTTTTTCTCAAAAACGGTAAGTCTGGCGTGGTTTTGACCATAACAAGATTTGTAGAGGCATTCATTACGAACATTTTAAACCAAAAATCTTAATTCTAGGCCTAGTAGTTTCCGAGAAAATGGAAATAAACCAAATTATGCCATACTTTTAGCTAAAAATATGTATGTTATTGTGCGATGCACATATTTTTTCTCAAAAACGGTAAGTCTGGCGTGGTTTTGACCATAACAAGATTTGTAGAGGCATTCATTACGAACATTTTAAACCAAAAATCTTAATTCTAGGCCTAGTAGTTTCCGAGAAAATGGAAATAAACCAAATTATGCCATACTTTTAGCTGAAAATATGTAAAAATATGTATGTTATTGTGCGATACACATATTTTTTCTCAAAAACGGTAAGTCTGGCGTGGTTTTGACCATAACAAGATTTGTAGAGGCATTCATTACGAACATTTTAAACCAAAAATCTTAATTCTAGGCCTAGTAGTTTCCGAGAAAATGGAAATAAACCAAATTATGCCATACTTTTAGCTGAAAATATGTAAAAATATGTATGTTATTGTGCGATACACATATTTTTTCTCAAAAACGGTAAGTCTGGCGTGGTTTTGACCATAACAAGATTTGTAGAGGCATTCATTACGAACATTTTAAACCAAAAATCTTAATTCTAGGCCTAGTAGTTTCCGAGAAAATGGAAATAAACCAAATTATGCCATACTTTTAGCTGAAAATATGTAAAAATATGTATGTTATTGTGCGATACACATATTTTTTCTCAAAAACGGTAAGTCTGGCGTGGTTTTGACCATAACAAGATTTGTAGAGGCATTCATTACGAACATTTTAAACCAAAAATCTTAATTCTAGGCCTAGTAGTTTCCGAGAAAATGGAAATAAACCAAATTATGCCATACTTTTAGCTGAAAATATGTAAAAATATGTATGTTATTGTGCGATACACATATTTTTTCTCAAAAACGGTAAGTCTGGCGTGGTTTTGACCATAACAAGATTTGTAGAGGCATTCATTACGAACATTTTAAACCAAAAATCTTAATTCTAGGCCTAGTAGTTTCCGAGAAAATGGAAATAAACCAAATTATGCCATACTTTTAGCTGAAAATATGTAAAAATATGTATGTTATTGTGCGATACACATATTTTTTCTCAAAAACGGTAAGTCTGGCGTGGTTTTGACCATAACAAGATTTGTAGAGGCATTCATTACGAACATTTTAAACCAAAAATCTTAATTCTAGGCCTAGTAGTTTCCGAGAAAATGGAAATAAACCAAATTATGCCATACTTTTAGCTAAAAATATGTATGTTATTGTGCGATGCACATATTTTTTCTCAAAAACGGTAAGTCTGGCGTGGTTTTGACCATAACAAGATTTGTAGAGGCATTCATTACGAACATTTTAAACCAAAAATCTTAATTCTAGGCCTAGTAGTTTCCGAGAAAATGGAAATAAACCAAATTATGCCATACTTTTAGCTGAAAATATGTAAAAATATGTATGTTATTGTGCGATACACATATTTTTTCTCAAAAACGGTAAGTCTGGCGTGGTTTTGACCATAACAAGATTTGTAGAGGCATTCATTACGAACATTTTAAACCAAAAATCTTAATTCTAGGCCTAGTAGTTTCCGAGAAAATGGAAATAAACCAAATTATGCCATACTTTTAGCTAAAAATATGTATGTTATTGTGCGATGCACATATTTTTTCTCAAAAAGGGTAAGTCTGGCGTGGTTTTGACCATAACAAGATTTGTAGAGGCATTCATTACGAACATTTTAAACCAAAAATCTTAATTCTAGGCCTAGTAGTTTCCGAGAAAATGAAAATAAACCAAATTATGCCATACTTTTAGCTGAAAATATGTAAAAATATGTATGTTATTGTGCGATGCACATATTTTTTCTCAAAAAGGGTAAGTCTGGCGTGGTTTTGACCATAACAAGATTTGTAGAGGCATTCATTACGAACATTTTAAACCAAAAATCTTAATTCTAGGCCTAGTAGTTTCCGAGAAAATGGAAATAAACCAAATTATGCCATACTTTTAGCTAAAAATATGTATGTTATTTCTGCGATGCACATATTTTTTCTCAAAAACGGTATGTCTGGCGTGGTTTTGACCATAACAAGATTTGTAGAGGCATTCATTACGAACATTTTAAACCAAAAATCTTAATTCTAGGCCTAGTAGTTTCCGAGAAAATGGAAATAAACCAAATTATGCCATACTTTTAGCTAAAAATATGTATGTTATTGTGCGATGCACATATTTTTTCTCAAAAACGGTAAGTCTGGCGTGGTTTTGACCATAACAAGATTTGTAGAGGCATTCATTACGAACATTTTAAACCAAAAATCTTAATTCTAGGCCTAGTAGTTTCCGAGAAAATGAAAATAAACCAAATTATGCCATACTTTTAGCTAAAAATATGTATGTTATTGTGCGATGCACATATTTTTTCTCAAAAACGGTAAGTCTGGCGTGGTTTTGACCATAACAAGATTTGTAGAGGCATTCATTACGAACATTTTAAACCAAAAATCTTAATTCTAGGCCTAGTAGTTTCCGAGAAAATGGAAATAAACCAAATTATGCCATACTTTTAGCTAAAAATATGTATGTTATTGTGCGATGCACATATTTTTTCTCAAAAACGGTAAGTCTGGCGTGGTTTTGACCATAACAAGATTTGTAGAGGCATTCATTACGAACATTTTAAACCAAAAATCTTAATTCTAGGCCTAGTAGTTTCCGAGAAAATGGAAATAAACCAAATTATGCCATACTTTTAGCTGAAAATATGTAAAAATATGTATGTTATTGTGCGATACACATATTTTTTCTCAAAAACGGTAAGTCTGGCGTGGTTTTGACCATAACAAGATTTGTAGAGGCATTCATTACGAACATTTTAAACCAAAAATCTTAATTCTAGGCCTAGTAGTTTCCGAGAAAATGGAAATAAACCAAATTATGCCATACTTTTAGCTGAAAATATGTAAAAATATGTATGTTATTGTGCGATACACATATTTTTTCTCAAAAACGGTAAGTCTGGCGTGGTTTTGACCATAACAAGATTTGTAGAGGCATTCATTACGAACATTTTAAACCAAAAATCTTAATTCTAGGCCTAGTAGTTTCCGAGAAAATGGAAATAAACCAAATTATGCCATACTTTTAGCTGAAAATATGTAAAAATATGTATGTTATTGTGCGATACACATATTTTTTCTCAAAAACGGTAAGTCTGGCGTGGTTTTGACCATAACAAGATTTGTAGAGGCATTCATTACGAACATTTTAAACCAAAAATCTTAATTCTAGGCCTAGTAGTTTCCGAGAAAATGGAAATAAACCAAATTATGCCATACTTTTAGCTAAAAATATGTATGTTATTGTGCGATGCACATATTTTTTCTCAAAAACGGTAAGTCTGGCGTGGTTTTGACCATAACAAGATTTGTAGAGGCATTCATTACGAACATTTTAAACCAAAAATCTTAATTCTAGGCCTAGTAGTTTCCGAGAAAATGGAAATAAACCAAATTATGCCATACTTTTAGCTGAAAATATGTAAAAATATGTATGTTATTGTGCGATACACATATTTTTTCTCAAAAACGGTAAGTCTGGCGTGGTTTTGACCATAACAAGATTTGTAGAGGCATTCATTACGAACATTTTAAACCAAAAATCTTAATTCTAGGCCTAGTAGTTTCCGAGAAAATGGAAATAAACCAAATTATGCCATACTTTTAGCTGAAAATATGTAAAAATATGTATGTTATTGTGCGATACACATATTTTTTCTCAAAAACGGTAAGTCTGGCGTGGTTTTGACCATAACAAGATTTGTAGAGGCATTCATTACGAACATTTTAAACCAAAAATCTTAATTCTAGGCCTAGTAGTTTCCGAGAAAATGAAAATAAACCAAATTATGCCATACTTTTAGCTAAAAATATGTATGTTATTGTGCGATGCACATATTTTTTCTCAAAAACGGTAAGTCTGGCGTGGTTTTGACCATAACAAGATTTGTAGAGGCATTCATTACGAACATTTTAAACCAAAAATCTTAATTCTAGGCCTAGTAGTTTCCGAGAAAATGGAAATAAACCAAATTATGCCATACTTTTAGCTGAAAATATGTAAAAATATGTATGTTATTGTGCGATACACATATTTTTTCTCAAAAACGGTAAGTCTGGCGTGGTTTTGACCATAACAAGATTTGTAGAGGCATTCATTACGAACATTTTAAACCAAAAATCTTAATTCTAGGCCTAGTAGTTTCCGAGAAAATGGAAATAAACCAAATTATGCCATACTTTTAGCTGAAAATATGTAAAAATATGTATGTTATTGTGCGATACACATATTTTTTCTCAAAAACGGTAAGTCTGGCGTGGTTTTGACCATAACAAGATTTGTAGAGGCATTCATTACGAACATTTTAAACCAAAAATCTTAATTCTAGGCCTAGTAGTTTCCGAGAAAATGGAAATAAACCAAATTATGCCATACTTTTAGCTAAAAATATGTATGTTATTGTGCGATGCACATATTTTTTCTCAAAAAGGGTAAGTCTGGCGTGGTTTTGACCATAACAAGATTTGTAGAGGCATTCATTACGAACATTTTAAACCAAAAATCTTAATTCTAGGCCTAGTAGTTTCCGAGAAAATGGAAATAAACCAAATTATGCCATACTTTTAGCTAAAAATATGTATGTTATTGTGCGATGCACATATTTTTTCTCAAAAACGGTAAGTCTGGCGTGGTTTTGACCATAACAAGATTTGTAGAGGCATTCATTACGAACATTTTAAACCAAAAATCTTAATTCTAGGCCTAGTAGTTTCCGAGAAAATGGAAATAAACCAAATTATGCCATACTTTTAGCTAAAAATATGTATGTTATTGTGCGATGCACATATTTTTTCTCAAAAACGGTAAGTCTGGCGTGGTTTTGACCATAACAAGATTTGTAGAGGCATTCATTACGAACATTTTAAACCAAAAATCTTAATTCTAGGCCTAGTAGTTTCCGAGAAAATGGAAATAAACCAAATTATGCCATACTTTTAGCTAAAAATATGTATGTTATTGTGCGATGCACATATTTTTTCTCAAAAACGGTAAGTCTGGCGTGGTTTTGACCATAACAAGATTTGTAGAGGCATTCATTACGAACATTTTAAACCAAAAATCTTAATTCTAGGCCTAGTAGTTTCCGAGAAAATGGAAATAAACCAAATTATGCCATACTTTTAGCTAAAAATATGTATGTTATTGTGCGATGCACATATTTTTTCTCAAAAATGGTAAGTCTGGCGTGGTTTTGACCATAACAAGATTTGTAGAGGCATTCATTACGAACATTTTAAACCAAAAATCTTAATTCTAGGCCTAGTAGTTACCGAGAAAATGAAAATAAACCAAATTATGCCATACTTTTAGCTAAAAATATGTATGTTATTGTGCGATGCACATATTTTTTCTCAAAAACGGTAAGTCTGGCGTGGTTTTGACCATAACAAGATTTGTAGAGGCATTCATTACGAACATTTTAAACCAAAAATCTTAATTCTAGGCCTAGTAGTTTCCGAGAAAATGGAAATAAACCAAATTATGCCATACTTTTAGCTGAAAATATGTAAAAATATGTATGTTATTGTGCGATACACATATTTTTTCTCAAAAACGGTAAGTCTGGCGTGGTTTTGACCATAACAAGATTTGTAGAGGCATTCATTACGAACATTTTAAACCAAAAATCTTAATTCTAGGCCTAGTAGTTTCCGAGAAAATTTAAATAAACCAAATTATGCCATACTTTTAGCTGAAAATATGTAAAAATATGTATGTTATTGTGCGATACACATATTTTTTCTCAAAAACGGTAAGTCTGGCGTGGTTTTGACCATAACAAGATTTGTAGAGGCATTCATTACGAACATTTTTAACCAAAAATCTTAATTCTAGGCCTAGTAGTTTCCGAGAAAATGGAAATAAACCAAATTATGCCATACTTTTAGCTAAAAATATGTATGTTATTGTGCGATGCACATATTTTTTCTCAAAAACGGTAAGTCTGGCGTGGTTTTGACCATAACAAGATTTGTAGAGGCATTCATTACGAACATTTTAAACCAAAAATCTTAATTCTAGGCCTAGTAGTTTCCGAGAAAATGGAAATAAACCAAATTATGCCATACTTTTAGCTGAAAATATGTAAAAATATGTATGTTATTGTGCGATACACATATTTTTTCTCAAAAACGGTAAGTCTGGCGTGGTTTTGACCATAACAAGATTTGTAGAGGCATTCATTACGAACATTTTAAACCAAAAATCTTAATTCTAGGCCTAGTAGTTTCCGAGAAAATGAAAATAAACCAAATTATGCCATACTTTTAGCTAAAAATATGTATGTTATTGTGCGATGCACATATTTTTTCTCAAAAACGGTAAGTCTGGCGTGGTTTTGACCATAACAAGATTTGTAGAGGCATTCATTACGAACATTTTAAACCAAAAATCTTAATTCTAGGCCTAGTAGTTTCCGAGAAAATGGAAATAAACCAAATTATGCCATACTTTTAGCTGAAAATATGTAAAAATATGTATGTTATTGTGCGATACACATATTTTTTCTCAAAAACGGTAAGTCTGGCGTGGTTTTGACCATCACAAGATTTGTAGAGGCATTCATTACGAACATTTTAAACCAAAAATCTTAATTCTAGGCCTAGTAGTTTCCGAGAAAATGGAAATAAACCAAATTATGCCATACTTTTAGCTGAAAATATGTAAAAATATGTATGTTATTGTGCGATACACATATTTTTTCTCAAAAACGGTAAGTCTGGCGTGGTTTTGACCATTACAAGATTTGTAGAGGCATTCATTACGAACATTTTAAACCAAAAATCTTAATTCTAGGCCTAGTAGTTTCCGAGAAAATGGAAATAAACCAAATTATGCCATACTTTTAGCTAAAAATATGTATGTTATTGTGCGATGCACATATTTTTTCTCAAAAACGGTAAGTCTGGCGTGGTTTTGACCATAACAAGATTTGTAGAGGCATTCATTACGAACATTTTAAACCAAAAATCTTAATTCTAGGCCTAGTAGTTTCCGAGAAAATGAAAATAAACCAAATTATGCCATACTTTTAGCTAAAAATATGTATGTTATTGTGCGATGCACATATTTTTTCTCAAAAACGGTAAGTCTGGCGTGGTTTTGACCATAACAAGATTTGTAGAGGCATTCATTACAAACATTTTAAACCAAAAATCTTAATTCTAGGCCTAGTAGTTTCCGAGAAAATGGAAATAAACCAAATTATGCCATACTTTTAGCTGAAAATATGTAAAAATATGTATGTTATTGTGCGATACACATATTTTTTCTCAAAAACGGTAAGTCTGGCGTGGTTTTGACCATAACAAGATTTGTAGAGGCATTCATTACGAACATTTTAAACCAAAAATCTTAATTCTAGGCCTAGTAGTTTCCGAGAAAATGGAAATAAACCAAATTATGCCATACTTTTAGCTGAAAATATGTAAAAATATGTATGTTATTGTGCGATACACATATTTTTTCTCAAAAACGGTAAGTCTGGCGTGGTTTTGACCATAACAAGATTTGTAGAGGCATTCATTACGAACATTTTAAACCAAAAATCTTAATTCTAGGCCTAGTAGTTTCCGAGAAAATGGAAATAAACCAAATTATGCCATACTTTTAGCTGAAAATATGTAAAAATATGTATGTTATTGTGCGATACACATATTTTTTCTCAAAAACGGTAAGTCTGGCGTGGTTTTGACCATCACAAGATTTGTAGAGGCATTCATTACGAACATTTTAAACCAAAAATCTTAATTCTAGGCCTAGTAGTTTCCGAGAAAATGGAAATAAACCAAATTATGCCATACTTTTAGCTGAAAATATGTAAAAATATGTATGTTATTGTGCGATACACATATTTTTTCTCAAAAACGGTAAGTCTGGCGTGGTTTTGACCATAACAAGATTTGTAGAGGCATTCATTACGAACATTTTAAACCAAAAATCTTAATTCTAGGCCTAGTAGTTTCCGAGAAAATGGAAATAAACCAAATTATGCCATACTTTTAGCTAAAAATATGTATGTTATTGTGCGATGCACATATTTTTTCTCAAAAACGGTAAGTCTGGCGTGGTTTTGACCATAACAAGATTTGTAGAGGCATTCATTACGAACATTTTAAACCAAAAATCTTAATTCTAGGCCTAGTAGTTTCCGAGAAAATGAAAATAAACCAAATTATGCCATACTTTTAGCTAAAAATATGTATGTTATTGTGCGATGCACATATTTTTTCTCAAAAACGGTAAGTCTGGCGTGGTTTTGACCATAACAAGATTTGTAGAGGCATTCATTACGAACATTTTAAACCAAAAATCTTAATTCTAGGCCTAGTAGTTTCCGAGAAAATTTAAATAAACCAAATTATGCCATACTTTTAGCTGAAAATATGTAAAAATATGTATGTTATTGTGCGATACACATATTTTTTCTCAAAAACGGTAAGTCTGGGCGTGGTTTTGACCATAACAAGATTTGTAGAGGCATTCATTACGAACATTTTTAACCAAAAATCTTAATTCTAGGCCTAGTAGTTTCCGAGAAAATGGAAATAAACCAAATTATGCCATACTTTTAGCTAAAAATATGTATGTTATTGTGCGATGCACATATTTTTTCTCAAAAACGGTAAGTCTGGCGTGGTTTTGACCATAACAAGATTTGTAGAGGCATTCATTACGAACATTTTAAACCAAAAATCTTAATTCTAGGCCTAGTAGTTTCCGAGAAAATGGAAATAAACCAAATTATGCCATACTTTTAGCTAAAAATATGTATGTTATTGTGCGATGCACATATTTTTTCTCAAAAACGGTAAGTCTGGCGTGGTTTTGACCATAACAAGATTTGTAGAGGCATTCATTACGAACATTTTAAACCAAAAATCTTAATTCTAGGCCTAGTAGTTTCCGAGAAAATGAAAATAAACCAAATTATGCCATACTTTTAGCTAAAAATATGTATGTTATTGTGCGATGCACATATTTTTTCTCAAAAACGGTAAGTCTGGCGTGGTTTTGACCATAACAAGATTTGTAGAGGCATTCATTACGAACATTTTAAACCAAAAATCTTAATTCTAGGCCTAGTAGTTTCCGAGAAAATTTAAATAAACCAAATTATGCCATACTTTTAGCTGAAAATATGTAAAAATATGTATGTTATTGTGCGATACACATATTTTTTCTCAAAAACGGTAAGTCTGGCGTGGTTTTGACCATAACAAGATTTGTAGAGGCATTCATTACGAACATTTTTAACCAAAAATCTTAATTCTAGGCCTAGTAGTTTCCGAGAAAATGGAAATAAACCAAATTATGCCATACTTTTAGCTAAAAATATGTATGTTATTGTGCGATGCACATATTTTTTCTCAAAAACGGTAAGTCTGGCGTGGTTTTGACCATAACAAGATTTGTAGAGGCATTCATTACGAACATTTTAAACCAAAAATCTTAATTCTAGGCCTAGTAGTTTCCGAGAAAATGGAAATAAACCAAATTATGCCATACTTTTAGCTGAAAATATGTAAAAATATGTATGTTATTGTGCGATACACATATTTTTTCTCAAAAACGGTAAGTCTGGCGTGGTTTTGACCATAACAAGATTTGTAGAGGCATTCATTACGAACATTTTAAACCAAAAATCTTAATTCTAGGCCTAGTAGTTTCCGAGAAAATGAAAATAAACCAAATTATGCCATACTTTTAGCTAAAAATATGTATGTTATTGTGCGATGCACATATTTTTTCTCAAAAACGGTAAGTCTGGCGTGGTTTTGACCATAACAAGATTTGTAGAGGCATTCATTACGAACATTTTAAACCAAAAATCTTAATTCTAGGCCTAGTAGTTTCCGAGAAAATGGAAATAAACCAAATTATGCCATACTTTTAGCTGAAAATATGTAAAAATATGTATGTTATTGTGCGATACACATATTTTTTCTCAAAAACGGTAAGTCTGGCGTGGTTTTGACCATCACAAGATTTGTAGAGGCATTCATTACGAACATTTTAAACCAAAAATCTTAATTCTAGGCCTAGTAGTTTCCGAGAAAATGGAAATAAACCAAATTATGCCATACTTTTAGCTGAAAATATGTAAAAATATGTATGTTATTGTGCGATACACATATTTTTTCTCAAAAACGGTAAGTCTGGCGTGGTTTTGACCATAACAAGATTTGTAGAGGCATTCATTACGAACATTTTAAACCAAAAATCTTAATTCTAGGCCTAGTAGTTTCCGAGAAAATGGAAATAAACCAAATTATGCCA
Source organism: Myathropa florea (assembly GCA_930367185.1). NCBI lineage: Eukaryota > Metazoa > Arthropoda > Insecta > Diptera > Syrphidae > Myathropa > Myathropa florea. The sequence continues at coordinate 39,396,486 of OV884003.1, forward strand.
TACTTTTAGCTAAAAATATGTATGTTATTGTGCGATGCACATATTTTTTCTCAAAAACGGTAAGTCTGGCGTGGTTTTGACCATAACAAGATTTGTAGAGGCATTCATTACGAACATTTTAAACCAAAAATCTTAATTCTAGGCCTAGTAGTTTCCGAGAAAATGAAAATAAACCAAATTATGCCATACTTTTAGCTAAAAATATGTATGTTATTGTGCGATGCACATATTTTTTCTCAAAAACGGTAAGTCTGGCGTGGTTTTGACCATAACAAGATTTGTAGAGGCATTCATTACAAACATTTTAAACCAAAAATCTTAATTCTAGGCCTAGTAGTTTCCGAGAAAATGGAAATAAACCAAATTATGCCATACTTTTAGCTGAAAATATGTAAAAATATGTATGTTATTGTGCGATACACATATTTTTTCTCAAAAACGGTAAGTCTGAATCTAAAATTATGTATGTTATTGTGCGATGCACATATTTTTTCTCAAAAACGGTAAGTCTGGCGTGGTTTTGACCATAACAAGATTTGTAGAGGCATTCATTACGAACATTTTAAACCAAAAATCTTAATTCTAGGCCTAGTAGTTTCCGAGAAAATGGAAATAAACCAAATTATGCCATACTTTTAGCTGAAAATATGTAAAAATATGTATGTTATTGTGCGATACACATATTTTTTCTCAAAAACGGTAAGTCTGGCGTGGTTTTGACCATAACAAGATTTGTAGAGGCATTCATTACGAACATTTTAAACCAAAAATCTTAATTCTAGGCCTAGTAGTTTCCGAGAAAATGAAAATAAACCAAATTATGCCATACTTTTAGCTAAAAATATGTATGTTATTGTGCGATGCACATATTTTTTCTCAAAAACGGTAAGTCTGGCGTGGTTTTGACCATAACAAGATTTGTAGAGGCATTCATTACGAACATTTTAAACCAAAAATCTTAATTCTAGGCCTAGTAGTTTCCGAGAAAATGAAAATAAACCAAATTATGCCATACTTTTAGCTAAAAATATGTATGTTATTGTGCGATACACATATTTTTTCTCAAAAACGGTAAGTCTGGCGTGGTTTTGACCATAACAAGATTTGTAGAGGCATTCATTACGAACATTTTAAACCAAAAATCTTAATTCTAGGCCTAGTAGTTTCCGAGAAAATGGAAATAAACCAAATTATGCCATACTTTTAGCTGAAAATATGTAAAAATATGTATGTTATTGTGCGATACACATATTTTTTCTCAAAAACGGTAAGTCTGGCGTGGTTTTGACCATAACAAGATTTGTAGAGGCATTCATTACGAACATTTTAAACCAAAAATCTTAATTCTAGGCCTAGTAGTTTCCGAGAAAATGGAAATAAACCAAATTATGCCATACTTTTAGCTGAAAATATGTAAAAATATGTATGTTATTGTGCGATACACATATTTTTTCTCAAAAACGGTAAGTCTGGCGTGGTTTTGACCATAACAAGATTTGTAGAGGCATTCATTACGAACATTTTAAACCAAAAATCTTAATTCTAGGCCTAGTAGTTTCCGAGAAAATGAAAATAAACCAAATTATGCCATACTTTTAGCTAAAAATATGTATGTTATTGTGCGATGCACATATTTTTTCTCAAAAACGGTAAGTCTGGCGTGGTTTTGACCATAACAAGATTTGTAGAGGCATTCATTACGAACATTTTAAACCAAAAATCTTAATTCTAGGCCTAGTAGTTTCCGAGAAAATGGAAATAAACCAAATTATGCCATACTTTTAGCTAAAAATATGTATGTTATTGTGCGATGCACATATTTTTTCTCAAAAACGGTAAGTCTGGCGTGGTTTTGACCATAACAAGATTTGTAGAGGCATTCATTACGAACATTTTAAACCAAAAATCTTAATTCTAGGCCTAGTAGTTTCCGAGAAAATGGAAATAAACCAAATTATGCCATACTTTTAGCTGAAAATATGTAAAAATATGTATGTTATTGTGCGATACACATATTTTTTCTCAAAAACGGTAAGCCTGGCGTGGTTTTGACCATAACAAGATTTGTAGAGGCATTCATTACGAACATTTTAAACCAAAAATCTTAATTCTAGGCCTAGTAGTTTCCGAGAAAATGGAAATAAACCAAATTATGCCATACTTTTAGCTGAAAATATGTAAAAATATGTATGTTATTGTGCGATACACATATTTTTTCTCAAAAACGGTAAATCTGGCGTGGTTTTGACCATAACAAGATTTGTAGAGGCATTCATTACGAACATTTTAAACCAAAAATCTTAATTCTAGGCCTAGTAGTTTCCGAGAAAATGGAAATAAACCAAATTATGCCATACTTTTAGCTGAAAATATGTATGTTATTGTGCGATGCACATATTTTTTCTCAAAAAACGGTAAGTCTGCGTGGTTTTGACCATAACAAGATTTGTAGAGGCATTCATTACGAACATTTTAAACCAAAAATCTTAATTCTAGGCCTAGTAGTTTCCGAGAAAATGGAAATAAACCAAATTATGCCATACTTTTAGCTGAAAATATGTAAAAATATGTATGTTATTGTGCGATACACATATTTTTTCTCAAAAACGGTAAGTCTGGCGTGGTTTTGACCATAACAAGATTTGTAGAGGCATTCATTACGAACATTTTAAACCAAAAATCTTAATTCTAGGCCTAGTAGTTTCCGAGAAAATGGAAATAAACCAAATTATGCCATACTTTTAGCTGAAAATATGTAAAAATATGTATGTTATTGTGCGATACACATATTTTTTCTCAAAAACGGTAAGTCTGGCGTGGTTTTGACCATAACAAGATTTGTAGAGGCATTCATTACGAACATTTTAAACCAAAAATCTTAATTCTAGGCCTAGTAGTTTCCGAGAAAATGAAAATAAACCAAATTATGCCATACTTTTAGCTAAAAATATGTATGTTATTGTGCGATGCACATATTTTTTCTCAAAAACGGTAAGTCTGGCGTGGTTTTGACCATAACAAGATTTGTAGAGGCATTCATTACGAACATTTTAAACCAAAAATCTTAATTCTAGGCCTAGTAGTTTCCGAGAAAATGAAAATAAACCAAATTATGCCATACTTTTAGCTAAAAATATGTATGTTATTGTGCGATGCACATATTTTTTCTCAAAAACGGTAAGTCTGGCGTGGTTTTGACCATAACAAGATTTGTAGAGGCATTCATTACGAACATTTTAAACCAAAAATCTTAATTCTAGGCCTAGTAGTTTCCGAGAAAATGGAAATAAACCAAATTATGCCATACTTTTAGCTGAAAATATGTAAAAATATGTATGTTATTGTGCGATACACATATTTTTTCTCAAAAACGGTAAGTCTGGCGTGGTTTTGACCATAACAAGATTTGTAGAGGCATTCATTACGAACATTTTAAACCAAAAATCTTAATTCTAGGCCTAGTAGTTTCCGAGAAAATGGAAATAAACCAAATTATGCCATACTTTTAGCTGAAAATATGTAAAAATATGTATGTTATTGTGCGATACACATATTTTTTCTCAAAAACGGTAAGTCTGGCGTGGTTTTGACCATAACAAGATTTGTAGAGGCATTCATTACGAACATTTTAAACCAAAAATCTTAATTCTAGGCCTAGTAGTTTCCGAGAAAATGGAAATAAACCAAATTATGCCATACTTTTAGCTGAAAATATGTAAAAATATGTATGTTATTGTGCGATACACATATTTTTTCTCAAAAACGGTAAGTCTGGCGTGGTTTTGACCATAACAAGATTTGTAGAGGCATTCATTACGAACATTTTAAACCAAAAATCTTAATTCTAGGCCTAGTAGTTTCCGAGAAAATGAAAATAAACCAAATTATGCCATACTTTTAGCTAAAAATATGTATGTTATTGTGCGATGCACATATTTTTTCTCAAAAACGGTAAGTCTGGCGTGGTTTTGACCACAACAAGATTTGTAGAGGCATTCATTACGAACATTTTAAACCAAAAATCTTAATTCTAGGCCTAGTAGTTTCCGAGAAAATGGAAATAAACCAAATTATGCCATACTTTTAGCTAAAAATATGTATGTTATTGTGCGATGCACATATTTTTTCTCAAAAAGGGTAAGTCTGGCGTGGTTTTGACCATAACAAGATTTGTAGAGGCATTCATTACGAACATTTTAAACCAAAAATCTTAATTCTAGGCCTAGTAGTTTCCGAGAAAATGAAAATAAACCAAATTATGCCATACTTTTAGCTAAAAATATGTATGTTATTGTGCGATGCACATATTTTTTCTCAAAAACGGTAAGTCTGGCGTGGTTTTGACCATAACAAGATTTGTAGAGGCATTCATTACGAACATTTTAAACCAAAAATCTTAATTCTAGGCCTAGTAGTTTCCGAGAAAATGGAAATAAACCAAATTATGCCATACTTTTAGCTGAAAATATGTAAAAATATGTATGTTATTGTGCGATACACATATTTTTTCTCAAAAACGGTAAGTCTGGCGTGGTTTTGACCATAACAAGATTTGTAGAGGCATTCATTACGAACATTTTAAACCAAAAATCTTAATTCTAGGCCTAGTAGTTTCCGAGAAAATGGAAATAAACCAAATTATGCCATACTTTTAGCTGAAAATATGTAAAAATATGTATGTTATTGTGCGATGCACATATTTTTTCTCAAAAACGGTAAGTCTGGCGTGGTTTTGACCATAACAAGATTTGTAGAGGCATTCATTACGAACATTTTAAACCAAAAATCTTAATTCTAGGCCTAGTAGTTTCCGAGAAAATGAAAATAAACCAAATTATGCCATACTTTTAGCTAAAAATATGTATGTTATTGTGCGATGCACATATTTTTTCTCAAAAACGGTAAGTCTGGCGTGGTTTTGACCATAACAAGATTTGTAGAGGCATTCATTACGAACATTTTAAACCAAAAATCTTAATTCTAGGCCTAGTAGTTTCCGAGAAAATGAAAATAAACCAAATTATGCCATACTTTTAGCTAAAAATATGTATGTTATTGTGCGATGCACATATTTTTTCTCAAAAACGGTAAGTCTGGCGTGGTTTTGACCATAACAAGATTTGTAGAGGCATTCATTACGAACATTTTAAACCAAAAATCTTAATTCTAGGCCTAGTAGTTTCCGAGAAAATGGAAATAAACCAAATTATGCCATACTTTTAGCTAAAAATATGTATGTTATTGTGCGATGCACATATTTTTTCTCAAAAACGGTAAGTCTGGCGTGGTTTTGACCATAACAAGATTTGTAGAGGCATTCATTACGAACATTTTTAACCAAAAATCTTAATTCTAGGCCTAGTAGTTTCCGAGAAAATGAAAATAAACCAAATTATGCCATACTTTTAGCTAAAAATATGTATGTTATTGTGCGATGCACATATTTTTTCTCAAAAACGGTAAGTCTGGCGTGGTTTTGACCATAACAAGATTTGTAGAGGCATTCATTACGAACATTTTAAACCAAAAATCTTAATTCTAGGCCTAGTAGTTTCCGAGAAAATGAAAATAAACCAAATTATGCCATACTTTTAGCTAAAAATATGTATGTTATTGTGCGATGCACATATTTTTTCTCAAAAACGGTAAGTCTGGCGTGGTTTTGACCATAACAAGATTTGTAGAGGCATTCATTACGAACATTTTTAACCAAAAATCTTAATTCTAGGCCTAGTAGTTTCCGAGAAAATGGAAATAAACAAAATTATGCCATACTTTTAGCTAAAAATATGTATGTTATTGTGCGATGCACATATTTTTTCTCAAAAACGGTAAGTCTGGCGTGGTTTTGACCATAACAAGATTTGTAGAGGCATTCATTACGAACATTTTAAACCAAAAATCTTAATTCTAGGCCTAGTAGTTTCCGAGAAAATGGAAATAAACCAAATTATGCCATACTTTTAGCTGAAAATATGTAAAAATATGTATGTTATTGTGCGATACACATATTTTTTCTCAAAAACGGTAAGTCTGGCGTGGTTTTGACCATAACAAGATTTGTAGAGGCATTCATTACGAACATTTTAAACCAAAAATCTTAATTCTAGGCCTAGTAGTTTCCGAGAAAATGGAAATAAACCAAATTATGCCATACTTTTAGCTAAAAATATGTATGTTATTGTGCGATGCACATATTTTTTCTCAAAAACGGTAAGTCTGGCGTGGTTTTGACCATAACAAGATTTGTAGAGGCATTCATTACGAACATTTTAAACCAAAAATCTTAATTCTAGGCCTAGTAGTTTCCGAGAAAATGGAAATAAACCAAATTATGCCATACTTTTAGCTAAAAATATGTATGTTATTGTGCGATGCACATATTTTTTCTCAAAAACGGTAAGTCTGGCGTGGTTTTGACCATAACAAGATTTGTAGAGGCATTCATTACGAACATTTTAAACCAAAAATCTTAATTCTAGGCCTAGTAGTTTCCGAGAAAATGGAAATAAACCAAATTATGCCATACTTTTAGCTGAAAATATGTAAAAATATGTATGTTATTGTGCGATACACATATTTTTTCTCAAAAACGGTAAGTCTGGCGTGGTTTTGACCATAACAAGATTTGTAGAGGCATTCATTACGAACATTTTAAACCAAAAATCTTAATTCTAGGCCTAGTAGTTTCCGAGAAAATGAAAATAAACCAAATTATGCCATACTTTTAGCTAAAAATATGTATGTTATTGTGCGATGCACATATTTTTTCTCAAAAACGGTAAGTCTGGCGTGGTTTTGACCATAACAAGATTTGTAGAGGCATTCATTACGAACATTTTAAACCAAAAATCTTAATTCTAGGCCTAGTAGTTTCCGAGAAAATGGAAATAAACCAAATTATGCCATACTTTTAGCTAAAAATATGTATGTTATTGTGCGATACACATATTTTTTCTCAAAAACGGTAAGTCTGGCGTGGTTTTGACCATAACAAGATTTGTAGAGGCATTCATTACGAACATTTTAAACCAAAAATCTTAATTCTAGGCCTAGTAGTTTCCGAGAAAATGGAAATAAACCAAATTATGCCATACTTTTAGCTGAAAATATGTAAAAATATGTATGTTATTGTGCGATACATATATTTTTTCTCAAAAACGGTAAGTCTGGCGTGGTTTTGACCATAACAAGATTTGTAGAGGCATTCATTACGAACATTTTAAACCAAAAATCTTAATTCTAGGCCTAGTAGTTTCCGAGAAAATGGAAATAAACCAAATTATGCCATACTTTTAGCTGAAAATATGTAAAAATATGTATGTTATTGTGCGATGCACATATTTTTTCTCAAAAACGGTAAGTCTGGCGTGGTTTTGACCATAACAAGATTTGTAGAGGCATTCATTACGAACATTTTAAACCAAAAATCTTAATTCTAGGCCTAGTAGTTTCCGAGAAAATGAAAATAAACCAAATTATGCCATACTTTTAGCTGAAAATATGTAAAAATATGTATGTTATTGTGCGATACACATATTTTTTCTCAAAAACGGTAAGTCTGGCGTGGTTTTGACCATAACAAGATTTGTAGAGGCATTCATTACGAACATTTTAAATTAAAAATCTTAATTCTAGGCCTAGTAGTTTCCGAGAAAATGGAAATAAACCAAATTATGCCATACTTTTAGCTAAAAATATGTATGTTATTGTGCGATGCACATATTTTTTCTCAAAAAGGGTAAGTCTGGCGTGGTTTTGACCATAACAAGATTTGTAGAGGCATTCATTACGAACATTTTAAACCAAAAATCTTAATTCTAGGCCTAGTAGTTTCCGAGAAAATGGAAATAAACCAAATTATGCCATACTTTTAGCTAAAAATATGTATGTTATTGTGCGATGCACATATTTTTTCTCAAAAAGGGTAAGTCTGGCGTGGTTTTGACCATAACAAGATTTGTAGAGGCATTCATTACGAACATTTTAAACCAAAAATCTTAATTCTAGGCCTAGTAGTTTCCGAGAAAATGGAAATAAACCAAATTATGCCATACTTTTAGCTGAAAATATGTAAAAATATGTATGTTATTGTGCGATACACATATTTTTTCTCAAAAACGGTAAGTCTGGCGTGGTTTTGACCATAACAAGATTTGTAGAGGCATTCATTACGAACATTTTAAACCAAAAATCTTAATTCTAGGCCTAGTAGTTTCCGAGAAAATGGAAATAAACCAAATTATGCCATACTTTTAGCTAAAAATATGTATGTTATTGTGCGATGCACATATTTTTTCTCAAAAACGGTAAGTCTGGCGTGGTTTTGACCATAACAAGATTTGTAGAGGCATTCATTACGAACATTTTAAACCAAAAATCTTAATTCTAGGCCTAGTAGTTTCCGAGAAAATGGAAATAAACCAAATTATGCCATACTTTTAGCTAAAAATATGTATGTTATTGTGCGATGCACATATTTTTTCTCAAAAACGGTAAGTCTGGCGTGGTTTTGACCATAACAAGATTTGTAGAGGCATTCATTACGAACATTTTAAACCAAAAATCTTAATTCTAGGCCTAGTAGTTTCCGAGAAAATGGAAATAAACCAAATTATGCCATACTTTTAGCTGAAAATATGTAAAAATATGTATGTTATTGTGCGATACACATATTTTTTCTCAAAAACGGTAAGTCTGGCGTGGTTTTGACCATAACAAGATTTGTAGAGGCATTCATTACGAACATTTTAAATTAAAAATCTTAATTCTAGGCCTAGTAGTTTCCGAGAAAATGGAAATAAACCAAATTATGCCATACTTTTAGCTAAAAATATGTATGTTATTGTGCGATGCACATATTTTTTCTCAAAAAGGGTAAGTCTGGCGTGGTTTTGACCATAACAAGATTTGTAGAGGCATTCATTACGAACATTTTAAACCAAAAATCTTAATTCTAGGCCTAGTAGTTTCCGAGAAAATGGAAATAAACCAAATTATGCCATACTTTTAGCTAAAAATATGTATGTTATTGTGCGATGCACATATTTTTTCTCAAAAAGGGTAAGTCTGGCGTGGTTTTGACCATAACAAGATTTGTAGAGGCATTCATTACGAACATTTTAAACCAAAAATCTTAATTCTAGGCCTAGTAGTTTCCGAGAAAATGGAAATAAACCAAATTATGCCATACTTTTAGCTGAAAATATGTAAAAATATGTATGTTATTGTGCGATACACATATTTTTTCTCAAAAACGGTAAGTCTGGCGTGGTTTTGACCATAACAAGATTTGTAGAGGCATTCATTACGAACATTTTAAACCAAAAATCTTAATTCTAGGCCTAGTAGTTTCCGAGAAAATGGAAATAAACCAAATTATGCCATACTTTTAGCTAAAAATATGTATGTTATTGTGCGATGCACATATTTTTTCTCAAAAACGGTAAGTCTGGCGTGGTTTTGACCATAACAAGATTTGTAGAGGCATTCATTACGAACATTTTAAACCAAAAATCTTAATTCTAGGCCTAGTAGTTTCCGAGAAAATGGAAATAAACCAAATTATGCCATACTTTTAGCTAAAAATATGTATGTTATTGTGCGATGCACATATTTTTTCTCAAAAACGGTAAGTCTGGCGTGGTTTTGACCATAACAAGATTTGTAGAGGCATTCATTACGAACATTTTAAACCAAAAATCTTAATTCTAGGCCTAGTAGTTTCCGAGAAAATGGAAATAAACCAAATTATGCCATACTTTTAGCTAAAAATATGTATGTTATTGTGCGATGCACATATTTTTTCTCAAAAACGGTAAGTCTGGCGTGGTTTTGACCATAACAAGATTTGTAGAGGCATTCATTACGAACATTTTAAACCAAAAATCTTAATTCTAGGCCTAGTAGTTTCCGAGAAAATGGAAATAAACCAAATTATGCCATACTTTTAGCTAAAAATATGTATGTTATTGTGCGATACACATATTTTTTCTCAAAAACGGTAAGTCTGGCGTGGTTTTGACCATAACAAGATTTGTAGAGGCATTCATTACGAACATTTTAAACCAAAAATCTTAATTCTAGGCCTAGTAGTTTCCGAGAAAATGGAAATAAACCAAATTATGCCATACTTTTAGCTGAAAATATGTAAAAATATGTATGTTATTGTGCGATGCACATATTTTTTCTCAAAAACGGTAAGTCTGGCGTGGTTTTGACCATAACAAGATTTGTAGAGGCATTCATTACGAACATTTTAAACCAAAAATCTTAATTCTAGGCCTAGTAGTTTCCGAGAAAATGAAAATAAACCAAATTATGCCATACTTTTAGCTAAAAATATGTATGTTATTGTGCGATGCACATATTTTTTCTCAAAAACGGTAAGTCTGGCGTGGTTTTGACCATAACAAGATTTGTAGAGGCATTCATTACGAACATTTTAAACCAAAAATCTTAATTCTAGGCCTAGTAGTTTCCGAGAAAATACATACACATATTTTTTCTCAAAAACGGTAAGTCTGGCGTGGTTTTGACCATAACAAGATTTGTAGAGGCATTCATTACGAACATTTTAAACCAAAAATCTTAATTCTAGGCCTAGTAGTTTCCGAGAAAATGAAAATAAACCAAATTATGCCATACTTTTAGCTAAAAATATGTATGTTATTGTGCGATGCACATATTTTTTCTCAAAAACGGTAAGTCTGGCGTGGTTTTGACCATAACAAGATTTGTAGAGGCATTCATTACGAACATTTTAAACCAAAAATCTTAATTCTAGGCCTAGTAGTTTCCGAGAAAATGGAAATAAACCAAATTATGCCATACTTTTAGCTGAAAATATGTAAAAATATGTATGTTATTGTGCGATACACATATTTTTTCTCAAAAACGGTAAGTCTGGCGTGGTTTTGACCATAACAAGATTTGTAGAGGCATTCATTACGAACATTTTAAACCAAAAATCTTAATTCTAGGCCTAGTAGTTTCCGAGAAAATGGAAATAAACCAAATTATGCCATACTTTTAGCTAAAAATATGTATGTTATTGTGCGATGCACATATTTTTTCTCAAAAAGGGTAAGTCTGGCGTGGTTTTGACCATAACAAGATTTGTAGAGGCATTCATTACGAACATTTTAAACCAAAAATCTTAATTCTAGGCCTAGTAGTTTCCGAGAAAATGGAAATAAACCAAATTATGCCATACTTTTAGCTAAAAATATGTATGTTATTGTGCGATGCACATATTTTTCTCAAAAACGGTAAGTCTGGCGTGGTTTTGACCATAACAAGATTTGTAGAGGCATTCATTACGAACATTTTAAACCAAAAATCTTAATTCTAGGCCTAGTAGTTTCCGAGAAAATGGAAATAAACCAAATTATGCCATACTTTTAGCTAAAAATATGTATGTTATTGTGCGATGCACATATTTTTTCTCAAAAAGGGTAAGTCTGGCGTGGTTTTGACCATAACAAGATTTGTAGAGGCATTCATTACGAACATTTTAAACCAAAAATCTTAATTCTAGGCCTAGTAGTTTCCGAGAAAATGAAAATAAACCAAATTATGCCATACTTTTAGCTAAAAATATGTATGTTATTGTGCGATGCACATATTTTTTCTCAAAAACGGTAAGTCTGGCGTGGTTTTGACCATAACAAGATTTGTAGAGGCATTCATTACGAACATTTTAAACCAAAAATCTTAATTCTAGGCCTAGTAGTTTCCGAGAAAATACATACACATATTTTTTCTCAAAAACGGTAAGTCTGGCGTGGTTTTGACCATAACAAGATTTGTAGAGGCATTCATTACGAACATTTTAAACCAAAAATCTTAATTCTAGGCCTAGTAGTTTCCGAGAAAATGAAAATAAACCAAATTATGCCATACTTTTAGCTAAAAATATGTATGTTATTGTGCGATGCACATATTTTTTCTCAAAAACGGTAAGTCTGGCGTGGTTTTGACCATAACAAGATTTGTAGAGGCATTCATTACGAACATTTTAAACCAAAAATCTTAATTCTAGGCCTAGTAGTTTCCGAGAAAATGGAAATAAACCAAATTATGCCATACTTTTAGCTGAAAATATGTAAAAATATGTATGTTATTGTGCGATACACATATTTTTTCTCAAAAACGGTAAGTCTGGCGTGGTTTTGACCATAACAAGATTTGTAGAGGCATTCATTACGAACATTTTAAACCAAAAATCTTAATTCTAGGCCTAGTAGTTTCCGAGAAAATGGAAATAAACCAAATTATGCCATACTTTTAGCTAAAAATATGTATGTTATTGTGCGATGCACATATTTTTTCTCAAAAACGGTAAGTCTGGCGTGGTTTTGACCATAACAAGATTTGTAGAGGCATTCATTACGAACATTTTAAACCAAAAATCTTAATTCTAGGCCTAGTAGTTTCCGAGAAAATGGAAATAAACCAAATTATGCCATACTTTTAGCTGAAAATATGTAAAAATATGTATGTTATTGTGCGATACACATATTTTTTCTCAAAAACGGTAAGTCTGGCGTGGTTTTGACCATAACAAGATTTGTAGAGGCATTCATTACGAACATTTTAAACCAAAAATCTTAATTCTAGGCCTAGTAGTTTCCGAGAAAATGGAAATAAACCAAATTATGCCATACTTTTAGCTGAAAATATGTAAAAATATGTATGTTATTGTGCGATACACATATTTTTTCTCAAAAACGGTAAGTCTGGCGTGGTTTTGACCATAACAAGATTTGTAGAGGCATTCATTACGAACATTTTAAACCAAAAATCTTAATTCTAGGCCTAGTAGTTTCCGAGAAAATGGAAATAAACCAAATTATGCCATACTTTTAGCTAAAAATGTGTATGTTATTGTGCGATGCACATATTTTTTCTCAAAAAGGGTAAGTCTGGCGTGGTTTTGACCATAACAAGATTTGTAGAGGCATTCATTACGAACATTTTAAACCAAAAATCTTAATTCTAGGCCTAGTAGTTTCCGAGAAAATGGAAATAAACCAAATTATGCCATACTTTTAGCTAAAAATATGTATGTTATTGTGCGATGCACATATTTTTTCTCAAAAACGGTAAGTCTGGCGTGGTTTTGACCATAACAAGATTTGTAGAGGCATTCATTACGAACATTTTAAACCAAAAATCTTAATTCTAGGCCTAGTAGTTTCCGAGAAAATGGAAATAAACCAAATTATGCCATACTTTTAGCTAAAAATATGTATGTTATTGTGCGATGCACATATTTTTTCTCAAAAACGGTAAGTCTGGCGTGGTTTTGACCATAACAAGATTTGTAGAGGCATTCATTACGAACATTTTAAACCAAAAATCTTAATTCTAGGCCTAGTAGTTTCCGAGAAAATGGAAATAAACCAAATTATGCCATACTTTTAGCTAAAAATATGTATGTTATTGTGCGATGCACATATTTTTTCTCAAAAAGGGTAAGTCTGGCGTGGTTTTGACCATAACAAGATTTGTAGAGGCATTCATTACGAACATTTTAAACCAAAAATCTTAATTCTAGGCCTACTAGTTTCCGAGAAAATGAAAATAAACCAAATTATGCCATACTTTTAGCTAAAAATATGTATGTTATTGTGCGATGCACATATTTTTTCTCAAAAACGGTAAGTCTGGCGTGGTTTTGACCATAACAAGATTTGTAGAGGCATTCATTACGAACATTTTAAACCAAAAATCTTAATTCTAGGCCTAGTAGTTTCCGAGAAAATGGAAATAAACCAAATTATGCCATACTTTTAGCTGAAAATATGTAAAAATATGTATGTTATTGTGCGATACACATATTTTTTCTCAAAAACGGTAAGTCTGGCGTGGTTTTGACCATAACAAGATTTGTAGAGGCATTCATTACGAACATTTTAAACCAAAAATCTTAATTCTAGGCCTAGTAGTTTCCGAGAAAATGAAAATAAACCAAATTATGCCATACTTTTAGCTAAAAATATGTATGTTATTGTGCGATGCACATATTTTTTCTCAAAAACGGTAAGTCTGGCGTGGTTTTGACCATAACAAGATTTGTAGAGGCATTCATTACGAACATTTTAAACCAAAAATCTTAATTCTAGGCCTAGTAGTTTCCGAGAAAATGGAAATAAACCAAATTATGCCATACTTTTAGCTAAAAATATGTATGTTATTGTGCGATACACATATTTTTTCTCAAAAACGGTAAGTCTGGCGTGGTTTTGACCATAACAAGATTTGTAGAGGCATTCATTACGAACATTTTAAACCAAAAATCTTAATTCTAGGCCTAGTAGTTTCCGAGAAAATGGAAATAAACCAAATTATGCCATACTTTTAGCTGAAAATATGTAAAAATATGTATGTTATTGTGCGATACACATATTTTTTCTCAAAAACGGTAAGTCTGGCGTGGTTTTGACCATAACAAGATTTGTAGAGGCATTCATTACGAACATTTTAAACCAAAAATCTTAATTCTAGGCCTAGTAGTTTCCGAGAAAATGGAAATAAATCAAATTATGCCATACTTTTAGCTAAAAATATGTATGTTATTGTGCGATGCACATATTTTTTCTCAAAAAGGGTAAGTCTGGCGTGGTTTTGACCATAACAAGATTTGTAGAGGCATTCATTACGAACATTTTAAACCAAAAATCTTAATTCTAGGCCTAGTAGTTTCCGAGAAAATGGAAATAAACCAAATTATGCCATACTTTTAGCTAAAAATATGTATGTTATTGTGCGATGCACATATTTTTTCTCAAAAACGGTAAGTCTGGCGTGGTTTTGACCATAACAAGATTTGTAGAGGCATTCATTACGAACATTTTAAACCAAAAATCTTAATTCTAGGCCTAGTAGTTTCCGAGAAAATGGAAATAAACCAAATTATGCCATACTTTTAGCTGAAAATATGTAAAAATATGTATGTTATTGTGCGATACACATATTTTTTCTCAAAAACGGTAAGTCTGGCGTGGTTTTGACCATAACAAGATTTGTAGAGGCATTTATTACGAACATTTTAAACCAAAAATCTTAATTCTAGGCCTAGTAGTTTCCGAGAAAATGGAAATAAACCAAATTATGCCATACTTTTAGCTAAAAATATGTATGTTATTGTGCGATGCACATATTTTTTCTCAAAAAGGGTAAGTCTGGCGTGGTTTTGACCATAACAAGATTTGTAGAGGCATTCATTACGAACATTTTAAACCAAAAATCTTAATTCTAGGCCTAGTAGTTTCCGAGAAAATGGAAATAAACCAAATTATGCCATACTTTTAGCTAAAAATATGTATGTTATTGTGCGATGCACATATTTTTTCTCAAAAACGGTAAGTCTGGCGTGGTTTTGACCATAACAAGATTTGTAGAGGCATTCATTACGAACATTTTAAACCAAAAATCTTAATTCTAGGCCTAGTAGTTTCCGAGAAAATGAAAATAAACCAAATTATGCCATACTTTTAGCTGAAAATATGTAAAAATATGTATGTTATTGTGCGATACACATATTTTTTCTCAAAAACGGTAAGTCTGGCGTGGTTTTGACCATAACAAGATTTGTAGAGGCATTCATTACGAACATTTTAAACCAAAAATCTTAATTCTAGGCCTAGTAGTTTCCGAGAAAATGAAAATAAACCAAATTATGCCATACTTTTAGCTAAAAATATGTATGTTATTGTGCGATGCACATATTTTTTCTCAAAAACGGTAAGTCTGGCGTGGTTTTGACCATAACAAGATTTGTAGAGGCATTCATTACGAACATTTTAAACCAAAAATCTTAATTCTAGGCCTAGTAGTTTCCGAGAAAATGAAAATAAACCAAATTATGCCATACTTTTAGCTAAAAATATGTATGTTATTGTGCGATGCACATATTTTTTCTCAAAAACGGTAAGTCTGGCGTGGTTTTGACCATAACAAGATTTGTAGAGGCATTCATTACGAACATTTTAAACCAAAAATCTTAATTCTAGGCCTAGTAGTTTCCGAGAAAATGGAAATAAACCAAATTATGCCATACTTTTAGCTAAAAATATGTATGTTATTGTGCGATGCACATATTTTTTCTCAAAAACGGTAAGTCTGGCCTGGTTTTGACCATAACAAGATTTGTAGAGGCATTCATTACGAACATTTTAAACCAAAAATCTTAATTCTAGGCCTAGTAGTTTCCGAGAAAATGGAAATAAACCAAATTATGCCATACTTTTAGCTAAAAATATGTATGTTATTGTGCGATGCACATATTTTTTCTCAAAAACGGTAAGTCTGGCCTGGTTTTGACCATAACAAGATTTGTAGAGGCATTCATTACGAACATTTTAAACCAAAAATCTTAATTCTAGGCCTAGTAGTTTCCGAGAAAATGGAAATAAACCAAATTATGCCATACTTTTAGCTGAAAATATGTAAAAATATGTATGTTATTGTGCGATACACATATTTTTTCTCAAAAACGGTAAGTCTGGCGTGGTTTTGACCATAACAAGATTTGTAGAGGCATTCATTACGAACATTTTAAACCAAAAATCTTAATTCTAGGCCTAGTAGTTTCCGAGAAAATGAAAATAAACCAAATTATGCCATACTTTTAGCTAAAAATATGTATGTTATTGTGCGATGCACATATTTTTTCTCAAAAACGGTAAGTCTGGCGTGGTTTTGACCATAACAAGATTTGTAGAGGCATTCATTACGAACATTTTAAACCAAAAATCTTAATTCTAGGCCTAGTAGTTTCCGAGAAAATGGAAATAAACCAAATTATGCCATACTTTTAGCTAAAAATATGTATGTTATTGTGCGATGCACATATTTTTTCTCAAAAACGGTAAGTCTGGCGTGGTTTTGACCATAACAAGATTTGTAGAGGCATTCATTACGAACATTTTAAACCAAAAATCTTAATTCTAGGCCTAGTAGTTTCCGAGAAAATGAAAATAAACCAAATTATGCCATACTTTTAGCTAAAAATATGTATGTTATTGTGCGATGCACATATTTTTTCTCAAAAACGGTAAGTCTGGCGTGGTTTTGACCATAACAAGATTTGTAGAGGCATTCATTACGAACATTTTAAACCAAAAATCTTAATTCTAGGCCTAGTAGTTTCCGAGAAAATGGAAATAAACCAAATTATGCCATACTTTTAGCTAAAAATATGTATGTTATTGTGCGATGCACATATTTTTTCTCAAAAACGGTAAGTCTGGCCTGGTTTTGACCATAACAAGATTTGTAGAGGCATTCATTACGAACATTTTAAACCAAAAATCTTAATTCTAGGCCTAGTAGTTTCCGAGAAAATGGAAATAAACCAAATTATGCCATACTTTTAGCTAAAAATATGTATGTTATTGTGCGATGCACATATTTTTTCTCAAAAACGGTAAGTCTGGCCTGGTTTTGACCATAACAAGATTTGTAGAGGCATTCATTACGAACATTTTAAACCAAAAATCTTAATTCTAGGCCTAGTAGTTTCCGAGAAAATGGAAATAAACCAAATTATGCCATACTTTTAGCTGAAAATATGTAAAAATATGTATGTTATTGTGCGATACACATATTTTTTCTCAAAAACGGTAAGTCTGGCGTGGTTTTGACCATAACAAGATTTGTAGAGGCATTCATTACGAACATTTTAAACCAAAAATCTTAATTCTAGGCCTAGTAGTTTCCGAGAAAATGAAAATAAACCAAATTATGCCATACTTTTAGCTAAAAATATGTATGTTATTGTGCGATGCACATATTTTTTCTCAAAAACGGTAAGTCTGGCGTGGTTTTGACCATAACAAGATTTGTAGAGGCATTCATTACGAACATTTTAAACCAAAAATCTTAATTCTAGGCCTAGTAGTTTCCGAGAAAATGGAAATAAACCAAATTATGCCATACTTTTAGCTAAAAATATGTATGTTATTGTGCGATGCACATATTTTTTCTCAAAAACGGTAAGTCTGGCGTGGTTTTGACCATAACAAGATTTGTAGAGGCATTCATTACGAACATTTTAAACCAAAAATCTTAATTCTAGGCCTAGTAGTTTCCGAGAAAATGAAAATAAACCAAATTATGCCATACTTTTAGCTAAAAATATGTATGTTATTGTGCGATGCACATATTTTTTCTCAAAAACGGTAAGTCTGGCGTGGTTTTGACCATAACAAGATTTGTAGAGGCATTCATTACGAACATTTTAAACCAAAAATCTTAATTCTAGGCCTAGTAGTTTCCGAGAAAATGAAAATAAACCAAATTATGCCATACTTTTAGCTAAAAATATGTATGTTATTGTGCGATGCACATATTTTTTCTCAAAAACGGTAAGTCTGGCGTGGTTTTGACCATAACAAGATTTGTAGAGGCATTCATTACGAACATTTTAAACCAAAAATCTTAATTCTAGGCCTAGTAGTTTCCGAGAAAATGGAAATAAACCAAATTATGCCTTACTTTTAGCTGAAAATATGTAAAAATATGTATGTTATTGTGCGATACACATATTTTTTCTCAAAAACGGTAAGTCTGGCGTGGTTTTGACCATAACAAGATTTGTAGAGGCATTCATTACGAACATTTTAAACCAAAAATCTTAATTCTAGGCCTAGTAGTTTCCGAGAAAATGAAAATAAACCAAATTATGCCATACTTTTAGCTGAAAATATGTAAAAATATGTATGTTATTGTGCGATACACATATTTTTTCTCAAAAACGGTAAGTCTGGCGTGGTTTTGACCATAACAAGATTTGTAGAGGCATTCATTACGAACATTTTAAACCAAAAATCTTAATTCTAGGCCTAGTAGTTTCCGAGAAAATGGAAATAAACCAAATTATGCCTTACTTTTAGCTGAAAATATGTAAAAATATGTATGTTATTGTGCGATACACATATTTTTTCTCAAAAACGGTAAGTCTGGCGTGGTTTTGACCATAACAAGATTTGTAGAGGCATTCATTACGAACATTTTAAACCAAAAATCTTAATTCTAGGCCTAGTAGTTTCCGAGAAAATGGAAATAAACCAAATTATGCCATACTTTTAGCTGAAAATATGTAAAAATATGTATGTTATTGTGCGATACACATATTTTTTCTCAAAAACGGTAAGTCTGGCGTGGTTTTGACCATAACAAGATTTGTAGAGGCATTCATTACGAACATTTTAAACCAAAAATCTTAATTCTAGGCCTAGTAGTTTCCGAGAAAATGGAAATAAACCAAATTATGCCATACTTTTAGCTAAAAATATGTATGTTATTGTGCGATGCACATATTTTTTCTCAAAAACGGTAAGTCTGGCGTGGTTTTGACCATAACAAGATTTGTAGAGGCATTCATTACGAACATTTTAAACCAAAAATCTTAATTCTAGGCCTAGTAGTTTCCGAGAAAATGGAAATAAACCAAATTATGCCATACTTTTAGCTGAAAATATGTAAAAATATGTATGTTATTGTGCGATACACATATTTTTTCTCAAAAACGGTAAGTCTGGCGTGGTTTTGACCATAACAAGATTTGTAGAGGCATTCATTACGAACATTTTAAACCAAAAATCTTAATTCTAGGCCTAGTAGTTTCCGAGAAAATGGAAATAAACCAAATTATGCCATACTTTTAGCTAAAAATATGTATGTTATTGTGCGATGCACATATTTTTTCTCAAAAACGGTAAGTCTGGCGTGGTTTTGACCATAACAAGATTTGTAGAGGCATTCATTACGAACATTTTAAACCAAAAATCTTAATTCTAGGCCTAGTAGTTTCCGAGAAAATGGAAATAAACCAAATTATGCCATACTTTTAGCTGAAAATATGTAAAAATATGTATGTTATTGTGCGATACACATATTTTTTCTCAAAAACGGTAAGTCTGGCGTGGTTTTGACCATAACAAGATTTGTAGAGGCATTCATTACGAACATTTTAAACCAAAAATCTTAATTCTAGGCCTAGTAGTTTCCGAGAAAATGAAAATAAACCAAATTATGCCATACTTTTAGCTAAAAATATGTATGTTATTGTGCGATGCACATATTTTTTCTCAAAACCGGTAAGTCTGGCGTGGTTTTGACCATAACAAGATTTGTAGAGGCATTCATTACGAACATTTTAAACCAAAAATCTTAATTCTAGGCCTAGTAGTTTCCGAGAAAATGAAAATAAACAAAATTATGCCATACTTTTAGCTAAAAATATGTATGTTATTGTGCGATGCACATATTTTTTCTCAAAAACGGTAAGTCTGGCGTGGTTTTGACCATAACAAGATTTGTAGAGGCATTCATTACAAACATTTTAAACCAAAAATCTTAATTCTAGGCCTAGTAGTTTCCGAGAAAATGGAAATAAACCAAATTATGCCATACTTTTAGCTAAAAATATGTATGTTATTGTGCGATGCACATATTTTTTCTCAAAAACGGTAAGTCTGGCGTGGTTTTGACCATAACAAGATTTGTAGAGGCATTCATTACGAACATTTTAAACCAAAAATCTTAATTCTAGGCCTAGTAGTTTCCGAGAAAATGGAAATAAACCAAATTATGCCATACTTTTAGCTGAAAATATGTAAAAATATGTATGTTATTGTGCTATACACATATTTTTTCTCAAAAACGGTAAGTCTGGCGTGGTTTTGACCATAACAAGATTTGTAGAGGCATTCATTACGAACATTTTAAACCAAAAATCTTAATTCTAGGCCTAGTAGTTTCCGAGAAAATGGAAATAAACCAAATTATGCCATACTTTTAGCTGAAAATATGTAAAAATATGTATGTTATTGTGCGATACACATATTTTTTCTCAAAAACGGTAAGTCTGGCGTGGTTTTGACCATAACAAGATTTGTAGAGGCATTCATTACGAACATTTTAAACCAAAAATCTTAATTCTAGGCCTAGTAGTTTCCGAGAAAATGGAAATAAACCAAATTATGCCATACTTTTAGCTGAAAATATGTAAAAATATGTATGTTATTGTGCGATACACATATTTTTTCTCAAAAACGGTAAGTCTGGCGTGGTTTTGACCATAACAAGATTTGTAGAGGCATTCATTACGAACATTTTAAACCAAAAATCTTAATTCTAGGCCTAGTAGTTTCCGAGAAAATGGAAATAAACCAAATTATGCCATACTTTTAGCTGAAAATATGTAAAAATATGTATGTTATTGTGCGATGCACATATTTTTTCTCAAAAACGGTAAGTCTGGCGTGGTTTTGACCATAACAAGATTTGTAGAGGCATTCATTACGAACATTTTAAACCAAAAATCTTAATTCTAGGCCTAGTAGTTTCCGAGAAAATGAAAATAAACCAAATTATGCCATACTTTTAGCTAAAAATATGTATGTTATTGTGCGATGCACATATTTTTTCTCAAAAACGGTAAGTCTGGCGTGGTTTTGACCATAACAAGATTTGTAGAGGCATTCATTACGAACATTTTAAACCAAAAATCTTAATTCTAGGCCTAGTAGTTTCCGAGAAAATGGAAATAAACCAAATTATGCCATACTTTTAGCTGAAAATATGTAAAAATATGTATGTTATTGTGCGATACACATATTTTTTCTCAAAAACGGTAAGTCTGGCGTGGTTTTGACCATAACAAGATTTGTAGAGGCATTCATTACGAACATTTTAAACCAAAAATCTTAATTCTAGGCCTAGTAGTTTCCGAGAAAATGGAAATAAACCAAATTATGCCATACTTTTAGCTGAAAATATGTAAAAATATGTATGTTATTGTGCGATACACATATTTTTTCTCAAAAACGGTAAGTCTGGCGTGGTTTTGACCATAACAAGATTTGTAGAGGCATTCATTACGAACATTTTAAACCAAAAATCTTAATTCTAGGCCTAGTAGTTTCCGAGAAAATGGAAATAAACCAAATTATGCCATACTTTTAGCTAAAAATATGTATGTTATTGTGCGATGCACATATTTTTTCTCAAAAACGGTAAGTCTGGCGTGGTTTTGACCATAACAAGATTTGTAGAGGCATTCATTACGAACATTTTAAACCAAAAATCTTAATTCTAGGCCTAGTAGTTTCCGAGAAAATGGAAATAAACCAAATTATGCCATACTTTTAGCTGAAAATATGTAAAAATATGTATGTTATTGTGCGATACACATATTTTTTCTCAAAAACGGTAAGTCTGGCGTGGTTTTGACCATAACAAGATTTGTAGAGGCATTCATTACGAACATTTTAAACCAAAAATCTTAATTCTAGGCCTAGTAGTTTCCGAGAAAATGGAAATAAACCAAATTATGCCATACTTTTAGCTGAAAATATGTAAAAATATGTATGTTATTGTGCGATACACATATTTTTTCTCAAAAACGGTAAGTCTGGCGTGGTTTTGACCATAACAAGATTTGTAGAGGCATTCATTACGAACATTTTAAACCAAAAATCCTAATTCTAGGCCTAGTAGTTTCCGAGAAAATGGAAATAAACCAAATTATGCCATACTTTTAGCTGAAAATATGTAAAAATATGTATGTTATTGTGCGATACACATATTTTTTCTCAAAAACGGTAGGTCTGGCGTGGTTTTGACCATAACAAGATTTGTAGAGGCATTCATTACGAACATTTTAAACCAAAAATCTTAATTCTAGGCCTAGTAGTTTCCGAGAAAATGGAAATAAACCAAATTATGCCATACTTTTAGCTGAAAATATGTAAAAATATGTATGTTATTGTGCGATACACATATTTTTTCTCAAAAACGGTAAGTCTGGCGTGGTTTTGACCATAACAAGATTTGTAGAGGCATTCATTACGAACATTTTAAACCAAAAATCTTAATTCTAGGCCTAGTAGTTTCCGAGAAAATGGAAATAAACCAAATTATGCCATACTTTTAGCTGAAAATATGTAAAAATATGTATGTTATTGTGCGATACACATATTTTTTCTCAAAAACGGTAAGTCTGGCGTGGTTTTGACCATAACAAGATTTGTAGAGGCATTCATTACGAACATTTTAAACCAAAAATCTTAATTCTAGGCCTAGTAGTTTCCGAGAAAATGGAAATAAACCAAATTATGCCATACTTTTAGCTGAAAATATGTAAAAATATGTATGTTATTGTGCGATACACATATTTTTTCTCAAAAACGGTAGGTCTGGCGTGGTTTTGACCATAACAAGATTTGTAGAGGCATTCATTACGAACATTTTAAACCAAAAATCTTAATTCTAGGCCTAGTAGTTTCCGAGAAAATGGAAATAAACCAAATTATGCCATACTTTTAGCTGAAAATATGTAAAAATATGTATGTTATTGTGCGATACACATATTTTTTCTCAAAAACGGTAAGTCTGGCGTGGTTTTGACCATAACAAGATTTGTAGAGGCATTCATTACGAACATTTTAAACCAAAAATCTTAATTCTAGGCCTAGTAGTTTCCGAGAAAATGGAAATAAACCAAATTATGCCATACTTTTAGCTGAAAATATGTAAAAATATGTATGTTATTGTGCGATGCACATATTTTTTCTCAAAAACGGTAAGTCTGGCGTGGTTTTGACCATAACAAGATTTGTAGAGGCATTCATTACGAACATTTTAAACCAAAAATCTTAATTCTAGGCCTAGTAGTTTCCGAGAAAATGAAAATAAACCAAATTATGCCATACTTTTAGCTAAAAATATGTATGTTATTGTGCGATGCACATATTTTTTCTCAAAAACGGTAAGTCTGGCGTGGTTTTGACCATAACAAGATTTGTAGAGGCATTCATTACGAACATTCTAAACCAAAAATCTTAATTCTAGGCCTAGTAGTTTCCGAGAAAATGGAAATAAACCAAATTATGCCATACTTTTAGCTAAAAATATGTATGTTATTGTGCGATGCACATATTTTTTCTCAAAAACGGTAAGTCTGGCGTGGTTTTGACCATAACAAGATTTGTAGAGGCATTCATTACGAACATTTTAAACCAAAAATCTTAATTCTAGGCCTAGTAGTTTCCGAGAAAATGGAAATAAACCAAATTATGCCATACTTTTAGCTGAAAATATGTAAAAATATGTATGTTATTGTGCGATACACATATTTTTTCTCAAAAACGGTAAGTCTGGCGTGGTTTTGACCATAACAAGATTTGTAGAGGCATTCATTACGAACATTTTAAACCAAAAATCTTAATTCTAGGCCTAGTAGTTTCCGAGAAAATGGAAATAAACCAAATTATGCCATACTTTTAGCTGAAAATATGTAAAAATATGTATGTTATTGTGCGATACACATATTTTTTCTCAAAAACGGTAAGTCTGGCGTGGTTTTGACCATAACAAGATTTGTAGAGGCATTCATTACGAACATTTTAAACCAAAAATCTTAATTCTAGGCCTAGTAGTTTCCGAGAAAATGGAAATAAACCAAATTATGCCATACTTTTAGCTAAAAATATGTATGTTATTGTGCGATGCACATATTTTTTCTCAAAAACGGTAAGTCTGGCGTGGTTTTGACCATAACAAGATTTGTAGAGGCATTCATTACGAACATTTTAAACCAAAAATCTTAATTCTAGGCCTAGTAGTTTCCGAGAAAATGGAAATAAACCAAATTATGCCATACTTTTAGCTGAAAATATGTAAAAATATGTATGTTATTGTGCGATACACATATTTTTTCTCAAAAACGGTAAGTCTGGCGTGGTTTTGACCATAACAAGATTTGTAGAGGCATTCATTACGAACATTTTAAACCAAAAATCTTAATTCTAGGCCTAGTAGTTTCCGAGAAAATGGAAATAAACCAAATTATGCCATACTTTTAGCTGAAAATATGTAAAAATATGTATGTTATTGTGCGATACACATATTTTTTCTCAAAAACGGTAAGTCTGGCGTGGTTTTGACCATAACAAGATTTGTAGAGGCATTCATTACGAACATTTTAAACCAAAAATCTTAATTCTAGGCCTAGTAGTTTCCGAGAAAATGGAAATAAACCAAATTATGCCATACTTTTAGCTGAAAATATGTAAAAATATGTATGTTATTGTGCGATACACATATTTTTTCTCAAAAACGGTAGGTCTGGCGTGGTTTTGACCATAACAAGATTTGTAGAGGCATTCATTACGAACATTTTAAACCAAAAATCTTAATTCTAGGCCTAGTAGTTTCCGAGAAAATGGAAATAAACCAAATTATGCCATACTTTTAGCTGAAAATATGTAAAAATATGTATGTTATTGTGCGATACACATATTTTTTCTCAAAAACGGTAAGTCTGGCGTGGTTTTGACCATAACAAGATTTGTAGAGGCATTCATTACGAACATTTTAAACCAAAAATCTTAATTCTAGGCCTAGTAGTTTCCGAGAAAATGAAAATAAACCAAATTATGCCATACTTTTAGCTCAAAATATGTATGTTATTGTGCGATGCACATATTTTTTCTCAAAAACGGTAAGTCTGGCGTGGTTTTGACCATAACAAGATTTGTAGAGGCATTCATTACGAACATTTTAAACCAAAAATCTTAATTCTAGGCCTAGTAGTTTCCGAGAAAATGAAAATAAACCAAATTATGCCATACTTTTAGCTAAAAATATGTATGTTATTGTGCGATGCACATATTTTTTCTCAAAAACGGTAAGTCTGGCGTGGTTTTGACCATAACAAGATTTGTAGAGGCATTCATTACGAACATTTTAAACCAAAAATCTTAATTCTAGGCCTAGTAGTTTCCGAGAAAATGGAAATAAACCAAATTATGCCATACTTTTAGCTGAAAATATGTAAAAATATGTATGTTATTGTGCGATACACATATTTTTTCTCAAAAACGGTAAGTCTGGCGTGGTTTTGACCATAACAAGATTTGTAGAGGCATTCATTACGAACATTTTAAACCAAAAATCTTAATTCTAGGCCTAGTAGTTTCCGAGAAAATGGAAATAAACCAAATTATGCCATACTTTTAGCTAAAAATATGTATGTTATTGTGCGATGCACATATTTTTTCTCAAAAAGGGTAAGTCTGGCGTGGTTTTGACCATAACAAGATTTGTAGAGGCATTCATTACGAACATTTTAAACCAAAAATCTTAATTCTAGGCCTAGTAGTTTCCGAGAAAATGGAAATAAACCAAATTATGCCATACTTTTAGCTAAAAATATGTATGTTATTGTGCGATGCACATATTTTTTCTCAAAAACGGTAAGTCTGGCGTGGTTTTGACCATAACAAGATTTGTAGAGGCATTCATTACGAACATTTTAAACCAAAAATCTTAATTCTAGGCCTAGTAGTTTCCGAGAAAATGGAAATAAACCAAATTATGCCATACTTTTAGCTAAAAATATGTATGTTATTGTGCGATGCACATATTTTTTCTCAAAAACGGTAAGTCTGGCGTGGTTTTGACCATAACAAGATTTGTAGAGGCATTCATTACGAACATTTTAAACCAAAAATCTTAATTCTAGGCCTAGTAGTTTCCGAGAAAATGGAAATAAACCAAATTATGCCATACTTTTAGCTGAAAATATGTAAAAATATGTATGTTATTGTGCGATACACATATTTTTTCTCAAAAACGGTAAGTCTGGCGTGGTTTTGACCATAACAAGATTTGTAGAGGCATTCATTACGAACATTTTAAACCAAAAATCTTAATTCTAGGCCTAGTAGTTTCCGAGAAAATGGAAATAAACCAAATTATGCCATACTTTTAGCTGAAAATATGTAAAAATATGTATGTTATTGTGCGATACACATATTTTTTCTCAAAAACGGTAAGTCTGGCGTGGTTTTGACCATAACAAGATTTGTAGAGGCATTCATTACGAACATTTTAAACCAAAAATCTTAATTCTAGGCCTAGTAGTTTCCGAGAAAATGGAAATAAACCAAATTATGCCATACTTTTAGCTGAAAATATGTAAAAATATGTATGTTATTGTGCGATACACATATTTTTTCTCAAAAACGGTAAGTCTGGCGTGGTTTTGACCATAACAAGATTTGTAGAGGCATTCATTACGAACATTTTAAACCAAAAATCTTAATTCTAGGCCTAGTAGTTTCCGAGAAAATGGAACTAAACCAAATTTTGCCATACTTTTAGCTGAAAATATGTAAAAATATGTATGTTATTGTGCGATACACATATTTTTTCTCAAAAACGGTAAGTCTGGCGTGGTTTTGACCATAACAAGATTTGTAGAGGCATTCATTACGAACATTTTAAACCAAAAATCTTAATTCTAGGCCTAGTAGTTTCCGAGAAAATGGAAATAAACCAAATTATGCCATACTTTTAGCTGAAAATATGTAAAAATATGTATGTTATTGTGCGATACACATATTTTTTCTCAAAAACGGTAAGTCTGGCGTGGTTTTGACCATAACAAGATTTGTAGAGGCATTCATTACGAACATTTTAAACCAAAAATCTTAATTCTAGGCCTAGTAGTTTCCGAGAAAATGGAAATAAACCAAATTATGCCATACTTTTAGCTGAAAATATGTAAAAATATGTATGTTATTGTGCGATACACATATTTTTTCTCAAAAACGGTAAGTCTGGCGTGGTTTTGACCATAACAAGATTTGTAGAGGCATTCATTACGAACATTTTAAACCAAAAATCTTAATTCTAGGCCTAGTAGTTTCCGAGAAAATGGAAATAAACCAAATTATGCCATACTTTTAGCTAAAAATATGTATGTTATTGTGCGATGCACATATTTTTTCTCAAAAACGGTAAGTCTGGCGTGGTTTTGACCATAACAAGATTTGTAGAGGCATTCATTACGAACATTTTAAACCAAAAATCTTAATTCTAGGCCTAGTAGTTTCCGAGAAAATGAAAATAAACCAAATTATGCCATACTTTTAGCTAAAAATATGTATGTTATTGTGCGATGCACATATTTTTTCTCAAAAACGGTAAGTCTGGCGTGGTTTTGACCATAACAAGATTTGTAGAGGCATTCATTACGAACATTTTAAACCAAAAATCTTAATTCTAGACCTAGTAGTTTCCGAGAAAATGAAAATAAACCAAATTATGCCATACTTTTAGCTAAAAATATGTATGTTATTGTGCGATGCACATATTTTTTCTCAAAAACGGTAAGTCTGGCGTGGTTTTGACCATAACAAGATTTGTAGAGGCATTCATTACGAACATTTTAAACCAAAAATCTTAATTCTAGGCCTAGTAGTTTCCGAGAAAATGGAAATAAACCAAATTATGCCATACTTTTAGCTGAAAATATGTAAAAATATGTATGTTATTGTGCGATACACATATTTTTTCTCAAAAACGGTAAGTCTGGCGTGGTTTTGATCATAACAAGATTTGTAGAGGCATTCATTACGAACATTTTAAACCAAAAATCTTAATTCTAGGCCTAGTAGTTTCCGAGAAAATGGAAATAAACCAAATTATGCCTTACTTTTAGCTGAAAATATGTAAAAATATGTATGTTATTGTGCGATACACATATTTTTTCTCAAAAACGGTAAGTCTGGCGTGGTTTTGACCATAACAAGATTTGTAGAGGCATTCATTACGAACATTTTAAACCAAAAATCTTAATTCTAGGCCTAGTAGTTTCCGAGAAAATGGAAATAAACCAAATTATGCCATACTTTTAGCTGAAAATATGTAAAAATATGTATGTTATTGTGCGATACACATATTTTTTCTCAAAAACGGTAAGTCTGGCGTGGTTTTGACCATAACAAGATTTGTAGAGGCATTCATTACGAACATTTTAAACCAAAAATCTTAATTCTAGGCCTAGTAGTTTCCGAGAAAATGGAAATAAACCAAATTATGCCATACTTTTAGCTAAAAATATGTATGTTATTGTGCGATGCACATATTTTTTCTCAAAAACGGTAAGTCTGGCGTGGTTTTGACCATAACAAGATTTGTAGAGGCATTCATTACGAACATTTTAAACCAAAAATCTTAATTCTAGGCCTAGTAGTTTCCGAGAAAATGAAAATAAACCAAATTATGCCATACTTTTAGCTAAAAATATGTATGTTATTGTGCGATGCACATATTTTTTCTCAAAAACGGTAAGTCTGGCGTGGTTTTGACCATAACAAGATTTGTAGAGGCATTCATTACGAACATTTTAAACCAAAAATCTTAATTCTAGGCCTAGTAGTTTCCGAGAAAATGGAAATAAACCAAATTATGCCATACTTTTAGCTGAAAATATGTAAAAATATGTATGTTATTGTGCGATACACATATTTTTTCTCAAAAACGGTAAGTCTGGCGTGGTTTTGACCATAACAAGATTTGTAGAGGCATTCATTACGAACATTTTAAACCAAAAATCTTAATTCTAGGCCTAGTAGTTTCCGAGAAAATGGAAATAAACCAAATTATGCCATACTTTTAGCTGAAAATATGTAAAAATATGTATGTTATTGTGCGATACACATATTTTTTCTCAAAAACGGTAAGTCTGGCGTGGTTTTGACCATAACAAGATTTGTAGAGGCATTCATTACGAACATTTTAAACCAAAAATCTTAATTCTAGGCCTAGTAGTTTCCGAGAAAATGGAAATAAACAAAATTATGCCATACTTTTAGCTGAAAATATGTAAAAATATGTATGTTATTGTGCGATGCACATATTTTTTCTCAAAAACGGTAAGTCTGGCGTGGTTTTGACCATAACAAGATTTGTAGAGGCATTCATTACGAACATTTTAAACCAAAAATCTTAATTCTAGGCCTAGTAGTTTCCGAGAAAATGGAAATAAACCAAATTATGCCATACTTTTAGCTGAAAATATGTAAAAATATGTATGTTATTGTGCGATACACATATTTTTTCTCAAAAACGGTAAGTCTGGCGTGGTTTTGACCATAACAAGATTTGTAGAGGCATTCATTACGAACATTTTAAACCAAAAATCTTAATTCTAGGCCTAGTAGTTTCCGAGAAAATGGAAATAAACCAAATTATGCCATACTTTTAGCTGAAAATATGTAAAAATATGTATGTTATTGTGCGATACACATATTTTTTCTCAAAAACGGTAAGTCTGGCGTGGTTTTGACCATAAGAAGATTTGTAGAGGCATTCATTACGAACATTTTAAACCAAAAATCTTAATTCTAGGCCTAGTAGTTTCCGAGAAAATGGAAATAAACCAAATTATGCCATACTTTTAGCTGAAAATATGTAAAAATATGTATGTTATTGTGCGATACACATATTTTTTCTCAAAAACGGTAAGTCTGGCGTGGTTTTGACCATAACAAGATTTGTAGAGGCATTCATTACGAACATTTTAAACCAAAAATCTTAATTCTAGGCCTAGTAGTTTCCGAGAAAATGGAAATAAACCAAATTATGCCATACTTTTAGCTGAAAATATGTATGTTATTGTGCGATGCACATATTTTTTCTCAAAAACGGTAAGTCTGGCGTGGTTTTGACCATAACAAGATTTGTAGAGGCATTCATTACGAACATTTTAAACCAAAAATCTTAATTCTAGGCCTAGTAGTTTCCGAGAAAATGAAAATAAACCAAATTATGCCATACTTTTAGCTAAAAATATGTATGTTATTGTGCGATGCACATATTTTTTCTCAAAAACGGTAAGTCTGGCGTGGTTTTGACCATAACAAGATTTGTAGAGGCATTCATTACGAACATTTTAAACCAAAAATCTTAATTCTAGGCCTAGTAGTTTCCGAGAAAATGGAAATAAACCAAATTATGCCATACTTTTAGCTGAAAATATGTAAAAATATGTATGTTATTGTGCGATACACATATTTTTTCTCAAAAACGGTAAGTCTGGCGTGGTTTTGACCATAACAAGATTTGTAGAGGCATTCATTACGAACATTTTAAACCAAAAATCTTAATTCTAGGCCTAGTAGTTTCCGAGAAAATGGAAATAAACCAAATTATGCCATACTTTTAGCTGAAAATATGTAAAAATATGTATGTTATTGTGCGATGCACATATTTTTTCTCAAAAACGGTAAGTCTGGCGTGGTTTTGACCATAACAAGATTTGTAGAGGCATTCATTACGAACATTTTAAACCAAAAATCTTAATTCTAGGCCTAGTAGTTTCCGAGAAAATGGAAATAAACCAAATTATGCCATACTTTTAGCTGAAAATATGTAAAAATATGTATGTTATTGTGCGATACACATATTTTTTCTCAAAAACGGTAAGTCTGGCGTGGTTTTGACCATAACAAGATTTGTAGAGGCATTCATTACGAACATTTTAAACCAAAAATCTTAATTCTAGGCCTAGTAGTTTCCGAGAAAATGGAAATAAACCAAATTATGCCATACTTTTAGCTAAAAATATGTATGTTATTGTGCGATGCACATATTTTTTCTCAAAAACGGTAAGTCTGGCGTGGTTTTGACCATAACAAGATTTGTAGAGGCATTCATTACGAACATTTTAAACCAAAAATCTTAATTCTAGGCCTAGTAGTTTCCGAGAAAATGGAAATAAACCAAATTATGCCATACTTTTAGCTGAAAATATGTAAAAATATGTATGTTATTGTGCGATACACATATTTTTTCTCAAAAACGGTAAGTCTGGCGTGGTTTTGACCATAACAAGATTTGTAGAGGCATTCATTACGAACATTTTAAACCAAAAATCTTAATTCTAGGCCTAGTAGTTTCCGAGAAAATGAAAATAAACCAAATTATGCCATACTTTTAGCTAAAAATATGTATGTTATTGTGCGATGCACATATTTTTTCTCAAAAACGGTAAGTCTGGCGTGGTTTTGACCATAACAAGATTTGTAGAGGCATTCATTACGAACATTTTAAACCAAAAATCTTAATTCTAGGCCTAGTAGTTTCCGAGAAAATGAAAATAAACCAAATTATGCCATACTTTTAGCTAAAAATATGTATGTTATTGTGCGATGCACATATTTTTTCTCAAAAACGGTAAGTCTGGCGTGGTTTTGACCATAACAAGATTTGTAGAGGCATTCATTACGAACATTTTAAACCAAAAATCTTAATTCTAGGCCTAGTAGTTTCCGAGAAAATGGAAATAAACCAAATTATGCCATACTTTTAGCTGAAAATATGTAAAAATATGTATGTTATTGTGCGATACACATATTTTTTCTCAAAAACGGTAAGTCTGGCGTGGTTTTGACCATAACAAGATTTGTAGAGGCATTCATTACGAACATTTTAAACCAAAAATCTTAATTCTAGGCCTAGTAGTTTCCGAGAAAATGGAAATAAACCAAATTATGCCATACTTTTAGCTGAAAATATGTAAAAATATGTATGTTATTGTGCGATACACATATTTTTTCTCAAAAACGGTAAGTCTGGCGTGGTTTTGACCATAACAAGATTTGTAGAGGCATTCATTACGAACATTTTAAACCAAAAATCTTAATTCTAGGCCTAGTAGTTTCCGAGAAAATGGAAATAAACCAAATTATGCCATACTTTTAGCTAAAAATATGTATGTTATTGTGCGATGCACATATTTTTTCTCAAAAACGGTAAGTCTGGCGTGGTTTTGACCATAACAAGATTTGTAGAGGCATTCATTACGAACATTTTAAACCAAAAATCTTAATTCTAGGCCTAGTAGTTTCCGAGAAAATGGAAATAAACCAAATTATGCCATACTTTTAGCTGAAAATATGTAAAAATATGTATGTTATTGTGCGATACACATATTTTTTCTCAAAAACGGTAAGTCTGGCGTGGTTTTGACCATAACAAGATTTGTAGAGGCATTCATTACGAACATTTTAAACCAAAAATCTTAATTCTAGGCCTAGTAGTTTCCGAGAAAATGAAAATAAACCAAATTATGCCATACTTTTAGCTAAAAATATGTATGTTATTGTGCGATGCACATATTTTTTCTCAAAAACGGTAAGTCTGGCGTGGTTTTGACCATAACAAGATTTGTAGAGGCATTCATTACGAACATTTTAAACCAAAAATCTTAATTCTAGGCCTAGTAGTTTCCGAGAAAATGAAAATAAACCAAATTATGCCATACTTTTAGCTAAAAATATGTATGTTATTGTGCGATGCACATATTTTTTCTCAAAAACGGTAAGTCTGGCGTGGTTTTGACCATAACAAGATTTGTAGAGGCATTCATTACGAACATTTTAAACCAAAAATCTTAATTCTAGGCCTAGTAGTTTCCGAGAAAATGAAAATAAACCAAATTATGCCATACTTTTAGCTAAAAATATGTATGTTATTGTGCGATGCACATATTTTTTCTCAAAAACGGTAAGTCTGGCGTGGTTTTGACCATAACAAGATTTGTAGAGGCATTCATTACGAACATTTTAAACCAAAAATCTTAATTCTAGGCCTAGTAGTTTCCGAGAAAATGAAAATAAACCAAATTATGCCATACTTTTAGCTAAAAATATGTATGTTATTGTGCGATGCACATATTTTTTCTCAAAAACGGTAAGTCTGGCGTGGTTTTGACCATAACAAGATTTGTAGAGGCATTCATTACGAACATTTTAAACCAAAAATCTTAATTCTAGGCCTAGTAGTTTCCGAGAAAATGGAAATAAACCAAATTATGCCATACTTTTAGCTGAAAATATGTAAAAATATGTATGTTATTGTGCGATACACATATTTTTTCTCAAAAACGGTAAGTCTGGCGTGGTTTTGACCATAACAAGATTTGTAGAGGCATTCATTACGAACATTTTAAACCAAAAATCTTAATTCTAGGCCTAGTAGTTTCCGAGAAAATGGAAATAAACCAAATTATGCCATACTTTTAGCTAAAAATATGTATGTTATTGTGCGATGCACATATTTTTTCTCAAAAACGGTAAGTCTGGCGTGGTTTTGACCATAACAAGATTTGTAGAGGCATTCATTACGAACATTTTAAACCAAAAATCTTAATTCTAGGCCTAGTAGTTTCCGAGAAAATGGAAATAAACCAAATTATGCCATACTTTTAGCTGAAAATATGTAAAAATATGTATGTTATTGTGCGATACACATATTTTTTCTCAAAAACGGTAAGTCTGGCGTGGTTTTGACCATAACAAGATTTGTAGAGGCATTCATTACGAACATTTTAAACCAAAAATCTTAATTCTAGGCCTAGTAGTTTCCGAGAAAATGAAAATAAACCAAATTATGCCATACTTTTAGCTAAAAATATGTATTTTATTGTGCGATGCACATATTTTTTCTCAAAAACGGTAAGTCTGGCGTGGTTTTGACCATAACAAGATTTGTAGAGGCATTCATTACGAACATTTTAAACCAAAAATCTTAATTCTAGGCCTAGTAGTTTCCGAGAAAATGGAAATAAACCAAATTATGCCATACTTTTAGCTGAAAATATGTAAAAATATGTATGTTATTGTGCGATACCCATATTTTTTCTCAAAAACGGTAAGTCTGGCGTGGTTTTGACCATAACAAGATTTGTAGAGGCATTCATTACGAACATTTTAAACCAAAAATCTTAATTCTAGGCCTAGTAGTTTCCGAGAAAATGAAAATAAACCAAATTATGCCATACTTTTAGCTAAAAATATGTATGTTATTGTGCGATGCACATATTTTTTCTCAAAAACGGTAAGTCTGGCGTGGTTTTGACCATAACAAGATTTGTAGAGGCATTCATTACGAACATTTTAAACCAAAAATCTTAATTCTAGGCCTAGTAGTTTCCGAGAAAATGAAAATAAACCAAATTATGCCATACTTTTAGCTAAAAATATGTATGTTATTGTGCGATGCACATATTTTTTCTCAAAAACGGTAAGTCTGGCGTGGTTTTGACCATAACAAGATTTGTAGAGGCATTCATTACGAACATTTTAAACCAAAAATCTTAATTCTAGGCCTAGTAGTTTCCGAGAAAATGGAAATAAACCAAATTATGCCATACTTTTAGCTGAAAATATGTAAAAATATGTATGTTATTGTGCGATACACATATTTTTTCTCAAAAACGGTAAGTCTGGCGTGGTTTTGACCATAACAAGATTTGTAGAGGCATTCATTACGAACATTTTAAACCAAAAATCTTAATTCTAGGCCTAGTAGTTTCCGAGAAAATGAAAATAAACCAAATTATGCCATACTTTTAGCTAAAAATATGTATATTATTGTGCGATGCACATATTTTTTCTCAAAAACGGTAAGTCTGGCGTGGTTTTGACCATAACAAGATTTGTAGAGGCATTCATTACGAACATTTTAAACCAAAAATCTTAATTCTAGGCCTAGTAGTTTCCGAGAAAATGAAAATAAACCAAATTATGCCATACTTTTAGCTAAAAATATGTATGTTATTGTGCGATGCACATATTTTTTCTCAAAAACGGTAAGTCTGGCGTGGTTTTGACCATAACAAGATTTGTAGAGGCATTCATTACGAACATTTTAAACCAAAAATCTTAATTCTAGGCCTAGTAGTTTCCGAGAAAATGGAAATAAACCAAATTATGCCATACTTTTAGCTGAAAATATGTAAAAATATGTATGTTATTGTGCGATACACATATTTTTTCTCAAAAACGGTAAGTCTGGCGTGGTTTTGACCATAACAAGATTTGTAGAGGCATTCATTACGAACATTTTAAACCAAAAATCTTAATTCTAGGCCTAGTAGTTTCCGAGAAAATGGAAATAAACCAAATTATGCCATACTTTTAGCTGAAAATATGTAAAAATATGTATGTTATTGTGCGATACACATATTTTTTCTCAAAAACGGTAAGTCTGGCGTGGTTTTGACCATAACAAGATTTGTAGAGGCATTCATTACGAACATTTTAAACCAAAAATCTTAATTCTAGGCCTAGTAGTTTCCGAGAAAATGGAAATAAACCAAATTATGCCATACTTTTAGCTAAAAATATGTATGTTATTGTGCGATGCACATATTTTTTCTCAAAAACGGTAAGTCTGGCGTGGTTTTGACCATAACAAGATTTGTAGAGGCATTCATTACGAACATTTTAAACCAAAAATCTTAATTCTAGGCCTAGTAGTTTCCGAGAAAATGGAAATAAACCAAATTATGCCATACTTTTAGCTGAAAATATGTAAAAATATGTATGTTATTGTGCGATACACATATTTTTTCTCAAAAACGGTAAGTCTGGCGTGGTTTTGACCATAACAAGATTTGTAGAGGCATTCATTACGAACATTTTAAACCAAAAATCTTAATTCTAGGCCTAGTAGTTTCCGAGAAAATGAAAATAAACCAAATTATGCCATACTTTTAGCTAAAAATATGTATGTTATTGTGCGATGCACATATTTTTTCTCAAAAACGGTAAGTCTGGCGTGGTTTTGACCATAACAAGATTTGTAGAGGCATTCATTACGAACATTTTAAACCAAAAATCTTAATTCTAGGCCTAGTAGTTTCCGAGAAAATGAAAATAAACCAAATTATGCCATACTTTTAGCTAAAAATATGTATGTTATTGTGCGATGCACATATTTTTTCTCAAAAACGGTAAGTCTGGCGTGGTTTTGACCATAACAAGATTTGTAGAGGCATTCATTACGAACATTTTAAACCAAAAATCTTAATTCTAGGCCTAGTAGTTTCCGAGAAAATGAAAATAAACCAAATTATGCCATACTTTTAGCTAAAAATATGTATGTTATTGTGCGATGCACATATTTTTTCTCAAAAACGGTAAGTCTGGCGTGGTTTTGACCATAACAAGATTTGTAGAGGCATTCATTACGAACATTTTAAACCAAAAATCTTAATTCTAGGCCTAGTAGTTTCCGAGAAAATGGAAATAAACCAAATTATGCCATACTTTTAGCTAAAAATATGTATGTTATTGTGCGATGCACATATTTTTTCTCAAAAACGGTAAGTCTGGCGTGGTTTTGACCATAACAAGATTTGTAGAGGCATTCATTACGAACATTTTAAACCAAAAATCTTAATTCTAGGCCTAGTAGTTTCCGAGAAAATGGAAATAAACCAAATTATGCCATACTTTTAGCTGAAAATATGTAAAAATATGTATGTTATTGTGCGATACACATATTTTTTCTCAAAAACGGTAAGTCTGGCGTGGTTTTGACCATAACAAGATTTGTAGAGGCATTCATTACGAACATTTTAAACCAAAAATCTTAATTCTAGGCCTAGTAGTTTCCGAGAAAATGGAAATAAACCAAATTATGCCATACTTTTAGCTGAAAATATGTAAAAATATGTATGTTATTGTGCGATACACATATTTTTTCTCAAAAACGGTAAGTCTGGCGTGGTTTTGACCATAACAAGATTTGTAGAGGCATTCATTACGAACATTTTAAACCAAAAATCTTAATTCTAGGCCTAGTAGTTTCCGAGAAAATGGAAATAAACCAAATTATGCCATACTTTTAGCTAAAAATATGTATGTTATTGTGCGATGCACATATTTTTTCTCAAAAACGGTAAGTCTGGCGTGGTTTTGACCATAACAAGATTTGTAGAGGCATTCATTACGAACATTTTAAACCAAAAATCTTAATTCTAGGCCTAGTAGTTTCCGAGAAAATGGAAATAAACCAAATTATGCCATACTTTTAGCTGAAAATATGTAAAAATATGTATGTTATTGTGCGATACACATATTTTTTCTCAAAAACGGTAAGTCTGGCGTGGTTTTGACCATAACAAGATTTGTAGAGGCATTCATTACGAACATTTTAAACCAAAAATCTTAATTCTAGGCCTAGTAGTTTCCGAGAAAATGAAAATAAACCAAATTATGCCATACTTTTAGCTAAAAATATGTATTTTATTGTGCGATGCACATATTTTTTCTCAAAAACGGTAAGTCTGGCGTGGTTTTGACCATAACAAGATTTGTAGAGGCATTCATTACGAACATTTTAAACCAAAAATCTTAATTCTAGGCCTAGTAGTTTCCGAGAAAATGGAAATAAACCAAATTATGCCATACTTTTAGCTGAAAATATGTAAAAATATGTATGTTATTGTGCGATACACATATTTTTTCTCAAAAACGGTAAGTCTGGCGTGGTTTTGACCATAACAAGATTTGTAGAGGCATTCATTACGAACATTTTAAACCAAAAATCTTAATTCTAGGCCTAGTAGTTTCCGAGAAAATGGAAATAAACCAAATTATGCCATACTTTTAGCTAAAAATATGTATGTTATTGTGCGATGCACATATTTTTTCTCAAAAACGGTAAGTCTGGCGTGGTTTTGACAATAACAAGATTTGTAGAGGCATTCATTACGAACATTTTAAACCAAAAATCTTAATTCTAGGCCTAGTAGTTTCCGAGAAAATGGAAATAAACCAAATTATGCCATACTTTTAGCTAAAAATATGTATGTTATTGTGCGATGCACATATTTTTTCTCAAAAACGGTAAGTCTGGCGTGGTTTTGACCATAACAAGATTTGTAGAGGCATTCATTACGAACATTTTAAACCAAAAATCTTAATTCTAGGCCTAGTAGTTTCCGAGAAAATGGAAATAAACCAAATTATGCCATACTTTTAGCTGAAAATATGTAAAAATATGTATGTTATTGTGCGATACACATATTTTTTCTCAAAAACGGTAAGTCTGGCGTGGTTTTGACCATAACAAGATTTGTAGAGGCATTCATTACGAACATTTTAAACCAAAAATCTTAATTCTAGGCCTAGTAGTTTCCGAGAAAATGGAAATAAACCAAATTATGCCATACTTTTAGCTGAAAATATGTAAAAATATGTATGTTATTGTGCGATACACATATTTTTTCTCAAAAACGGTAAGTCTGGCGTGGTTTTGACCATAACAAGATTTGTAGAGGCATTCATTACGAACATTTTAAACCAAAAATCTTAATTCTAGGCCTAGTAGTTTCCGAGAAAATGAAAATAAACCAAATTATGCCATACTTTTAGCTAAAAATATGTATGTTATTGTGCGATGCACATATTTTTTCTCAAAAACGGTAAGTCTGGCGTGGTTTTGACCATAACAAGATTTGTAGAGGCATTCATTACGAACATTTTAAACCAAAAATCTTAATTCTAGGCCTAGTAGTTTCCGAGAAAATGAAAATAAACCAAATTATGCCATACTTTTAGCTAAAAATATGTATGTTATTGTGCGATGCACATATTTTTTCTCAAAAACGGTAAGTCTGGCGTGGTTTTGACCATAACAAGATTTGTAGAGGCATTCATTACGAACATTTTAAACCAAAAATCTTAATTCTAGGCCTAGTAGTTTCCGAGAAAATGAAAATAAACCAAATTATGCCATACTTTTAGCTAAAAATATGTATGTTATTGTGCGATGCACATATTTTTTCTCAAAAACGGTAAGCCTGGCGTGGTTTTGACCATAACAAGATTTGTAGAGGCATTCATTACGAACATTTTAAACTAAAAATCTTAATTCTAGGCCTAGTAGTTTCCGAGAAAATGAAAATAAAC
Source organism: Myathropa florea (assembly GCA_930367185.1). NCBI lineage: Eukaryota > Metazoa > Arthropoda > Insecta > Diptera > Syrphidae > Myathropa > Myathropa florea. The sequence goes on from OV884003.1 coordinate 39,436,055, forward strand.
CAAATTATGCCATACTTTTAGCTAAAAATATGTATGTTATTGTGCGATGCACATATTTTTTCTCAAAAACGGTAAGTCTGGCGTGGTTTTGACCATAACAAGATTTGTAGAGGCATTCATTACGAACATTTTAAACCAAAAATCTTAATTCTAGGCCTAGTAGTTTCCGAGAAAATGGAAATAAACCAAATTATGCCATACTTTTAGCTGAAAATATGTAAAAATATGTATGTTATTGTGCGATACACATATTTTTTCTCAAAAACGGTAAGTCTGGCGTGGTTTTGACCATAACAAGATTTGTAGAGGCATTCATTACGAACATTTTAAAACCAAAAATCTTAATTCTAGGCCTAGTAGTTTCCGAGAAAATGGAAATAAACCAAATTATGCCATACTTTTAGCTGAAAATATGTAAAAATATGTATGTTATTGTGCGATACACATATTTTTTCTCAAAAACGGTAAGTCTGGCGTGGTTTTGACCATAACCAGATTTGTAGAGGCATTCATTACGAACATTTTAAACCAAAAATCTTAATTCTAGGCCTAGTAGTTTCCGAGAAAATGGAAATAAACCAAATTATGCCATACTTTTAGCTGAAAATATGTAAAAATATGTATGTTATTGTGCGATACACATATTTTTTCTCAAAAACGGTAAGTCTGGCGTGGTTTTGACCATAACAAGATTTGTAGAGGCATTCATTACGAACATTTTAAACCAAAAATCTTAATTCTAGGCCTAGTAGTTTCCGAGAAAATGGAAATAAACCAAATTATGCCATACTTTTAGCTGAAAATATGTAAAAATATGTATGTTATTGTGCGATACACATATTTTTTCTCAAAAACGGTAAGTCTGGCGTGGTTTTGACCATAACAAGATTTGTAGAGGCATTCATTACGAACATTTTAAACCAAAAATCTTAATTCTAGGCCTAGTAGTTTCCGAGAAAATGGAAATAAACCAAATTATGCCATACTTTTAGCTGAAAATATGTAAAAATATGTATGTTATTGTGCGATACACATATTTTTTCTCAAAACGGTAAGTCTGGCGTGGTTTTGACCATAACAAGATTTGTAGAGGCATTCATTACGAACATTTTAAACCAAAAATCTTAATTCTAGGCCTAGTAGTTTCCGAGAAAATGGAAATAAACCAAATTATGCCATACTTTTAGCTAAAAATATGTATGTTATTGTGCGATGCACATATTTTTTCTCAAAAACGGTAAGTCTGGCGTGGTTTTGACCATAACAAGATTTGTAGAGGCATTCATTACGAACATTTTAAACCAAAAATCTTAATTCTAGGCCTAGTAGTTTCCGAGAAAATGGAAATAAACCAAATTATGCCATACTTTTAGCTGAAAATATGTAAAAATATGTATGTTATTGTGCGATACACATATTTTTTCTCAAAAACGGTAAGTCTGGCGTGGTTTTGACCATAACAAGATTTGTAGAGGCATTCATTACGAACATTTTAAACCAAAAATCTTAATTCTAGGCCTAGTAGTTTCCGAGAAAATGGAAATAAACCAAATTATGCCATACTTTTAGCTGAAAATATGTAAAAATATGTATGTTATTGTAAGTCTGGCGTGGTTTTGACCATAACAAGATTTGCAGAGGCATTCATTACGAACATTTTAAACCAAAAATCTTAATTCTAGGCCTAGTAGTTTCCGAGAAAATGGAAATAAACCAAATTATGCCATACTTTTAGCTGAAAATATGTAAAAATATGTATGTTATTGTGCGATACACATATTTTTTCTCAAAAACGGTAAGTCTGACGTGGTTTTGACCATAACAAGATTTGTAGAGGCATTCATTACGAACATTTTAAACCAAAAATCTTAATTCTAGGCCTAGTAGTTTCCGAGAAAATGGAAATAAACCAAATTATGCCATACTTTTAGCTAAAAATATGTATGTTATTGTGCGATGCACATATTTTTTCTCAAAAACGGTAAGTCTGGCGTGGTTTTGACCATAACAAGATTTGTAGAGGCATTCATTACGAACATTTTAAACCAAAAATCTTAATTCTAGGCCTAGTAGTTTCCGAGAAAATGGAAATAAACCAAATTATGCCATACTTTTAGCTGAAAATATGTAAAAATATGTATGTTATTGTGCGATACACATATTTTTTCTCAAAAACGGTAAGTCTGGCGTGGTTTTGACCATAACAAGATTTGTAGAGGCATTCATTACGAACATTTTAAACCAAAAATCTTAATTCTAGGCCTAGTAGTTTCCGAGAAAATGGAAATAAACCAAATTATGCCATACTTTTAGCTAAAAATATGTATGTTATTGTGCGATGCACATATTTTTTCTCAAAAACGGTAAGTCTGGCGTGGTTTTGACCATAACAAGATTTGTAGAGGCATTCATTACGAACATTTTAAACCAAAAATCTTAATTCTAGGCCTAGTAGTTTCCGAGAAAATGGAAATAAACCAAATTATGCCATACTTTTAGCTGAAAATATGTAAAAATATGTATGTTATTGTGCGATACACATATTTTTTCTCAAAAACGGTAAGTCTGGCGTGGTTTTGACCATAACAAGATTTGTAGAGGCATTCATTACGAACATTTTAAACCAAAAATCTTAATTCTAGGCCTAGTAGTTTCCGAGAAAATGGAAATAAACCAAATTATGCCATACTTTTAGCTGAAAATATGTAAAAATATGTATGTTATTGTGCGATACACATATTTTTTCTCAAAAACGGTAAGTCTGGCGTGGTTTTGACCATAACAAGATTTGTAGAGGCATTCATTACGAACATTTTAAACCAAAAATCTTAATTCTAGGCCTAGTAGTTTCCGAGAAAATGGAAATAAACCAAATTATGCCATACTTTTAGCTGAAAATATGTAAAAATATGTATGTTATTGTGCGATACACATATTTTTTCTCAAAAACGGTAAGTCTGGCGTGGTTTTGACCATAACAAGATTTGTAGAGGCATTCATTACGAACATTTTAAACCAAAAATCTTAATTCTAGGCCTAGTAGTTTCCGAGAAAATGAAAATAAACCAAATTATGCCATACTTTTAGCTAAAAATATGTATGTTATTGTGCGATGCACATATTTTTTCTCAAAAACGGTAAGTCTGGCGTGGTTTTGACCATAACAAGATTTGTAGAGGCATTCATTACGAACATTTTAAACCAAAAATCTTAATTCTAGGCCTAGTAGTTTCCGAGAAAATGGAAATAAACCAAATTATGCCATACTTTTAGCTGAAAATATGTAAAAATATGTATGTTATTGTGCGATACACATATTTTTTCTCAAAAACGGTAAGTCTGGCGTGGTTTTGACCATAACAAGATTTGTAGAGGCATTCATTACGAACATTTTAAACCAAAAATCTTAATTCTAGGCCTAGTAGTTTCCGAGAAAATGGAAATAAACCAAATTATGCCATACTTTTAGCTGAAAATATGTAAAAATATGTATGTTATTGTGCGATACACATATTTTTTCTCAAAAACGGTAAGTCTGGCGTGGTTTTGACCATAACAAGATTTGTAGAGGCATTCATTACGAACATTTTAAACCAAAAATCTTAATTCTAGGCCTAGTAGTTTCCGAGAAAATGAAAATAAACCAAATTATGCCATACTTTTAGCTGAAAATATGTAAAAATATGTATGTTATTGTGCGATACACATATTTTTTCTCAAAAACGGTAAGTCTGGCGTGGTTTTGACCATAACAAGATTTGTAGAGGCATTCATTACGAACATTTTAAACCAAAAATCTTAATTCTAGGCCTAGTAGTTTCCGAGAAAATGAAAATGAACCAAATTATGCCATACTTTTAGCTGAAAATATGTAAAAATATGTATGTTATTGTGCGATGCACATATTTTTTCTCAAAAACGGTAAGTCTGGCGTGGTTTTGACCATAACAAGATTTGTAGAGGCATTCATTACGAACATTTTAAACCAAAAATCTTAATTCTAGGCCTAGTAGTTTCCGAGAAAATGAAAATAAACCAAATTATGCCATACTTTTAGCTAAAAATATGTATGTTATTGTGCGATGCACATATTTTTTCTCAAAAACGGTAAGTCTGGCGTGGTTTTGACCATAACAAGATTTGTAGAGGCATTCATTACGAACATTTTAAACCAAAAATCTTAATTCTAGGCCTAGTAGTTTCCGAGAAAATGAAAATAAACCAAATTATGCCATACTTTTAGCTAAAAATATGTATGTTATTGTGCGATGCACATATTTTTTCTCAAAAACGGTAAGTCTGGCGTGGTTTTGACCATAACAAGATTTGTAGAGGCATTCATTACGAACATTTTAAACCAAAAATCTTAATTCTAGGCCTAGTAGTTTCCGAGAAAATGGAAATAAACCAAATTATGCCATACTTTTAGCTAAAAATATGTATGTTATTGTGCGATGCACATATTTTTTCTCAAAAACGGTAAGTCTGGCGTGGTTTTGACCATAACAAGATTTGTAGAGGCATTCATTACGAACATTTTAAACCAAAAATCTTAATTCTAGGCCTAGTAGTTTCCGAGAAAATGGAAATAAACCAAATTATGCCATACTTTTAGCTGAAAATATGTAAAAATATGTATGTTATTGTGCGATACACATATTTTTTCTCAAAAACGGTAAGTCTGGCGTGGTTTTGACCATAACAAGATTTGTAGAGGCATTCATTACGAACATTTTAAACCAAAAATCTTAATTCTAGGCCTAGTAGTTTCCGAGAAAATGGAAATAAACCAAATTATGCCATACTTTTAGCTAAAAATATGTATGTTATTGTGCGATGCACATATTTTTTCTCAAAAACGGTAAGTCTGGCGTGGTTTTGACCATAACAAGATTTGTAGAGGCATTCATTACGAACATTTTAAACCAAAAATCTTAATTCTAGGCCTAGTAGTTTCCGAGAAAATGGAAATAAACCAAATTATGCCATACTTTTAGCTAAAAATATGTATGTTATTGTGCGATGCACATATTTTTTCTCAAAAAGGGTAAGTCTGGCGTGGTTTTGACCATAACAAGATTTGTAGAGGCATTCATTACGAACATTTTAAACCAAAAATCTTAATTCTAGGCCTAGTAGTTTCCGAGAAAATGGAAATAAACCAAATTATGCCATACTTTTAGCTAAAAATATGTATGTTATTGTGCGATGCACATATTTTTTCTCAAAAACGGTAAGTCTGGCGTGGTTTTGACCATAACAAGATTTGTAGAGGCATTCATTACGAACATTTTAAACCAAAAATCTTAATTCTAGGCCTAGTAGTTTCCGAGAAAATGAAAATAAACCAAATTATGCCATACTTTTAGCTAAAAATATGTATGTTATTGTGCGATGCACATATTTTTTCTCAAAAACGGTAAGTCTGGCGTGGTTTTGACCATAACAAGATTTGTAGAGGCATTCATTACGAACATTTTAAACCAAAAATCTTAATTCTAGGCCTAGTAGTTTCCGAGAAAATGGAAATAAACCAAATTATGCCATACTTTTAGCTGAAAATATGTAAAAATATGTATGTTATTGTGCGATACACATATTTTTTCTCAAAAACGGTAAGTCTGGCGTGGTTTTGACCATAACAAGATTTGTAGAGGCATTCATTACGAACATTTTAAACCAAAAATCTTAATTCTAGGCCTAGTAGTTTCCGAGAAAATGGAAATAAACCAAATTATGCCATACTTTTAGCTGAAAATATGTAAAAATATGTATGTTATTGTGCGATACACATATTTTTTCTCAAAAACGGTAAGTCTGGCGTGGTTTTGACCATAACAAGATTTGTAGAGGCATTCATTACGAACATTTTAAACCAAAAATCTTAATTCTAGGCCTAGTAGTTTCCGAGAAAATGAAAATAAACCAAATTATGCCATACTTTTAGCTAAAAATATGTATGTTATTGTGCGATGCACATATTTTTTCTCAAAAACGGTAAGTCTGGCGTGGTTTTGACCATAACAAGATTTGTAGAGGCATTCATTACGAACATTTTAAACCAAAAATCTTAATTCTAGGCCTAGTAGTTTCCGAGAAAATGGAAATAAACCAAATTATGCCATACTTTTAGCTGAAAATATGTAAAAATATGTATGTTATTGTGCGATACACATATTTTTTCTCAAAAACGGTAAGTCTGGCGTGGTTTTGACCATAACAAGATTTGTAGAGGCATTCATTACGAACATTTTAAACCAAAAATCTTAATTCTAGGAATAGTAGTTTCCGAGAAAATGGAAATAAACCAAATTATGCCATACTTTTAGCTGAAAATATGTAAAAATATGTATGTTATTGTGCGATACACATATTTTTTCTCAAAAACGGTAAGTCTGGCGTGGTTTTGACCAAAACAAGATTTGTAGAGGCATTCATTACGAACATTTTAAACCAAAAATCTTAATTCTAGGCCTAGTAGTTTCCGAGAAAATGGAAATAAACCAAATTATGCCATACTTTTAGCTAAAAATATGTAAAAATATGTATGTTATTGTGCGATGCACATATTTTTTCTCAAAAAGGGTAAGTCTGGCGTGGTTTTGACCATAACAAGATTTGTAGAGGCATTCATTACGAACATTTTAAACCAAAAATCTTAATTCTAGGCCTAGTAGTTTCCGAGAAAATGGAAATAAACCAAATTATGCCATACTTTTAGCTAAAAATATGTATGTTATTGTGCGATGCACATATTTTTTCTCAAAAAGGGTAAGTCTGGCGTGGTTTTGACCATAACAAGATTTGTAGAGGCATTCATTACGAACATTTTAAACCAAAAATCTTAATTCTAGGCCTAGTAGTTTCCGAGAAAATGGAAATAAACCAAATTATGCCATACTTTTAGCTGAAAATATGTATGTTATTGTGCGATGCACATATTTTTTCTCAAAAACGGTAAGTCTGGCGTGGTTTTGACCATAACAAGATTTGTAGAGGCATTCATTACGAACATTTTAAACCAAAAATCTTAATTCTAGGCCTAGTAGTTTCCGAGAAAATGAAAATAAACCAAATTATGCCATACTTTTAGCTAAAAATATGTATGTTATTGTGCGATGCACATATTTTTTCTCAAAAACGGTAAGTCTGGCGTGGTTTTGACCATAACAAGATTTGTAGAGGCATTCATTACGAACATTTTAAACCAAAAATCTTAATTCTAGGCCTAGTAGTTTCCGAGAAAATGGAAATAAACCAAATTATGCCATACTTTTAGCTGAAAATATGTAAAAATATGTATGTTATTGTGCGATGCACATATTTTTTCTCAAAAACGGTAAGTCTGGCGTGGTTTTGACCATAACAAGATTTGTAGAGGCATTCATTACGAACATTTTAAACCAAAAATCTTAATTCTAGGCCTAGTAGTTTCCGAGAAAATGGAAATAAACCAAATTATGCCATACTTTTAGCTGAAAATATGTAAAAATATGTATGTTATTGTGCGATACACATATTTTTTCTCAAAAACGGTAAGTCTGGCGTGGTTTTGACCATAACAAGATTTGTAGAGGCATTCATTACGAACATTTTAAACCAAAAATCTTAATTCTAGGCCTAGTAGTTTCCGAGAAAATGGAAATAAACCAAATTATGCCATACTTTTAGCTAAAAATATGTATGTTATTGTGCGATGCACATATTTTTTCTCAAAAACGGTAAGTCTGGCGTGGTTTTGACCATAACAAGATTTGTAGAGGCATTCATTACGAACATTTTAAACCAAAAATCTTAATTCTAGGCCTAGTAGTTTCCGAGAAAATGGAAATAAACCAAATTATGCCATACTTTTAGCTGAAAATATGTAAAAATATGTATGTTATTGTGCGATACACATATTTTTTCTCAAAAACGGTAAGTCTGGCGTGGTTTTGACCAAAACAAGATTTGTAGAGGCATTCATTACGAACATTTTAAACCAAAAATCTTAATTCTAGGCCTAGTAGTTTCCGAGAAAATGGAAATAAACCAAATTATGCCATACTTTTAGCTGAAAATATGTAAAAATATGTATGTTATTGTGCGATACACATATTTTTTCTCAAAAACGGTAAGTCTGGCGTGGTTTTGACCATAACAAGATTTGTAGAGGCATTCATTACGAACATTTTAAACCAAAAATCTTAATTCTAGGCCTAGTAGTTTCCGAGAAAATGGAAATAAACCAAATTATGCCATACTTTTAGCTGAAAATATGTAAAAATATGTATGTTATTGTGCGATACACATATTTTTTCTCAAAAACGGTAAGTCTGGCGTGGTTTTGACCATAACAAGATTTGTAGAGGCATTCATTACGAACATTTTAAACCAAAAATCTTAATTCTAGGCCTAGTAGTTTCCGAGAAAATGGAAATAAACCAAATTATGCCATACTTTTAGCTGAAAATATGTAAAAATATGTATGTTATTGTGCGATACACATATTTTTTCTCAAAAACGGTAAGTCTGGCGTGGTTTTGACCATAACAAGATTTGTAGAGGCATTCATTACGAACATTTTAAACCAAAAATCTTAATTCTAGGCCTAGTAGTTTCCGAGAAAATGAAAATAAACCAAATTATGCCATACTTTTAGCTAAAAATATGTATGTTATTGTGCGATGCACATATTTTTTCTCAAAAACGGTAAGTCTGGCGTGGTTTTGACCATAACAAGATTTGTAGAGGCATTCATTACGAACATTTTAAACCAAAAATCTTAATTCTAGGCCTAGTAGTTTCCGAGAAAATGGAAATAAACCAAATTATGCCATACTTTTAGCTGAAAATATGTAAAAATATGTATGTTATTGTGCGATACACATATTTTTTCTCAAAAACGGTAAGTCTGGCGTGGTTTTGACCAAAACAAGATTTGTAGAGGCATTCATTACGAACATTTTAAACCAAAAATCTTAATTCTAGGCCTAGTAGTTTCCGAGAAAATGAAAATAAACCAAATTATGCCATACTTTTAGCTGAAAATATGTAAAAATATGTATGTTATTGTGCGATACACATATTTTTTCTCAAAAACGGTAAGTCTGGCGTGGTTTTGACCATAACAAGATTTGTAGAGGCATTCATTACGAACATTTTAAACCAAAAATCTTAATTCTAGGCCTAGTAGTTTCCGAGAAAATGAAAATAAACCAAATTATGCCATACTTTTAGCTAAAAATATGTATGTTATTGTGCGATGCACATATTTTTTCTCAAAAACGGTAAGTCTGGCGTGGTTTTGACCATAACAAGATTTGTAGAGGCATTCATTACGAACATTTTAAACCAAAAATCTTAATTCTAGGCCTAGTAGTTTCCGAGAAAATGAAAATAAACCAAATTATGCCATACTTTTAGCTAAAAATATGTATGTTATTGTGCGATGCACATATTTTTTCTCAAAAACGGTAAGTCTGGCGTGGTTTTGACCATAACAAGATTTGTAGAGGCATTCATTACGAACATTTTAAACCAAAAATCTTAATTCTAGGCCTAGTAGTTTCCGAGAAAATGGAAATAAACCAAATTATGCCATACTTTTAGCTAAAAATATGTATGTTATTGTGCGATGCACATATTTTTTCTCAAAAACGGTAAGTCTGGCGTGGTTTTGACCATAACAAGATTTGTAGAGGCATTCATTACGAACATTTTAAACCAAAAATCTTAATTCTAGGCCTAGTAGTTTCCGAGAAAATGGAAATAAACCAAATTATGCCATACTTTTAGCTAAAAATATGTAAAAATATGTATGTTATTGTGCGATGCACATATTTTTTCTCAAAAAGGGTAAGTCTGGCGTGGTTTTGACCATAACAAGATTTGTAGAGGCATTCATTACGAACATTTTAAACCAAAAATCTTAATTCTAGGCCTAGTAGTTTCCGAGAAAATGGAAATAAACCAAATTATGCCATACTTTTAGCTAAAAATATGTATGTTATTGTGCGATGCACATATTTTTTCTCAAAAAGGGTAAGTCTGGCGTGGTTTTGACCATAACAAGATTTGTAGAGGCATTCATTACGAACATTTTAAACCAAAAATCTTAATTCTAGGCCTAGTAGTTTCCGAGAAAATGGAAATAAACCAAATTATGCCATACTTTTAGCTGAAAATATGTATGTTATTGTGCGATGCACATATTTTTTCTCAAAAACGGTAAGTCTGGCGTGGTTTTGACCATAACAAGATTTGTAGAGGCATTCATTACGAACATTTTAAACCAAAAATCTTAATTCTAGGCCTACTAGTTTCCGAGAAAATGAAAATAAACCAAATTATGCCATACTTTTAGCTAAAAATATGTATGTTATTGTGCGATGCACATATTTTTTCTCAAAAACGGTAAGTCTGGCGTGGTTTTGACCATAACAAGATTTGTAGAGGCATTCATTACGAACATTTTAAACCAAAAATCTTAATTCTAGGCCTAGTAGTTTCCGAGAAAATGGAAATAAACCAAATTATGCCATACTTTTAGCTGAAAATATGTAAAAATATGTATGTTATTATGCGATACACATATTTTTTCTCAAAAACGGTAAGTCTGGCGTGGTTTTGACCATAACAAGATTTGTAGAGGCATTCATTACGAACATTTTAAACCAAAAATCTTAATTCTAGGCCTAGTAGTTTCCGAGAAAATGGAAATAAACCAAATTATGCCATACTTTTAGCTGAAAATATGTAAAAATATGTATGTTATTGTGCGATACACATATTTTTTCTCAAAAACGGTAAGTCTGGCGTGGTTTTGACCATAACAAGATTTGTAGAGGCATTCATTACGAACATTTTAAACCAAAAATCTTAATTCTAGGCCTAGTAGTTTCCGAGAAAATGAAAATAAACCAAATTATGCCATACTTTTAGCTAAAAATATGTATGTTATTGTGCGATGCACATATTTTTTCTCAAAAACGGTAAGTCTGGCGTGGTTTTGACCATAACAAGATTTGTAGAGGCATTCATTACGAACATTTTAAACCAAAAATCTTAATTCTAGGCCTAGTAGTTTCCGAGAAAATGAAAATAAACCAAATTATGCCATACTTTTAGCTAAAAATATGTATGTTATTGTGCGATGCACATATTTTTTCTCAAAAACGGTAAGTCTGGCGTGGTTTTGACCATAACAAGATTTGTAGAGGCATTCATTACGAACATTTTAAACCAAAAATCTTAATTCTAGGCCTAGTAGTTTCCGAGAAAATGGAAATAAACCAAATTATGCCATACTTTTAGCTGAAAATATGTAAAAATATGTATGTTATTGTGCGATACACATATTTTTTCTCAAAAACGGTAAGTCTGGCGTGGTTTTGACCATAACAAGATTTGTAGAGGCATTCATTACGAACATTTTAAACCAAAAATCTTAATTCTAGGCCTAGTAGTTTCCGAGAAAATGGAAATAAACCAAATTATGCCATACTTTTAGCTGAAAATATGTAAAAATATGTATGTTATTGTGCGATACACATATTTTTTCTCAAAAACGGTAAGTCTGGCGTGATTTTGACCATAACAAGATTTGTAGAGGCATTCATTACGAACATTTTAAACCAAAAATCTTAATTCTAGGCCTAGTAGTTTCCGAGAAAATGAAAATAAACCAAATTATGCCATACTTTTAGCTAAAAATATGTATGTTATTGTGCGATGCACATATTTTTTCTCAAAAACGGTAAGTCTGGCGTGGTTTTGACCATAACAAGATTTGTAGAGGCATTCATTACGAACATTTTAAACCAAAAATCTTAATTCTAGGCCTAGTAGTTTCCGAGAAAATGGAAATAAACCAAATTATGCCATACTTTTAGCTGAAAATATGTAAAAATATGTATGTTATTGTGCGATACACATATTTTTTCTCAAAAACGGTAAGTCTGGCGTGGTTTTGACCATAACAAGATTTGTAGAGGCATTCATTACGAACATTTTAAACCAAAAATCTTAATTCTAGGCCTAGTAGTTTCCGAGAAAATGGAAATAAACCAAATTATGCCATACTTTTAGCTGAAAATATGTAAAAATATGTATGTTATTGTGCGATACACATATTTTTTCTCAAAAACGGTAAGTCTGGCGTGGTTTTGACCATAACAAGATTTGTAGAGGCATTCATTACGAACATTTTAAACCAAAAATCTTAATTCTAGGCCTAGTAGTTTCCGAGAAAATGGAAATAAACCAAATTATGCCATACTTTTAGCTAAAAATATGTATGTTATTGTGCGATGCACATATTTTTTCTCAAAAACGGTAAGTCTGGCGTGGTTTTGACCATAACAAGATTTGTAGAGGCATTCATTACGAACATTTTAAACCAAAAATCTTAATTCTAGGCCTAGTAGTTTCCGAGAAAATGGAAATAAACCAAATTATGCCATACTTTTAGCTAAAAATATGTATGTTATTGTGCGATGCACATATTTTTTCTCAAAAACGGTAAGTCTGGCGTGGTTTTGACCATAACAAGATTTGTAGAGGCATTCATTACGAACATTTTAAACCAAAAATCTTAATTCTAGGCCTAGTAGTTTCCGAGAAAATGGAAATAAACCAAATTATGCCATACTTTTAGCTAAAAATATGTATGTTATTGTGCGATGCACATATTTTTTCTCAAAAACGGTAAGTCTGGCGTGGTTTTGACCATAACAAGATTTGTAGAGGCATTCATTACGAACATTTTAAACCAAAAATCTTAATTCTAGGCCTAGTAGTTTCCGAGAAAATGGAAATAAACCAAATTATGCCATACTTTTAGCTGAAAATATGTAAAAATATGTATGTTATTGTGCGATACACTTATTTTTTCTCAAAAACGGTAAGTCTGGCGTGGTTTTGACCATAACAAGATTTGTAGAGGCATTCATTACGAACATTTTAAACCAAAAATCTTAATTCTAGGCCTAGTAGTTTCCGAGAAAATGAAAATAAACCAAATTATGCCATACTTTTAGCTAAAAATATGTATGTTATTGTGCGATGCACATATTTTTTCTCAAAAACGGTAAGTCTGGCGTGGTTTTGACCATAACAAGATTTGTAGAGGCATTCATTACGAACATTTTAAACCAAAAATCTTAATTCTAGGCCTAGTAGTTTCCGAGAAAATGGAAATAAACCAAATTATGCCATACTTTTAGCTGAAAATATGTAAAAATATGTATGTTATTGTGCGATACACATATTTTTTCTCAAAAACGGTAAGTCTGGCGTGGTTTTGACCATAACAAGATTTGTAGAGGCATTCATTACGAACATTTTAAACCAAAAATCTTAATTCTAGGCCTAGTAGTTTCCGAGAAAATGGAAATAAACCAAATTATGCCATACTTTTAGCTGAAAATATGTAAAAATATGTATGTTATTGTGCGATACACATATTTTTTCTCAAAAACGGTAAGTCTGGCGTGGTTTTGACCATAACAAGATTTGTAGAGGCATTCATTACGAACATTTTAAACCAAAAATCTTAATTCTAGGCCTAGTAGTTTCCGAGAAAATGGAAATAAACCAAATTATGCCATACTTTTAGCTAAAAATATGTATGTTATTGTGCGATGCACATATTTTTTCTCAAAAACGGTGAGTCTGGCGTGGTTTTGACCATAACAAGATTTGTAGAGGCATTCATTACGAACATTTTAAACCAAAAATCTTAATTCTAGGCCTAGTAGTTTCCGAGAAAATGGAAATAAACCAAATTATGCCATACTTTTAGCTGAAAATATGTAAAAATATGTATGTTATTGTGCGATACACATATTTTTTCTCAAAAACGGTAAGTCTGGCGTGGTTTTGACCGTAACAAGATTTGTAGAGGCATTCATTACGAACATTTTAAACCAAAAATCTTAATTCTAGGCCTAGTAGTTTCCGAGAAAATGGAAATAAACCAAATTATGCCATACTTTTAGCTAAAAATATGTATGTTATTGTGCGATGCACATATTTTTTCTCAAAAACGGTAAGTCTGGCGTGGTTTTGACCATAACAAGATTTGTAGAGGCATTCATTACGAACATTTTAAACCAAAAATCTTAATTCTAGGCCTAGTAGTTTGCGAGAAAATGGAAATAAACCAAATTATGCCATACTTTTAGCTAAAAATATGTATGTTATTGTGCGATGCACATATTTTTTCTCAAAAACGGTAAGTCTGGCGTGGTTTTGACCATAACAAGATTTGTAGAGGCATTCATTACGAACATTTTAAACCAAAAATCTTAATTCTAGGCCTAGTAGTTTCCGAGAAAATGGAAATAAACCAAATTATGCCATACTTTTAGATGAAAATATGTAAAAATATGTATGTTATTGTGCGATACACATATTTTTTCTCAAAAACGGTAAGTCTGGCGTGGTTTTGACCATAACAAGATTTGTAGAGGCATTCATTACGAACATTTTAAACCAAAAATCTTAATTCTAGGCCTAGTAGTTTCCGAGAAAATGAAAATAAACCAAATTATGCCATACTTTTAGCTGAAAATATGTAAAAATATGTATGTTATTGTGCGATACACATATTTTTTCTCAAAAACGGTAAGTCTGGCGTGGTTTTGACCATAACAAGATTTGTAGAGGCATTCATTACGAACATTTTAAACCAAAAATCTTAATTCTAGGCCTAGTAGTTTCCGAGAAAATGAAAATAAACCAAATTATGCCATACTTTTAGCTAAAAATATGTATGTTATTGTGCGATGCACATATTTTTTCTCAAAAACGGTAAGTCTGGCGTGGTTTTGACCATAACAAGATTTGTAGAGGCATTCATTACGAACATTTTAAACCAAAAATCTTAATTCTAGGCCTAGTAGTTTCCGAGAAAATGAAAATAAACCAAATTATGCCATACTTTTAGCTAAAAATATGTATGTTATTGTGCGATGCACATATTTTTTCTCAAAAACGGTAAGTCTGGCGTGGTTTTGACCATAACAAGATTTGTAGAGGCATTCATTACGAACATTTTAAACCAAAAATCTTAATTCTAGGCCTAGTAGTTTCCGAGAAAATGGAAATAAACCAAATTATGCCATACTTTTAGCTAAAAATATGTATGTTATTGTGCGATGCACATATTTTTTCTCAAAAACGGTAAGTCTGGCGTGGTTTTGACCATAACAAGATTTGTAGAGGCATTCATTACGAACATTTTAAACCAAAAATCTTAATTCTAGGCCTAGTAGTTTCCGAGAAAATGGAAATAAACCAAATTATGCCATACTTTTAGCTAAA
The DNA here is from genome assembly GCA_930367185.1 of Myathropa florea. NCBI lineage: Eukaryota > Metazoa > Arthropoda > Insecta > Diptera > Syrphidae > Myathropa > Myathropa florea. The sequence goes on from OV884003.1 coordinate 39,451,361, forward strand.
AATATGTATGTTATTGTGCGATGCACATATTTTTTCTCAAAAACGGTAAGTCTGGCGTGGTTTTGACCATAACAAGATTTGTAGAGGCATTCATTACGAACATTTTAAACCAAAAATCTTAATTCTAGGCCTAGTAGTTTCCGAGAAAATGGAAATAAACCAAATTATGCCATACTTTTAGCTAAAAATATGTAAAAATATGTATGTTATTGTGCGATGCACATATTTTTTCTCAAAAAGGGTAAGTCTGGCGTGGTTTTGACCATAACAAGATTTGTAGAGGCATTCATTACGAACATTTTAAACCAAAAATCTTAATTCTAGGCCTAGTAGTTTCCGAGAAAATGGAAATAAACCAAATTATGCCATACTTTTAGCTGAAAATATGTATGTTATTGTGCGATGCACATATTTTTTCTCAAAAACGGTAAGTCTGGCGTGGTTTTGACCATAACAAGATTTGTAGAGGCATTCATTACGAACATTTTAAACCAAAAATCTTAATTCTAGGCCTAGTAGTTTCCGAGAAAATGAAAATAAACCAAATTATGCCATACTTTTAGCTAAAAATATGTATGTTATTGTGCGATGCACATATTTTTTCTCAAAAACGGTAAGTCTGGCGTGGTTTTGACCATAACAAGATTTGTAGAGGCATTCATTACGAACATTTTAAACCAAAAATCTTAATTCTAGGCCTAGTAGTTTCCGAGAAAATGGAAATAAACCAAATTATGCCATACTTTTAGCTGAAAATATGTAAAAATATGTATGTTATTGTGCGATACACATATTTTTTCTCAAAAACGGTAAGTCTGGCGTGGTTTTGACCATAACAAGATTTGTAGAGGCATTCATTACGAACATTTTAAACCAAAAATCTTAATTCTAGGCCTAGTAGTTTCCGAGAAAATGAAAATAAACCAAATTATGCCATACTTTTAGCTAAAAATATGTATGTTATTGTGCGATGCACATATTTTTTCTCAAAAACGGTAAGTCTGCCGTGGTTTTGACCATAACAAGATTTGTAGAGGCATTCATTACGAACATTTTAAACCAAAAATCTTAATTCTAGGCCTAGTAGTTTCCGAGAAAATGGAAATAAACCAAATTATGCCATACTTTTAGCTAAAAATATGTATGTTATTGTGCGATGCACATATTTTTTCTCAAAAACGGTAAGTCTGGCGTGGTTTTGACCATAACAAGATTTGTAGAGGCATTCATTACGAACATTTTAAACCAAAAATCTTAATTCTAGGCCTAGTAGTTTCCGAGAAAATGGAAATAAACCAAATTATGCCATACTTTTAGCTGAAAATATGTAAAAATATGTATGTTATTGTGCGATACACATATTTTTTCTCAAAAACGGTAAGTCTGGCGTGGTTTTGACCATAACAAGATTTGTAGAGGCATTCATTACGAACATTTTAAACCAAAAATCTTAATTCTAGGCCTAGTAGTTTCCGAGAAAATGGAAATAAACCAAATTATGCCATACTTTTAGCTGAAAATATGTATGTTATTGTGCGATGCACATATTTTTTCTCAAAAACGGTAAGTCTGGCGTGGTTTTGACCATAACAAGATTTGTAGAGGCATTCATTACGAACATTTTAAACCAAAAATCTTAATTCTAGGCCTAGTAGTTTCCGAGAAAATGAAAATAAACCAAATTATGCCATACTTTTAGCTAAAAATATGTATGTTATTGTGCGATGCACATATTTTTTCTCAAAAACGGTAAGTCTGGCGTGGTTTTGACCATAACAAGATTTGTAGAGGCATTCATTACGAACATTTTAAACCAAAAATCTTAATTCTAGGCCTAGTAGTTTCCGAGAAAATGGAAATAAACCAAATTATGCCATACTTTTAGCTGAAAATATGTAAAAATATGTATGTTATTGTGCGATACACATATTTTTTCTCAAAAACGGTAAGTCTGGCGTGGTTTTGACCATAACAAGATTTGTAGAGGCATTCATTACGAACATTTTAAACCAAAAATCTTAATTCTAGGCCTAGTAGTTTCCGAGAAAATGGAAATAAACCAAATTATGCCATACTTTTAGCTGAAAATATGTAAAAATATGTATGTTATTGTGCGATACACATATTTTTTCTCAAAAACGGTAAGTCTGGCGTGGTTTTGACCATAACAAGATTTGTAGAGGCATTCATTACGAACATTTTAAACCAAAAATCTTAATTCTAGGCCTAGTAGTTTCCGAGAAAATGAAAATAAACCAAATTATGCCATACTTTTAGCTAAAAATATGTATGTTATTGTGCGATACACATATTTTTTCTCAAAAACGGTAAGTCTGGCGTGGTTTTGACCATAACAAGATTTGTAGAGGCATTCATTACGAACATTTTAAACCAAAAATCTTAATTCTAGGCCTAGTAGTTTCCGAGAAAATGAAAATAAACCAAATTATGCCATACTTTTAGCTAAAAATATGTATGTTATTGTGCGATGCACATATTTTTTCTCAAAAACGGTAAGTCTGGCGTGGTTTTGACCATAACAAGATTTGTAGAGGCATTCATTACGAACATTTTAAACCAAAAATCTTAATTCTAGGCCTAGTAGTTTCCGAGAAAATGGAAATAAACCAAATTATGCCATACTTTTAGCTGAAAATATGTAAAAATATGTATGTTATTGTGCGATACACATATTTTTTCTCAAAAACGGTAAGTCTGGCGTGGTTTTGACCATAACAAGATTTGTAGAGGCATTCATTACGAACATTTTAAACCAAAAATCTTAATTCTAGGCCTAGTAGTTTCCGAGAAAATGGAAATAAACCAAATTATGCCATACTTTTAGCTGAAAATATGTAAAAATATGTATGTTATTGTGCGATACACATATTTTTTCTCAAAAACGGTAAGTCTGGCGTGGTTTTGACCATAACAAGATTTGTAGAGGCATTCATTACGAACATTTTAAACCAAAAATCTTAATTCTAGGCCTAGTAGTTTCCGAGAAAATGGAAATAAACCAAATTATGCCATACTTTTAGCTAAAAATATGTATGTTATTGTGCGATGCACATATTTTTTCTCAAAAACGGTAAGTCTGGCGTGGTTTTGACCATAACAAGATTTGTAGAGGCATTCATTACGAACATTTTAAACCAAAAATCTTAATTCTAGGCCTAGTAGTTTCCGAGAAAATGGAAATAAACCAAATTATGCCATACTTTTAGCTGAAAATATGTAAAAATATGTATGTTATTGTGCGATACACATATTTTTTCTCAAAAACGGTAATTCTGGCGTGGTTTTGACCATAACAAGATTTGTAGAGGCATTCATTACGAACATTTTAAACCAAAAATCTTAATTCTAGGCCTAGTAGTTTCCGAGAAAATGGAAATAAACCAAATTATGCCATACTTTTAGCTGAAAATATGTAAAAATATGTATGTTATTGTGCGATACACATATTTTTTCTCAAAAACGGTAAGTCTGGCGTGGTTTTGACCATAACAAGATTTGTAGAGGCATTCATTACGAACATTTTAAACCAAAAATCTTAATTCTAGGCCTAGTAGTTTCCGAGAAAATGGAAATAAACCAAATTATGCCATACTTTTAGCTAAAAATATGTATGTTATTGTGCGATGCACATATTTTTTCTCAAAAACGGTAAGTCTGGCGTGGTTTTGACCATAACAAGATTTGTAGAGGCATTCATTACGAACATTTTAAACCAAAAATCTTAATTCTAGGCCTAGTAGTTTCCGAGAAAATGGAAATAAACCAAATTATGCCATACTTTTAGCTGAAAATATGTAAAAATATGTATGTTATTGTGCGATACACTTATTTTTTCTCAAAAACGGTAAGTCTGGCGTGGTTTTGACCATAACAAGATTTGTAGAGGCATTCATTACGAACATTTTAAACCAAAAATCTTAATTCTAGGCCTAGTAGTTTCCGAGAAAATGGAAATAAACCAAATTATGCCATACTTTTAGCTAAAAATATGTATGTTATTGTGCGATACACATATTTTTTCTCAAAAACGGTAAGTCTGGCGTGGTTTTGACCATAACAAGATTTGTAGAGGCATTCATTACGAACATTTTAAACCAAAAATCTTAATTCTAGGCCTAGTAGTTTCCGAGAAAATGGAAATAAACCAAATTATGCCATACTTTTAGCTGAAAATATGTAAACATATGTATGTTATTGTGCGATACACATATTTTTTCTCAAAAACGGTAAGTCTGGCGTGGTTTTGACCATAACAAGATTTGTAGAGGCATTCATTACGAACATTTTAAACCAAAAATCTTAATTCTAGGCCTAGTAGTTTCCGAGAAAATGAAAATAAACCAAATTATGCCATACTTTTAGCTAAAAATATGTATGTTATTGTGCGATGCACATATTTTTTCTCAAAAACGGTAAGTCTGGCGTGGTTTTGACCATAACAAGATTTGTAGAGGCATTCATTACGAACATTTTAAACCAAAAATCTTAATTCTAGGCCTAGTAGTTTCCGAGAAAATGGAAATAAACCAAATTATGCCATACTTTTAGCTAAAAATATGTATGTTATTGTGCGATGCACATATTTTTTCTCAAAAACGGTAAGTCTGGCGTGGTTTTGACCATAACAAGATTTGTAGAGGCATTCATTACGAACATTTTAAACCAAAAATCTTAATTCTAGGCCTAGTAGTTTCCGAGAAAATGGAAATAAACCAAATTATGCCATACTTTTAGCTAAAAATATGTATGTTATTGTGCGATGCACATATTTTTTCTCAAAAACGGTAAGTCTGGCGTGGTTTTGACCATAACAAGATTTGTAGAGGCATTCATTACGAACATTTTAAACCAAAAATCTTAATTCTAGGCCTAGTAGTTTCCGAGAAAATGGAAATAAACCAAATTATGCCATACTTTTAGCTAAAAATATGTATGTTATTGTGCGATGCACATATTTTTTCTCAAAAACGGTAAGTCTGGCGTGGTTTTGACCATAACAAGATTTGTAGAGGCATTCATTACGAACATTTTAAACCAAAAATCTTAATTCTAGGCCTAGTAGTTTCCGAGAAAATGGAAATAAACCAAATTATGCCATACTTTTAGCTGAAAATATGTAAAAATATGTATGTTATTGTGCGATACACATATTTTTTCTCAAAAACGGTAAGTCTGGCGTGGTTTTGACCATAACAAGATTTGTAGAGGCATTCATTACGAACATTTTAAACCAAAAATCTTAATTCTAGGCCTAGTAGTTTCCGAGAAAATGGAAATAAACCAAATTATGCCATACTTTTAGCTAAAAATATGTATGTTATTGTGCGATGCACATATTTTTTCTCAAAAACGGTAAGTCTGGCGTGGTTTTGACCATAACAAGATTTGTAGAGGCATTCATTACGAACATTTTAAACCAAAAATCTTAATTCTAGGCCTAGTAGTTTCCGAGAAAATGGAAATAAACCAAATTATGCCATACTTTTAGCTGAAAATATGTAAAAATATGTATGTTATTGTGCGATACACATATTTTTTCTCAAAAACGGTAAGTCTGGCGTGGTTTTGACCATAACAAGATTTGTAGAGGCATTCATTACGAACATTTTAAACCAAAAATCTTAATTCTAGGCCTAGTAGTTTCCGAGAAAATGGAAATAAACCAAATTATGCCATACTTTTAGCTGAAAATATGTAAAAATATGTATGTTATTGTGCGATACACATATTTTTTCTCAAAAACGGTAAGTCTGGCGTGATTTTGACCATAACAAGATTTGTAGAGGCATTCATTACGAACATTTTAAACCAAAAATCTTAATTCTAGGCCTAGTAGTTTCCGAGAAAATGAAAATAAACCAAATTATGCCATACTTTTAGCTAAAAATATGTATGTTATTGTGCGATGCACATATTTTTTCTCAAAAACGGTAAGTCTGGCGTGGTTTTGACCATAACAAGATTTGTAGAGGCATTCATTACGAACATTTTAAACCAAAAATCTTAATTCTAGGCCTAGTAGTTTCCGAGAAAATGGAAATAAACCAAATTATGCCATACTTTTAGCTGAAAATATGTAAAAATATGTATGTTATTGTGCGATACACATATTTTTTCTCAAAAACGGTAAGTCTGGCGTGGTTTTGACCATAACAAGATTTGTAGAGGCATTCATTACGAACATTTTAAACCAAAAATCTTAATTCTAGGCCTAGTAGTTTCCGAGAAAATGGAAATAAACCAAATTATGCCATACTTTTAGCTGAAAATATGTAAAAATATGTATGTTATTGTGCGATACACATATTTTTTCTCAAAAACGGTAAGTCTGGCGTGGTTTTGACCATAACAAGATTTGTAGAGGCATTCATTACGAACATTTTAAACCAAAAATCTTAATTCTAGGCCTAGTAGTTTCCGAGAAAATGGAAATAAACCAAATTATGCCATACTTTTAGCTGAAAATATGTAAACATATGTATGTTATTGTGCGATACACATATTTTTTCTCAAAAACGGTAAGTCTGGCGTGGTTTTGACCATAACAAGATTTGTAGAGGCATTCATTACGAACATTTTAAACCAAAAATCTTAATTCTAGGCCTAGTAGTTTCCGAGAAAATGGAAATAAACCAAATTATGCCATACTTTTAGCTAAAAATATGTATGTTATTGTGCGATGCACATATTTTTTCTCAAAAACGGTAAGTCTGGCGTGGTTTTGACCATAACAAGATTTGTAGAGGCATTCATTACGAACATTTTAAACCAAAAATCTTAATTCTAGGCCTAGTAGTTTCCGAGAAAATGAAAACAAACCAAATTATGCCATACTTTTAGCTAAAAATATGTATGTTATTGTGCGATGCACATATTTTTTCTCAAAAACGGTAAGTCTGGCGTGGTTTTGACCATAACAAGATTTGTAGAGGCATTCATTACGAACATTTTAAACCAAAAATCTTAATTCTAGGCCTAGTAGTTTCCGAGAAAATGGAAATAAACCAAATTATGCCATACTTTTAGCTGAAAATATGTAAAAATATGTATGTTATTGTGCGATACACTTATTTTTTCTCAAAAACGGTAAGTCTGGCGTGGTTTTGACCATAACAAGATTTGTAGAGGCATTCATTACGAACATTTTAAACCAAAAATCTTAATTCTAGGCCTAGTAGTTTCCGAGAAAATGAAAATAAACCAAATTATGCCATACTTTTAGCTAAAAATATGTATGTTATTGTGCGATGCACATATTTTTTCTCAAAAACGGTAAGTCTGGCGTGGTTTTGACCATAACAAGATTTGTAGAGGCATTCATTACGAACATTTTAAACCAAAAATCTTAATTCTAGGCCTAGTAGTTTCCGAGAAAATGGAAATAAACCAAATTATGCCATACTTTTAGCTGAAAATATGTAAAAATATGTATGTTATTGTGCGATACACATATTTTTTCTCAAAAACGGTAAGTCTGGCGTGGTTTTGACCATAACAAGATTTGTAGAGGCATTCATTACGAACATTTTAAACCAAAAATCTTAATTCTAGGCCTAGTAGTTTCCGAGAAAATGGAAATAAACCAAATTATGCCATACTTTTAGCTGAAAATATGTAAAAATATGTATGTTATTGTGCGATACACATATTTTTTCTCAAAAACGGTAAGTCTGGCGTGGTTTTGACCATAACAAGATTTGTAGAGGCATTCATTACGAACATTTTAAACCAAAAATCTTAATTCTAGGCCTAGTAGTTTCCGAGAAAATGAAAATAAACCAAATTATGCCATACTTTTAGCTAAAAATATGTATGTTATTGTGCGATGCACATATTTTTTCTCAAAAACGGTAAGTCTGGCGTGGTTTTGACCATAACAAGATTTGTAGAGGCATTCATTACGAACATTTTAAACCAAAAATCTTAATTCTAGGCCTAGTAGTTTCCGAGCAAATGGAAATAAACCAAATTATGCCATACTTTTAGCTGAAAATATGTAAAAATATGTATGTTATTGTGCGATACACATATTTTTTCTCAAAAACGGTAAGTCTGGCGTGGTTTTGACCATAACAAGATTTGTAGAGGCATTCATTACGAACATTTTAAACCAAAAACCTTAATTCTAGGCCTAGTAGTTTCCGAGAAAATGGAAATAAACCAAATTATGCCATACTTTTAGCTGAAAATATGTAAAAATATGTATGTTATTGTGCGATACACATATTTTTTCTCAAAAACGGTAAGTCTGGCGTGGTTTTGACCATAACAAGATTTGTAGAGGCATTCATTACGAACATTTTAAACCAAAAATCTTAATTCTAGGCCTAGTAGTTTCCGAGAAAATGAAAATAAACCAAATTATGCCATACTTTTAGCTAAAAATATGTATGTTATTGTGCGATGCACATATTTTTTCTCAAAAACGGTAAGTCTGGCGTGGTTTTGACCATAACAAGATTTGTAGAGGCATTCATTACGAACATTTTAAACCAAAAATCTTAATTCTAGGCCTAGTAGTTTCCGAGAAAATGAAAATAAACCAAATTATGCCATACTTTTAGCTAAAAATATGTATGTTATTGTGCGATGCACATATTTTTTCTCAAAAACGGTAAGTCTGGCGTGGTTTTGACCATAACAAGATTTGTAGAGGCATTCATTACGAACATTTTAAACCAAAAATCTTAATTCTAGGCCTAGTAGTTTCCGAGAAAATGGAAATAAACCAAATTATGCCATACTTTTAGCTAAAAATATGTATGTTATTGTGCGATGCACATATTTTTTCTCAAAAAGGGTAAGTCTGGCGTGGTTTTGACCATAACAAGATTTGTAGAGGCATTCATTACGAACATTTTAAACCAAAAATCTTAATTCTAGGCCTAGTAGTTTCCGAGAAAATGGAAATAAACCAAATTATGCCATACTTTTAGCTGAAAATATGTAAAAATATGTATGTTATTGTGCGATACACATATTTTTTCTCAAAAACGGTAAGTCTGGCGTGGTTTTGACCATAACAAGATTTGTAGAGGCATTCATTACGAACATTTTAAACCAAAAATCTTAATTCTAGGCCTAGTAGTTTCCGAGAAAATGGAAATAAACCAAATTATGCCATACTTTTAGCTAAAAATATGTATGTTATTGTGCGATGCACATATTTTTTCTCAAAAACGGTAAGTCTGGCGTGGTTTTGACCATAACAAGATTTGTAGAGGCATTCATTACGAACATTTTAAACCAAAAATCTTAATTCTAGGCCTAGTAGTTTCCGAGAAAATGAAAATAAACCAAATTATGCCATACTTTTAGCTAAAAATATGTATGTTATTGTGCGATACACATATTTTTTCTCAAAAACGGTAAGTCTGGCGTGGTTTTGACCATAACAAGATTTGTAGAGGCATTCATTACGAACATTTTAAACCAAAAATCTTAATTCTAGGCCTAGTAGTTTCCGAGAAAATGGAAATAAACCAAATTATGCCATACTTTTAGCTGAAAATATGTAAAAATATGTATGTTATTGTGCGATACACATATTTTTTCTCAAAAACGGTAAGTCTGGCGTGGTTTTGACCATAACAAGATTTGTAGAGGCATTCATTACGAACATTTTAAACCAAAAATCTTAATTCTAGGCCTAGTAGTTTCCGAGAAAATGAAAACAAACCAAATTATGCCATACTTTTAGCTAAAAATATGTATGTTATTGTGCGATGCACATATTTTTTCTCAAAAACGGTAAGTCTGGCGTGGTTTTGACCATAACAAGATTTGTAGAGGCATTCATTACGAACATTTTAAACCAAAAATCTTAATTCTAGGCCTAGTAGTTTCCGAGAAAATGGAAATAAACCAAATTATGCCATACTTTTAGCTGAAAATATGTAAAAATATGTATGTTATTGTGCGATACACATATTTTTTCTCAAAAACGGTAAGTCTGGCGTGGTTTTGACCATAACAAGATTTGTAGAGGCATTCATTACGAACATTTTAAACCAAAAATCTTAATTCTAGGCCTAGTAGTTTCCGAGAAAATGAAAATAAACCAAATTATGCCATACTTTTAGCTAAAAATATGTATGTTATTGTGCGATGCACATATTTTTTCTCAAAAACGGTAAGTCTGGCGTGGTTTTGACCATAACAAGATTTGTAGAGGCATTTATTACGAACATTTTAAACCAAAAATCTTAATTCTAGGCCTAGTAGTTTCCGAGAAAATGGAAATAAACCAAATTATGCCATACTTTTAGCTGAAAATATGTAAAAATATGTATGTTATTGTGCGATACACATATTTTTTCTCAAAAACGGTAAGTCTGGCGTGGTTTTGACCATAACAAGATTTGTAGAGGCATTCATTACGAACATTTTAAACCAAAAATCTTAATTCTAGGCCTAGTAGTTTCCGAGAAAATGGAAATAAACCAAATTATGCCATACTTTTAGCTAAAAATATGTATGTTATTGTGCGATGCACATATTTTTTCTCAAAAACGGTAAGTCTGGCGTGGTTTTGACCATAACAAGATTTGTAGAGGCATTCATTACGAACATTTTAAACCAAAAATCTTAATTCTAGGCCTAGTAGTTTCCGAGAAAATGAAAATAAACCAAATTATGCCATACTTTTAGCTAAAAATATGTATGTTATTGTGCGATGCACATATTTTTTCTCAAAAACGGTAAGTCTGGCGTGGTTTTGACCATAACAAGATTTGTAGAGGCATTCATTACGAACATTTTAAACCAAAAATCTTAATTCTAGGCCTAGTAGTTTCCGAGAAAATGGAAATAAACCAAATTATGCCATACTTTTAGCTGAAAATATGTAAAAATATGTATGTTATTGTGCGATACACATATTTTTTCTCAAAAACGGTAAGTCTGGCGTGGTTTTGACCATAACAAGATTTGTAGAGGCATTCATTACGAACATTTTAAACCAAAAATCTTAATTCTAGGCCTAGTAGTTTCCGAGAAAATGGAAATAAACCAAATTATGCCATACTTTTAGCTGAAAATATGTAAAAATATGTATGTTATTGTGCGATACACATATTTTTTCTCAAAAACGGTAAGTCTGGCGTGGTTTTGACCATAACAAGATTTGTAGAGGCATTCATTACGAACATTTTAAACCAAAAATCTTAATTCTAGGCCTAGTAGTTTCCGAGAAAATGGAAATAAACCAAATTATGCCATACTTTTAGCTAAAAATATGTATGTTATTGTGCGATGCACATATTTTTTCTCAAAAACGGTAAGTCTGGCGTGGTTTTGACCATAACAAGATTTGTAGAGGCATTCATTACGAACATTTTAAACCAAAAATCTTAATTCTAGGCCTAGTAGTTTCCGAGAAAATGGAAATAAACCAAATTATGCCATACTTTTAGCTGAAAATATGTAAAAATATGTATGTTATTGTGCGATACACATATTTTTTCTCAAAAACGGTAAGTCTGGCGTGGTTTTGACCATAACAAGATTTGTAGAGGCATTCATTACGAACATTTTAAACCAAAAATCTTAATTCTAGGCCTAGTAGTTTCCGAGAAAATGGAAATAAACCAAATTATGCCATACTTTTAGCTAAAAATATGTATGTTATTGTGCGATGTACATATTTTTTCTCAAAAACGGTAAGTCTGGCGTGGTTTTGACCATAACAAGATTTGTAGAGGCATTCATTACGAACATTTTAAACCAAAAATCTTAATTCTAGGCCTAGTAGTTTCCGAGAAAATGGAAATAAACCAAATTATGCCATACTTTTAGCTGAAAATATGTAAAAATATGTATGTTATTGTGCGATACACATATTTTTTCTCAAAAACGGTAAGTCTGGCGTGGTTTTGACCATAACAAGATTTGTAGAGGCATTCATTACGAACATTTTAAACCAAAAATCTTAATTCTAGGCCTAGTAGTTTCCGAGAAAATGGAAATAAACCAAATTATGCCATACTTTTAGCTGAAAATATGTAAAAATATGTATGTTATTGTGCGATACACATATTTTTTCTCAAAAACGGTAAGTCTGGCGTGGTTTTGACCATAACAAGATTTGTAGAGGCATTCATTACGAACATTTTAAACCAAAAATCTTAATTCTAGGCCTAGTAGTTTCCGAGAAAATGGAAATAAACCAAATTATGCCATACTTTTAGCTAAAAATATGTATGTTATTGTGCGATGCACATATTTTTTCTCAAAAAGGGTAAGTCTGGCGTGGTTTTGACCATAACAAGATTTGTAGAGGCATTCATTACGAACATTTTAAACCAAAAATCTTAATTCTAGGCCTAGTAGTTTCCGAGAAAATGGAAATAAACCAAATTATGCCATACTTTTAGCTGAAAATATGTAAAAATATGTATGTTATTGTGCGATACACATATTTTTTCTCAAAAACGTTAAGTCTGGCGTGGTTTTGACCATAACAAGATTTGTAGAGGCATTCATTACGAACATTTTAAACCAAAAATCTTAATTCTAGGCCTAGTAGTTTCCGAGAAAATGGAAATAAACCAAATTATGCCATACTTTTAGCTGAAAATATGTAAAAATATGTATGTTATTGTGCGATACACATATTTTTTCTCAAAGACGGTAAGTCTGGCGTGGTTTTGACCATAACAAGATTTGTAGAGGCATTCATTACGAACATTTTAAACCAAAAATCTTAATTCTAGGCCTAGTAGTTTCCGAGAAAATGAAAATAAACCAAATTATGCCATACTTTTAGCTAAAAATATGTATGTTATTGTGCGATGCACATATTTTTTCTCAAAAACGGTAAGTCTGGCGTGGTTTTGACCATAACAAGATTTGTAGAGGCATTCATTACGAACATTTTAAACCAAAAATCTTAATTCTAGGCCTAGTAGTTTCCGAGAAAATGAAAATAAACCAAATTATGCCATACTTTTAGCTAAAAATATGTATGTTATTGTGCGATGCACATATTTTTTCTCAAAAAAAATTTCTGGCGTGGTTTTGACCATAACAAGATTTGTAGAGGCATTCATTACGAACATTTTAAACCAAAAATCTTAATTCTAGGCCTAGTAGTTTCCGAGAAAATCTAAATAAACCAAATTATGCCATACTTTTAGCTAAAAATATGTATGTTATTGTGCGATGCACATATTTTTTCTCAAAAAGGGTAAGTCTGGCGTGGTTTTGACCATAACAAGATTTGTAGAGGCATTCATTACGAACATTTTAAACCAAAAATCTTAATTCTAGGCCTAGTAGTTTCCGAGAAAATGGAAATAAACCAAATTATGCCATACTTTTAGCTGAAAATATGTAAAAATATGTATGTTATTGTGCGATACACATATTTTTTCTCAAAAACGGTAAGTCTGGCGTGGTTTTGACCATAACAAGATTTGTAGAGGCATTCATTACGAACATTTTAAACCAAAAATCTTAATTCTAGGCCTAGTAGTTTCCGAGAAAATGGAAATAAACCAAATTATGCCATACTTTTAGCTAAAAATATGTATGTTATTGTGCGATGCACATATTTTTTCTCAAAAACGGTAAGTCTGGCGTGGTTTTGACCATAACAAGATTTGTAGAGGCATTCATTACGAACATTTTAAACCAAAAATCTTAATTCTAGGCCTAGTAGTTTCCGAGAAAATGAAAATAAACCAAATTATGCCATACTTTTAGCTAAAAATATGTATGTTATTGTGCGATGCACATATTTTTTCTCAAAAACGGTAAGTCTGGCGTGGTTTTGACCATAACAAGATTTGTAGAGGCATTCATTACGAACATTTTAAACCAAAAATCTTAATTCTAGGCCTAGTAGTTTCCGAGAAAATGGAAATAAACCAAATTATGCCATACTTTTAGCTGAAAATATGTAAAAATATGTATGTTATTGTGCGATACACATATTTTTTCTCAAAAACGGTAAGTCTGGCGTGGTTTTGACCATAACAAGATTTGTAGAGGCATTCATTACGAACATTTTAAACCAAAAATCTTAATTCTAGGCCTAGTAGTTTCCGAGAAAATGAAAACAAACCAAATTATGCCATACTTTTAGCTAAAAATATGTATGTTATTGTGCGATGCACATATTTTTTCTCAAAAACGGTAAGTCTGGCGTGGTTTTGACCATAACAAGATTTGTAGAGGCATTCATTACGAACATTTTAAACCAAAAATCTTAATTCTAGGCCTAGTAGTTTCCGAGAAAATGGAAATAAACCAAATTATGCCATACTTTTAGCTGAAAATATGTAAAAATATGTATGTTATTGTGCGATACACATATTTTTTCTCAAAAACGGTAAGTCTGGCGTGGTTTTGACCATAACAAGATTTGTAGAGGCATTCATTACGAACATTTTAAACCAAAAATCTTAATTCTAGGCCTAGTAGTTTCCGAGAAAATGAAAATAAACCAAATTATGCCATACTTTTAGCTAAAAATATGTATGTTATTGTGCGATGCACATATTTTTTCTCAAAAACGGTAAGTCTGGCGTGGTTTTGACCATAACAAGATTTGTAGAGGCATTCATTACGAACATTTTAAACCAAAAATCTTAATTCTAGGCCTAGTAGTTTCCGAGAAAATGGAAATAAACCAAATTATGCCATACTTTTAGCTGAAAATATGTAAAAATATGTATGTTATTGTGCGATACACATATTTTTTCTCAAAAACGGTAAGTCTGGCGTGGTTTTGACCATAACAAGATTTGTAGAGGCATTCATTACGAACATTTTAAACCAAAAATCTTAATTCTAGGCCTAGTAGTTTCCGAGAAAATGAAAATAAACCAAATTATGCCATACTTTTAGCTAAAAATATGTATGTTATTGTGCGATGCACATATTTTTTCTCAAAAACGGTAAGTCTGGCGTGGTTTTGACCATAACAAGATTTGTAGAGGCATTCATTACGAACATTTTAAACCAAAAATCTTAATTCTAGGCCTAGTAGTTTCCGAGAAAATGAAAATAAACCAAATTATGCCATACTTTTAGCTAAAAATATGTATGTTATTGTGCGATGCACATATTTTTTCTCAAAAACGGTAAGTCTGGCGTGGTTTTGACCATAACAAGATTTGTAGAGGCATTCATTACGAACATTTTAAACCAAAAATCTTAATTCTAAACCAAATTATGCCATACTTTTAGCTGAAAATATGTAAAAATATGTATGTTATTGTGCGATACACATATTTTTTCTCAAAAACGGTAAGTCTGGCGTGGTTTTGACCATAACAAGATTTGTAGAGGCATTCATTACGAACATTTTAAACCAAAAATCTTAATTCTAGGCCTAGTAGTTTCCGAGAAAATGGAAATAAACCAAATTATGCCATACTTTTAGCTGAAAATATGTAAAAATATGTATGTTATTGTGCGATACACATATTTTTTCTCAAAAACGGTAAGTCTGGCGTGGTTTTGACCATAACAAGATTTGTAGAGGCATTCATTACGAACATTTTAAACCAAAAATCTTAATTCTAGGCCTAGTAGTTTCCGAGAAAATGAAAACAAACCAAATTATGCCATACTTTTAGCTAAAAATATGTATGTTATTGTGCGATGCACATATTTTTTCTCAAAAACGGTAAGTCTGGCGTGGTTTTGACCATAACAAGATTTGTAGAGGCATTCATTACGAACATTTTAAACCAAAA
Organism: Myathropa florea; assembly: GCA_930367185.1. Taxonomy (NCBI): domain Eukaryota; kingdom Metazoa; phylum Arthropoda; class Insecta; order Diptera; family Syrphidae; genus Myathropa; species Myathropa florea. The sequence continues at coordinate 39,467,086 of OV884003.1, forward strand.
ATCTTAATTCTAGGCCTAGTAGTTTCCGAGAAAATGGAAATAAACCAAATTATGCCATACTTTTAGCTAAAAATATGTATGTTATTGTGCGATGCACATATTTTTTCTCAAAAACGGTAAGTCTGGCGTGGTTTTGACCATAACAAGATTTGTAGAGGCATTCATTACGAACATTTTAAACCAAAAATCTTAATTCTAGGCCTAGTAGTTTCCGAGAAAATGGAAATAAACCAAATTATGCCATACTTTTAGCTGAAAATATGTAAAAATATGTATGTTATTGTGCGATACACATATTTTTTCTCAAAAACGGTAAGTCTGGCGTGGTTTTGACCATAACAAGATTTGTAGAGGCATTCATTACGAACATTTTAAACCAAAAATCTTAATTCTAGGCCTAGTAGTTTCCGAGAAAATGAAAACAAACCAAATTATGCCATACTTTTAGCTAAAAATATGTATGTTATTGTGCGATGCACATATTTTTTCTCAAAAACGGTAAGTCTGGCGTGGTTTTGACCATAACAAGATTTGTAGAGGCATTCATTACGAACATTTTAAACCAAAAATCTTAATTCTAGGCCTAGTAGTTTCCGAGAAAATGGAAATAAACCAAATTATGCCATACTTTTAGCTAAAAATATGTATGTTATTGTGCGATGCACATATTTTTTCTCAAAAACGGTAAGTCTGGCGTGGTTTTGACCATAACAAGATTTGTAGAGGCATTCATTACGAACATTTTAAACCAAAAATCTTAATTCTAGGCCTAGTAGTTTCCGAGAAAATGAAAATAAACCAAATTATGCCATACTTTTAGCTAAAAATATGTATGTTATTGTGCGATGCACATATTTTTTCTCAAAAACGGTAAGTCTGGCGTGGTTTTGACCATAACAAGATTTGTAGAGGCATTCATTACGAACATTTTAAACCAAAAATCTTAATTCTAGGCCTAGTAGTTTCCGAGAAAATGGAAATAAACCAAATTATGCCATACTTTTAGCTGAAAATATGTAAAAATATGTATGTTATTGTGCGATACACATATTTTTTCTCAAAAACGGTAAGTCTGGCGTGGTTTTGACCATAACAAGATTTGTAGAGGCATTCATTACGAACATTTTAAACTAAAAATCTTAATTCTAGGCCTAGTAGTTTCCGAGAAAATGAAAATAAACCAAATTATGCTATACTTTTAGCTAAAAATATGTATGTTATTGTGCGATGCACATATTTTTTCTCAAAAACGGTAAGTCTGGCGTGGTTTTGACCATAACAAGATTTGTAGAGGCATTCATTACGAACATTTTAAACCAAAGATCTTAATTCTAGGCCTAGTAGTTTCCGAGAAAATGGAAATAAACCAAATTATGCCATACTTTTAGCTGAAAATATGTAAAAATATGTATGTTATTGTGCGATACACATATTTTTTCTCAAAAACGGTAAGTCTGGCGTGGTTTTGACCATAACAAGATTTGTAGAGGCATTCATTACGAACATTTTAAACCAAAAATCTTAATTCTAGGCCTAGTAGTTTCCGAGAAAATGGAAATAAACCAAATTATGCCATACTTTTAGCTGAAAATATGTAAAAATATGTATGTTATTGTGCGATGCACATATTTTTTCTCAAAAACGGTAAGTCTGGCGTGGTTTTGACCATAACAAGATTTGTAGAGGCATTCATTACGAACATTTTAAACCAAAAATCTTAATTCTAGGCCTAGTAGTTTCCGAGAAAATGAAAATAAACCAAATTATGCCATACTTTTAGCTAAAAATATGTATGTTATTGTGCGATGCACATATTTTTTCTCAAAAACGGTAAGTCTGGCGTGGTTTTGACCATAACAAGATTTGTAGAGGCATTCATTACGAACATTTTAAACCAAAAATCTTAATTCTAAACCAAATTATGCCATACTTTTAGCTGAAAATATGTAAAAATATGTATGTTATTGTGCGATACACATATTTTTTCTCAAAAACGGTAAGTCTGGCGTGGTTTTGACCATAACAAGATTTGTAGAGGCATTCATTACGAACATTTTAAACCAAAAATCTTAATTCTAGGCCTAGTAGTTTCCGAGAAAATGGAAATAAACCAAATTATGCCATACTTTTAGCTGAAAATATGTAAAAATATGTATGTTATTGTGCGATACACATATTTTTTCTCAAAAACGGTAAGTCTGGCGTGGTTTTGACCATAACAAGATTTGTAGAGGCATTCATTACGAACATTTTAAACCAAAAATCTTAATTCTAGGCCTAGTAGTTTCCGAGAAAATGAAAACAAACCAAATTATGCCATACTTTTAGCTAAAAATATGTATGTTATTGTGCGATGCACATATTTTTTCTCAAAAACGGTAAGTCTGGCGTGGTTTTGACCATAACAAGATTTGTAGAGGCATTCATTACGAACATTTTAAACCAAAAATCTTAATTCTAAACCAAATTATGCCATACTTTTAGCTGAAAATATGTAAAAATATGTATGTTATTGTGCGATACACATATTTTTTCTCAAAAACGGTAAGTCTGGCGTGGTTTTGACCATAACAAGATTTGTAGAGGCATTCATTACGAACATTTTAAACCAAAAATCTTAATTCTAGGCCTAGTAGTTTCCGAGAAAATGGAAATAAACCAAATTATGCCATACTTTTAGCTGAAAATATGTAAAAATATGTATGTTATTGTGCGATACACATATTTTTTCTCAAAAACGGTAAGTCTGGCGTGGTTTTGACCATAACAAGATTTGTAGAGGCATTCATTACGAACATTTTAAACCAAAAATCTTAATTCTAGGCCTAGTAGTTTCCGAGAAAATGAAAACAAACCAAATTATGCCATACTTTTAGCTAAAAATATGTATGTTATTGTGCGATGCACATATTTTTTCTCAAAAACGGTAAGTCTGGCGTGGTTTTGACCATAACAAGATTTGTAGAGGCATTCATTACGAACATTTTAAACCAAAAATCTTAATTCTAGGCCTAGTAGTTTCCGAGAAAATGGAAATAAACCAAATTATGCCATACTTTTAGCTAAAAATATGTATGTTATTGTGCGATGCACATATTTTTTCTCAAAAACGGTAAGTCTGGCGTGGTTTTGACCATAACAAGATTTGTAGAGGCATTCATTACGAACATTTTAAACCAAAAATCTTAATTCTAGGCCTAGTAGTTTCCGAGAAAATGGAAATAAACCAAATTATGCCATACTTTTAGCTGAAAATATGTAAAAATATGTATGTTATTGTGCGATACACATATTTTTTCTCAAAAACGGTAAGTCTGGCGTGGTTTTGACCATAACAAGATTTGTAGAGGCATTCATTACGAACATTTTAAACTAAAAATCTTAATTCTAGGCCTAGTAGTTTCCGAGAAAATGAAAATAAACCAAATTATGCTATACTTTTAGCTAAAAATATGTATGTTATTGTGCGATGCACATATTTTTTCTCAAAAACGGTAAGTCTGGCGTGGTTTTGACCATAACAAGATTTGTAGAGGCATTCATTACGAACATTTTAAACCAAAGATCTTAATTCTAGGCCTAGTAGTTTCCGAGAAAATGGAAATAAACCAAATTATGCCATACTTTTAGCTGAAAATATGTAAAAATATGTATGTTATTGTGCGATACACATATTTTTTCTCAAAAACGGTAAGTCTGGCGTGGTTTTGACCATAACAAGATTTGTAGAGGCATTCATTACGAACATTTTAAACCAAAAATCTTAATTCTAGGCCTAGTAGTTTCCGAGAAAATGGAAATAAACCAAATTATGCCATACTTTTAACTGAAAATATGTAAAAATATGTATGTTATTGTGCGATACACATATTTTTTCTCAAAAACGGTAAGTCTGGCGTGGTTTTGACCATAACAAGATTTGTAGAGGCATTCATTACGAACATTTTAAACCAAAAATCTTAATTCTAGGCCTAGTAGTTTCCGAGAAAATGAAAATAAACCAAATTATGCCATACTTTTAGCTAAAAATATGTATGTTATTGTGCGATGCACATATTTTTTCTCAAAAACGGTAAGTCTGGCGTGGTTTTGACCATAACAAGATTTGTAGAGGCATTCATTACGAACATTTTAAACCAAAAATCTTAATTCTAGGCCTAGTAGTTTCCGAGAAAATGGAAATAAACCAAATTATGCCATACTTTTAGCTGAAAATATGTAAAAATATGTATGTTATTGTGCGATACACATATTTTTTCTCAAAAACGGTAAGTCTGGCGTGGTTTTGACCATAACAAGATTTGTAGAGGCATTCATTACGAACATTTTAAACCAAAAATCTTAATTCTAGGCCTAGTAGTTTCCTAGAAAATGAAAATAAACCAAATTATGCCATACTTTTAGCTGAAAATATGTAAAAATATGTATGTTATTGTGCGATACACATATTTTTTCTCAAAAACGGTAAGTCTGGCGTGGTTTTGACCATAACAAGATTTGTAGAGGCATTCATTACGAACATTTTAAACCAAAAATCTTAATTCTAGGCCTAGTAGTTTCCGAGAAAATGGAAATAAACCAAATTATGCCATACTTTTAGCTAAAAATATGTATGTTATTGTGCGATGCACATATTTTTTCTCAAAAACGGTAAGTCTGGCGTGGTTTTGACCATAACAAAATTTTGTAGAGGCATTCATTACGAACATTTTAAACCAAAAATCTTAATTCTAGGCCTAGTAGTTTCCGAGAAAATGGAAATAAACCAAATTATGCCATACTTTTAGCTGAAAATATGTAAAAATATGTATGTTATTGTGCGATACACATATTTTTTCTCAAAAACGGTAAGTCTGGCGTGTTTTTGACCATAACAAGATTTGTAGAGGCATTCATTACGAACATTTTAAACCAAAAATCTTAATTCTAGGCCTAGTAGTTTCCGAGAAAATGGAAATAAACCAAATTATGCCATACTTTTAGCTGAAAATATGTAAAAATATGTATGTTATTGTGCGATACACATATTTTTTCTCAAAAACGGTAAGTCTGGCGTGGTTTTGACCATAACAAGATTTGTAGAGGCATTCATTACGAACATTTTAAATCAAAAATCTTAATTCTAGGCCTAGTAGTTTCCGAGAAAATGAAAATAAACCAAATTATGCCATACTTTTAGCTAAAAATATGTATGTTATTGTGCGATGCACATATTTTTTCTCAAAAACGGTAAGTCTGGCGTGGTTTTGACCATAACAAGATTTGTAGAGGCATTCATTACGAACATTTTAAACCAAAAATCTTAATTCTAGGCCTAGTAGTTTCCGAGAAAATGGAAATAAACCAAATTATGCCATACTTTTAGCTGAAAATATGTAAAAATATGTATGTTATTGTGCGATACACATATTTTTTCTCAAAAACGGTAAGTCTGGCGTGGTTTTGACCATAACAAGATTTGTAGAGGCATTCATTACGAACATTTTAAACCAAAAATCTTAATTCTAGGCCTAGTAGTTTCCGAGAAAATGGAAATAAACCAAATTATGCCATACTTTTAGCTGAAAATATGTAAAAATATGTATGTTATTGTGCGATACACATATTTTTTCTCAAAAACGGTAAGTCTGGCGTGGTTTTGACCATAACAAGATTTGTAGAGGCATTCATTACGAACATTTAAAACCAAAAATCTTAATTCTAGGCCTAGTAGTTTCCGAGAAAATGGAAATAAACCAAATTATGCCATACTTTTAGCTGAAAATATGTAAAAATATGTATGTTATTGTGCGATACACATATTTTTTCTCAAAAACGGTAAGTCTGGCGTGGTTTTGACCATAACAAGATTTGTAGAGGCATTCATTACGAACATTTTAAACCAAAAATCTTAATTCTAGGCCTAGTAGTTTCCGAGAAAATGGAAATAAACCAAATTATGCCATACTTTTAGCTAAAAATATGTATGTTATTGTGCGATGCACATATTTTTTCTCAAAAACGGTAAGTCAGGCGTGGTTTTGACCATAACAAGATTTGTAGAGGCATTCATTACGAACATTTTAAACCAAAAATCTTAATTCTAGGCCTAGTAGTTTCCGAGAAAATGGAAATAAACCAAATTATGCCATACTTTTAGCTGAAAATATGTAAAAATATGTATGTTATTGTGCGATACACATATTTTTTCTCAAAAACGGTAAGTCTGGCGTGGTTTTGACCATAACAAGATTTGTAGAGGCATTCATTACGAACATTTTAAACCAAAAATCTTAATTCTAGGCCTAGTAGTTTCCGAGAAAATGAAAATAAACCAAATTATGCCATACTTTTAGCTAAAAATATGTATGTTATTGTGCGATGCACATATTTTTTCTCAAAAACGGTAAGTCTGGCGTGGTTTTGACCATAACAAGATTTGTAGAGGCATTCATTACGAACATTTTAAACCAAAAATCTTAATTCTAGGCCTAGTAGTTTCCGAGAAAATGAAAATAAACCAAATTATGCCATACTTTTAGCTAAAAATATGTATGTTATTGTGCGATGCACATATTTTTTCTCAAAAACGGTAAGTCTGGCGTGGTTTTGACCATAACAAGATTTGTAGAGGCATTCATTACGAACATTTTAAACCAAAAATCTTAATTCTAGGCCTAGTAGTTTCCGAGAAAATGGAAATAAACCAAATTATGCCATACTTTTAGCTGAAAATATGTAAAAATATGTATGTTATTGTGCGATACACATATTTTTTCTCAAAAACGGTAAGTCTGGCGTGGTTTTGACCATAACAAGATTTGTAGAGGCATTCATTACGAACATTTTAAACCAAAAATCTTAATTCTAGGCCTAGTAGTTTCCGAGAAAATGGAAATAAACCAAATTATGCCATACTTTTAGCTGAAAATATGTAAAAATATGTATGTTATTGTGCGATACACATATTTTTTCTCAAAAACGGTAAGTCTGGCGTGGTTTTGACCATAACAAGATTTGTAGAGGCATTCATTACGAACATTTTAAACCAAAAATCTTAATTCTAGGCCTAGTAGTTTCCGAGAAAATGAAAACAAACCAAATTATGCCATACTTTTAGCTAAAAATATGTATGTTATTGTGCGATGCACATATTTTTTCTCAAAAACGGTAAGTCTGGCGTGGTTTTGACCATAACAAGATTTGTAGAGGCATTCATTACGAACATTTTAAACCAAAAATCTTAATTCTAGGCCTAGTAGTTTCCGAGAAAATGGAAATAAACCAAATTATGCCATACTTTTAGCTAAAAATATGTATGTTATTGTGCGATGCACATATTTTTTCTCAAAAACGGTAAGTCTGGCGTGGTTTTGACCATAACAAGATTTGTAGAGGCATTCATTACGAACATTTTAAACCAAAAATCTTAATTCTAGGCCTAGTAGTTTCCGAGAAAATGAAAATAAACCAAATTATGCCATACTTTTAGCTAAAAATATGTATGTTATTGTGCGATGCACATATTTTTTCTCAAAAACGGTAAGTCTGGCGTGGTTTTGACCATAACAAGATTTGTAGAGGCATTCATTACGAACATTTTAAACCAAAAATCTTAATTCTAGGCCTAGTAGTTTCCGAGAAAATGGAAATAAACCAAATTATGCCATACTTTTAGCTGAAAATATGTAAAAATATGTATGTTATTGTGCGATACACATATTTTTTCTCAAAAACGGTAAGTCTGGCGTGGTTTTGACCATAACAAATCTTAATTCTAGGCCTAGTAGTTTCCGAGAAAATGAAAATAAACCAAATTATGCTATACTTTTAGCTAAAAATATGTATGTTATTGTGCGATGCACATATTTTTTCTCAAAAACGGTAAGTCTGGCGTGGTTTTGACCATAACAAGATTTGTAGAGGCATTCATTACGAACATTTTAAACCAAAAATCTTAATTCTAGGCCTAGTAGTTTCCGAGAAAATGGAAATAAACCAAATTATGCCATACTTTTAGCTGAAAATATGTAAAAATATGTATGTTATTGTGCGATACACATATTTTTTCTCAAAAACGGTAAGTCTGGCGTGGTTTTGACCATAACAAGATTTGTAGAGGCATTCATTACGAACATTTTAAACCAAAAATCTTAATTCTAGGCCTAGTAGTTTCCGAGAAAATGAAAATAAACCAAATTATGCCATACTTTTAGCTAAAAATATGTATGTTATTGTGCGATGCACATATTTTTTCTCAAAAACGGTAAGTCTGGCGTGGTTTTGACCATAACAAGATTTGTAGAGGCATTCATTACGAACATTTTAAACCAAAAATCTTAATTCTAGGCCTAGTAGTTTCCGAGAAAATGAAAATAAACCAAATTATGCCATACTTTTAGCTAAAAATATGTATGTTATTGTGCGATGCACATATTTTTTCTCAAAAACGGTAAGTCTGGCGTGGTTTTGACCATAACAAGATTTGTAGAGGCATTCATTACGAACATTTTAAACCAAAAATCTTAATTCTAGGCCTAGTAGTTTCCGAGAAAATGGAAATAAACCAAATTATGCCATACTTTTAGCTGAAAATATGTAAAAATATGTATGTTATTGTGCGATACACATATTTTTTCTCAAAAACGGTAAGTCTGGCGTGGTTTTGACCATAACAAGATTTGTAGAGGCATTCATTACGAACATTTTAAACCAAAAATCTTAATTCTAGGCCTAGTAGTTTCCGAGAAAATGGAAATAAACCAAATTATGCCATACTTTTAGCTGAAAATATGTAAAAATATGTATGTTATTGTGCGATACACATATTTTTTCTCAAAAACGGTAAGTCTGGCGTGGTTTTGACCATAACAAGATTTGTAGAGGCATTCATTACGAACATTTTAAACCAAAAATCTTAATTCTAGGCCTAGTAGTTTCCGAGAAAATGAAAACAAACCAAATTATGCCATACTTTTAGCTAAAAATATGTATGTTATTGTGCGATGCACATATTTTTTCTCAAAAACGGTAAGTCTGGCGTGGTTTTGACCATAACAAGATTTGTAGAGGCATTCATTACGAACATTTTAAACCAAAAATCTTAATTCTAGGCCTAGTAGTTTCCGAGAAAATGGAAATAAACCAAATTATGCCATACTTTTAGCTAAAAATATGTATGTTATTGTGCGATGCACATATTTTTTCTCAAAAACGGTAAGTCTGGCGTGGTTTTGACCATAACAAGATTTGTAGAGGCATTCATTACGAACATTTTAAACCAAAAATCTTAATTCTAGGCCTAGTAGTTTCCGAGAAAATGAAAATAAACCAAATTATGCCATACTTTTAGCTAAAAATATGTATGTTATTGTGCGATGCACATATTTTTTCTCAAAAACGGTAAGTCTGGCGTGGTTTTGACCATAACAAGATTTGTAGAGGCATTCATTACGAACATTTTAAACCAAAAATCTTAATTCTAGGCCTAGTAGTTTCCGAGAAAATGGAAATAAACCAAATTATGCCATACTTTTAGCTGAAAATATGTAAAAATATGTATGTTATTGTGCGATACACATATTTTTTCTCAAAAACGGTAAGTCTGGCGTGGTTTTGACCATAACAAATCTTAATTCTAGGCCTAGTAGTTTCCGAGAAAATGAAAATAAACCAAATTATGCTATACTTTTAGCTAAAAATATGTATGTTATTGTGCGATGCACATATTTTTTCTCAAAAACGGTAAGTCTGGCGTGGTTTTGACCATAACAAGATTTGTAGAGGCATTCATTACGAACATTTTAAACCAAAAATCTTAATTCTAGGCCTAGTAGTTTCCGAGAAAATGGAAATAAACCAAATTATGCCATACTTTTAGCTGAAAATATGTAAAAATATGTATGTTATTGTGCGATACACATATTTTTTCTCAAAAACGGTAAGTCTGGCGTGGTTTTGACCATAACAAGATTTGTAGAGGCATTCATTACGAACATTTTAAACCAAAAATCTTAATTCTAGGCCTAGTAGTTTCCGAGAAAATGGAAATAAACCAAATTATGCCATACTTTTAGCTGAAAATATGTAAAAATATGTATGTTATTGTGCGATACACATATTTTTTCTCAAAAACGGTAAGTCTGGCGTGGTTTTGACCATAACAAGATTTGTAGAGGCATTCATTACGAACATTTTAAACCAAAAATCTTAATTCTAGGCCTAGTAGTTTCCGAGAAAATGAAAATAAACCAAATTATGCCATACTTTTAGCTAAAAATATGTATGTTATTGTGCGATGCACATATTTTTTCTCAAAAACGGTAAGTCTGGCGTGGTTTTGACCATAACAAGATTTGTAGAGGCATTCATTACGAACATTTTAAACCAAAAATCTTAATTCTAGGCCTAGTAGTTTCCGAGAAAATGGAAATAAACCAAATTATGCCATACTTTTAGCTGAAAATATGTAAAAATATGTATGTTATTGTGCGATACACATATTTTTTCTCAAAAACGGTAAGTCTGGCGTGGTTTTGACCATAACAAGATTTGTAGAGGCATTCATTACGAACATTTTAAACCAAAAATCTTAATTCTAGGCCTAGTAGTTTCCGAGAAAATGGAAATAAACCAAATTATGCCATACTTTTAGCTGAAAATATGTATGTTATTGTGCGATACACATATTTTTTCTCAAAAACGGTAAGTCTGGCGTGGTTTTGACCATAACAAGATTTGTAGAGGCATTCATTACGAACATTTTAAACCAAAAATCTTAATTCTAGGCCTAGTAGTTTCCGAGAAAATGGAAATAAACCAAATTATGCCATACTTTTAGCTGAAAATATGTAAAAATATGTATGTTATTGTGCGATACACATATTTTTTCTCAAAAACGGTAAGTCTGGCGTGGTTTTGACCATAACAAGATTTGTAGAGGCATTCATTACGAACATTTTAAACCAAAAATCTTAATTCTAGGCCTAGTAGTTTCCGAGAAAATGGAAATAAACCAAATTATGCCATACTTTTAGCTGAAAATATGTAAAAATATGTATGTTATTGTGCGATACACATATTTTTTCTCAAAAACGGTAAGTCTGGCGTGGTTTTGACCATAACAAGATTTGTAGAGGCATTCATTACGAACATTTTAAACCAAAAATCTTAATTCTAGGCCTAGTAGTTTCCGAGAAAATGAAAATAAACCAAATTATGCCATACTTTTAGCTAAAAATATGTATGTTATTGTGCGATGCACATATTTTTTCTCAAAAACGGTAAGTCTGGCGTGGTTTTGACCATAACAAGATTTGTAGAGGCATTCATTACGAACATTTTAAACCAAAAATCTTAATTCTAGGCCTAGTAGTTTCCGAGAAAATGGAAATAAACCAAATTATGCCATACTTTTAGCTGAAAATATGTAAAAATATGTATGTTATTGTGCGATACACATATTTTTTCTCAAAAACGGTAAGTCTGGCGTGGTTTTGACCATAACAAGATTTGTAGAGGCATTCATTACGAACATTTTAAACCAAAAATCTTAATTCTAGGCCTAGTAGTTTCCGAGAAAATGAAAATAAACCAAATTATGCCATACTTTTAGCTGAAAATATGTAAAAATATGTATGTTATTGTGCGATACACATATTTTTTCTCAAAAACGGTAAGTCTGGCGTGGTTTTGACCATAACAAGATTTGTAGAGGCATTCATTACGAACATTTTAAACCAAAAATCTTAATTCTAGGCCTAGTAGTTTCCGAGAAAATGAAAATAAACCAAATTATGCCATACTTTTAGCTAAAAATATGTATGTTATTGTGCGATGCACATATTTTTTCTCAAAAACGGTAAGTCTGGCGTGGTTTTGACCATAACAAGATTTGTAGAGGCATTCATTACGAACATTTTAAACCAAAAATCTTAATTCTAGGCCTAGTAGTTTCCGAGAAAATGGAAATAAACCAAATTATGCCATACTTTTAGCTGAAAATATGTAAAAATATGTATGTTATTGTGCGATACACATATTTTTTCTCAAAAACGGTAAGTCTGGCGTGTTTTTGACCATAACAAGATTTGTAGAGGCATTCATTACGAACATTTTAAACCAAAAATCTTAATTCTAGGCCTAGTAGTTTCCGAGAAAATGGAAATAAACCAAATTATGCCATACTTTTAGCTGAAAATATGTAAAAATATGTATGTTATTGTGCGATACACATATTTTTTCTCAAAAACGGTAAGTCTGGCGTGGTTTTGACCATAACAAGATTTGTAGAGGCATTCATTACGAACATTTTAAACCAAAAATCTTAATTCTAGGCCTAGTAGTTTCCGAGAAAATGAAAATAAACCAAATTATGCCATACTTTTAGCTGAAAATATGTAAAAATATGTATGTTATTGTGCGATACACATATTTTTTCTCAAAAACGGTAAGTCTGGCGTGGTTTTGACCATAACAAGATTTGTAGAGGCATTCATTACGAACATTTTAAACCAAAAATCTTAATTCTAGGCCTAGTAGTTTCCGAGAAAATGAAAATAAACCAAATTATGCCATACTTTTAGCTAAAAATATGTATGTTATTGTGCGATGCACATATTTTTTCTCAAAAACGGTAAGTCTGGCGTGGTTTTGACCATAACAAGATTTGTAGAGGCATTCATTACGAACATTTTAAACCAAAAATCTTAATTCTAGGCCTAGTAGTTTCCGAGAAAATGGAAACAAACCAAATTATGCCATACTTTTAGCTGAAAATATGTAAAAATATGTATGTTATTGTGCGATACACATATTTTTTCTCAAAAACGGTAAGTCTGGCGTGGTTTTGACCATAACAAGATTTGTAGAGGCATTCATTACGAACATTTTAAACCAAAAATCTTAATTCTAGGCCTAGTAGTTTCCGAGAAAATGAAAATAAACCAAATTATGCCATACTTTTAGCTGAAAATATGTAAAAATATGTATGTTATTGTGCGATACACATATTTTTTCTCAAAAACGGTAAGTCTGGCGTGGTTTTGACCATAACAAGATTTGTAGAGGCATTCATTACGAACATTTTAAACCAAAAATCTTAATTCTAGGCCTAGTAGTTTCCGAGAAAATGGAAATAAACCAAATTATGCCATACTTTTAGCTAAAAATATGTATGTTATTGTGCGATGCACATATTTTTTCTCAAAAACGGTAAGTCTGGCGTGGTTTTGACCATAACAAGATTTGTAGAGGCATTCATTACGAACATTTTAAACCAAAAATCTTAATTCTAGGCCTAGTAGTTTCCGAGAAAATGGAAATAAACCAAATTATGCCATACTTTTAGCTGAAAATATGTAAAAATATGTATGTTATTGTGCGATACACATATTTTTTCTCAAAAACGGTAAGTCTGGCGTGGTTTTGACCATAACAAGATTTGTAGAGGCATTCATTACGAACATTTTAAACCAAAAATCTTAATTCTAGGCCTAGTAGTTTCCGAGAAAATGGAAATAAACCAAATTATGCCATACTTTTAGCTGAAAATATGTAAAAATATGTATGTTATTGTGCGATACACATATTTTTTCTCAAAAACGGTAAGTCTGGCGTGGTTTTGACCATAACAAGATTTGTAGAGGCATTCATTACGAACATTTTAAACCAAAAATCTTAATTCTAGGCCTAGTAGTTTCCGAGAAAATGGAAATAAACCAAATTATGCCATACTTTTAGCTGAAAATATGTAAAAATATGTATGTTATTGTGCGATACACATATTTTTTCTCAAAAACGGTAAGTCTGGCGTGGTTTTGACCATAACAAGATTTGTAGAGGCATTCATTACGAACATTTTAAACCAAAAATCTTAATTCTAGGCCTAGTAGTTTCCGAGAAAATGAAAATAAACCAAATTATGCCATACTTTTAGCTGAAAATATGTAAAAATATGTATGTTATTGTGCGATACACATATTTTTTCTCAAAAACGGTAAGTCTGGCGTGGTTTTGACCATAACAAGATTTGTAGAGGCATTCATTACGAACATTTTAAACCAAAAATCTTAATTCTAGGCCTAGTAGTTTCCGAGAAAATGGAAATAAACCAAATTATGCCATACTTTTAGCTAAAAATATGTATGTTATTGTGCGATGCACATATTTTTTCTCAAAAACGGTAAGTCTGGCGTGGTTTTGACCATAACAAGATTTGTAGAGGCATTCATTACGAACATTTTAAACCAAAAATCTTAATTCTAGGCCTAGTAGTTTCCGAGAAAATGAAAATAAACCAAATTATGCCATACTTTTAGCTAAAAATATGTATGTTATTGTGCGATGCACATATTTTTTCTCAAAAACGGTAAGTCTGGCGTGGTTTTGACCATAACAAGATTTGTAGAGGCATTCATTACGAACATTTTAAACCAAAAATCTTAATTCTAGGCCTAGTAGTTTCCGAGAAAATGGAAATAAACCAAATTATGCCATACTTTTAGCTGAAAATATGTAAAAATATGTATGTTATTGTGCGATACACATATTTTTTCTCAAAAACGGTAAGTCTGGCGTGGTTTTGACCATAACAAGATTTGTAGAGGCATTCATTACGAACATTTTAAACCAAAAATCTTAATTCTAGGCCTAGTAGTTTCCGAGAAAATGGAAATAAACCAAATTATGCCATACTTTTAGCTGAAAATATGTAAAAATATGTATGTTATTGTGCGATACACATATTTTTTCTCAAAAACGGTAAGTCTGGCGTGGTTTTGACCATAACAAGATTTGTAGAGGCATTCATTACGAACATTTTAAACCAAAAATCTTAATTCTAGGCCTAGTAGTTTCCGAGAAAATGGAAATAAACCAAATTATGCCATACTTTTAGCTGAAAATATGTAAAAATATGTATGTTATTGTGCGATACACATATTTTTTCTCAAAAACGGTAAGTCTGGCGTGGTTTTGACCATAACAAGATTTGTAGAGGCATTCATTACGAACATTTTAAACCAAAAATCTTAATTCTAGGCCTAGTAGTTTCCGAGAAAATGGAAATAAACCAAATTATGCCATACTTTTAGCTGAAAATATGTAAAAATATGTATGTTATTGTGCGATACACATATTTTTTCTCAAAAACGGTAAGTCTGGCGTGGTTTTGACCATAACAAGATTTGTAGAGGCATTCATTACGAACATTTTAAACCAAAAATCTTAATTCTAGGCCTAGTAGTTTCCGAGAAAATGAAAATAAACCAAATTATGCCATACTTTTAGCTAAAAATATGTATGTTATTGTGCGATGCACATATTTTTTCTCAAAAACGGTAAGTCTGGCGTGGTTTTGACCATAACAAGATTTGTAGAGGCATTCATTACGAACATTTTAAACCAAAAATCTTAATTCTAGGCCTAGTAGTTTCCGAGAAAATGGAAATAAACCAAATTATGCCATACTTTTAGCTGAAAATATGTAAAAATATGTATGTTATTGTGCGATACACATATTTTTTCTCAAATACGGTAAGTCTGGCGTGGTTTTGACCATAACAAGATTTGTAGAGGCATTCATTACGAACATTTTAAACCAAAAATCTTAATTCTAAACCTAGTAGTTTCCGAGAAAATGGAAATAAACCAAATTATGCCATACTTTTAGCTAAAAATATGTATGTTATTGTGCGATACACATATTTTTTCTCAAAAACGGTAAGTCTGGCGTGGTTTTGACCATAACAAGATTTGTAGAGGCATTCATTACGAACATTTTAAACCAAAAATCTTAATTCTAGGCCTAGTAGTTTCCGAGAAAATGAAAATAAACCAAATTATGCCATACTTTTAGCTAAAAATATGTATGTTATTGTGCGATGCACATATTTTTTCTCAAAAACGGTAAGTCTGGCGTGGTTTTGACCATAACAAGATTTGTAGAGGCATTCATTACGAACATTTTAAACCAAAAATCTTAATTCTAGGCCTAGTAGTTTCCGAGAAAATGGAAATAAACCAAATTATGCCATACTTTTAGCTGAAAATATGTAAAAATATGTATGTTATTGTGCGATACACATATTTTTTCTCAAAAACGGTAAGTCTGGCGTGGTTTTGACCATAACAAGATTTGTAGAGGCATTCATTACGAACATTTTAAACCAAAAATCTTAATTCTAGGCCTAGTAGTTTCCGAGAAAATGAAAATAAACCAAATTATGCCATACTTTTAGCTAAAAATATGTATGTTATTGTGCGATGCACATATTTTTTCTCAAAAACGGTAAGTCTGGCGTGGTTTTGACCATAACAAGATTTGTAGAGGCATTCATTACGAACATTTTAAACCAAAAATCTTAATTCTAGGCCTAGTAGTTTCCGAGAAAATGGAAATAAACCAAATTATGCCATACTTTTAGCTGAAAATATGTAAAAATATGTATGTTATTGTGCGATACACATATTTTTTCTCAAAAACGGTAAGTCTGGCGTGGTTTTGACCATAACAAGATTTGTAGAGGCATTCATTACGAACATTTTAAACCAAAAATCTTAATTCTAAACCTAGTAGTTTCCGAGAAAATGGAAATAAACCAAATTATGCCATACTTTTAGCTAAAAATATGTATGTTATTGTGCGATACACATATTTTTTCTCAAAAACGGTAAGTCTGGCGTGGTTTTGACCATAACAAGATTTGTAGAGGCATTCATTACGAACATTTTAAACCAAAAATCTTAATTCTAGGCCTAGTAGTTTCCGAGAAAATGAAAATAAACCAAATTATGCCATACTTTTAGCTAAAAATATGTATGTTATTGTGCGATGCACATATTTTTTCTCAAAAACGGTAAGTCTGGCGTGGTTTTGACCATAACAAGATTTGTAGAGGCATTCATTACGAACATTTTAAACCAAAAATCTTAATTCTAGGCCTAGTAGTTTCCGAGAAAATGGAAATAAACCAAATTATGCCATACTTTTAGCTGAAAATATGTAAAAATATGTATGTTATTGTGCGATACACATATTTTTTCTCAAAAACGGTAAGTCTGGCGTGGTTTTGACCATAACAAGATTTGTAGAGGCATTCATTACGAACATTTTAAACCAAAAATCTTAATTCTAGGCCTAGTAGTTTCCGAGAAAATGGAAATAAACCAAATTATGCCATACTTTTAGCTGAAAATATGTAAAAATATGTATGTTATTGTGCGATACACATATTTTTTCTCAAAAACGGTAAGTCTGGCGTGGTTTTGACCATAACAAGATTTGTAGAGGCATTCATTACGAACATTTTAAACCAAAAATCTTAATTCTAGGCCTAGTAGTTTCCGAGAAAATGAAAATAAACCAAATTATGCCATACTTTTAGCTAAAAATATGTATGTTATTGTGCGATGCACATATTTTTTCTCAAAAACGGTAAGTCTGGCGTGGTTTTGACCATAACAAGATTTGTAGAGGCATTCATTACGAACATTTTAAACCAAAAATCTTAATTCTAGGCCTAGTAGTTTCCGAGAAAATGGAAATAAACCAAATTATGCCACACTTTTAGCTGAAAATATGTAAAAATATGTATGTTATTGTGCGATACACATATTTTTTCTCAAAAACGGTAAGTCTGGCGTGGTTTTGACCATAACAAGATTTGTAGAGGCATTCATTACGAACATTTTAAACCAAAAATCTTAATTCTAGGCCTAGTAGTTTCCGAGAAAATGAAAATAAACCAAATTATGCCATACTTTTAGCTAAAAATATGTATGTTATTGTGCGATGCACATATTTTTTCTCAAAAACGGTAAGTCTGGCTTGGTTTTGACCATAACAAGATTTGTAGAGGCATTCATTACGAACATTTTAAACCAAAAAATCTTAATTCTAGGCCTAGTAGTTTCCGAGAAAATGGAAATAAACCAAATTATGCCATACTTTTAGCTAAAAATATGTATGTTATTGTGCGATACACATATTTTTTCTCAAAAACGGTAAGTCTGGCGTGGTTTTGACCATAACAAGATTTGTAGAGGCATTCATTACGAACATTTTAAACCAAAAATCTTAATTCTAGGCCTAGTAGTTTCCGAGAAAATGAAAATAAACCAAATTATGCCATACTTTTAGCTAAAAATATGTACGTTATTGTGCGATGCACATATTTTTTCTCAAAAACGGTAAGTCTGGCGTGGTTTTGACCATAACAAGATTTGTAGAGGCATTCATTACGAACATTTTAAACCAAAAATCTTAATTCTAGGCCTAGTAGTTTCCGAGAAAATGGAAATAAACCAAATTATGCCACACTTTTAGCTGAAAATATGTAAAAATATGTATGTTATTGTGCGATACACATATTTTTTCTCAAAAACGGTAAGTCTGGCGTGGTTTTGACCATAACAAGATTTGTAGAGGCATTCATTACGAACATTTTAAACCAAAAATCTTAATTCTAGGCCTAGTAGTTTCCGAGAAAATGAAAATAAACCAAATTATGCCATACTTTTAGCTAAAAATATGTATGTTATTGTGCGATGCACATATTTTTTCTCAAAAACGGTAAGTCTGGCTTGGTTTTGACCATAACAAGATTTGTAGAGGCATTCATTACGAACATTTTAAACCAAAAATCTTAATTCTAGGCCTAGTAGTTTCCGAGAAAATGGAAATAAACCAAATTATGCCATACTTTTAGCTAAAAATATGTATGTTATTGTGCGATACACATATTTTTTCTCAAAAATGGTAAGTCTGGCGTGGTTTTGACCATAACAAGATTTGTAGAGGCATTCATTACGAACATTTTAAACCAAAAATCTTAATTCTAGGCCTAGTAGTTTCCGAGAAAATGAAAATAAACCAAATTATGCCATACTTTTAGCTAAAAATATGTACGTTATTGTGCGATGCACATATTTTTTCTCAAAAACGGTAAGTCTGGCGTGGTTTTGACCATAACAAGATTTGTAGAGGCATTCATTACGAACATTTTAAACCAAAAATCTTAATTCTAGGCCTAGTAGTTTCCGAGAAAATGGAAATAAACCAAATTATGCCATACTTTTAGCTGAAAATATGTAAAAATATGTATGTTATTGTGCGATACACATATTTTTTCTCAAAAACGGTAAGTCTGGCGTGGTTTTGACCATAACAAGATTTGTAGAGGCATTCATTACGAACATTTTAAACCAAAAATCTTAATTCTAGGCCTAGTAGTTTCCGAGAAAATGAAAATAAACCAAATTATGCCATACTTTTAGCTAAAAATATGTATGTTATTGTGCGATGCACATATTTTTTCTCAAAAACGGTAAGTCTGGCTTGGTTTTGACCATAACAAGATTTGTAGAGGCATTCATTACGAACATTTTAAACCAAAAATCTTAATTCTAGGCCTAGTAGTTTCCGAGAAAATGGAAATAAACCAAATTATGCCATACTTTTAGCTGAAAATATGTAAAAATATGTATGTTATTGTGCGATACACATATTTTTTCTCAAAAACGGTAAGTCTGGCGTGGTTTTGACCATAACAAGATTTGTAGAGGCATTCATTACGAACATTTTAAACCAAAAATCTTAATTCTAGGCCTAGTAGTTTCCGATAAAATGGAAATAAACCAAATTATGCCATACTTTTAGCTGAAAATATGTAAAAATATGTATGTTATTGTGCGATACACATATTTTTTCTCAAAAACGGTAAGTCTGGCGTGGTTTTGACCATAACAAGATTTGTAGAGGCATTCATTACGAACATTTTAAACCAAAAATCTTAATTCTAGGCCTAGTAGTTTCCGAGAAAATGGAAATAAACCAAATTATGCCATACTTTTAGCTAAAAATATGTATGTTATTGTGCGATGCACATATTTTTTCTCAAAAAGGGTAAGTCTGGCGTGGTTTTGACCAGAACAAGATTTGTAGAGGCATTCATTACGAACATTTTAAACCAAAAATCTTAATTCTAGGCCTAGTAGTTTCCGAGAAAATGAAAATAAACCAAATTATGCCATACTTTTAGCTAAAAATATGTATGTTATTGTGCGATGCACATATTTTTTCTCAAAAACGGTAAGTCTGGCGTGGTTTTGACCATAACAAGATTTGTAGAGGCATTCATTACGAACATTTTAAACCAAAAATCTTAATTCTAGGCCTAGTAGTTTCCGAGAAAATGAAAATAAACCAAATTATGCCATACTTTTAGCTGAAAATATGTAAAAATATGTATGTTATTGTGCGATACACATATTTTTTCTCAAAAACGGTAAGTCTGGCGTGGTTTTGACCATAACAAGATTTGTAGAGGCATTCATTACGAACATTTTAAACCAAAAATCTTAATTCTAGGCCTAGTAGTTTCCGAGAAAATGAAAATAAACCAAATTATGCCATACTTTTAGCTGAAAATATGTAAAAATATGTATGTTATTGTGCGATACACATATTTTTTCTCAAAAACGGTAAGTCTGGCGTGGTTTTGACCATAACAAGATTTGTAGAGGCATTCATTACGAACGCTTTAAACCAAAAATCTTAATTCTAGGCCTAGTAGTTTCCGAGAAAATGAAAATAAACCAAATTATGCCATACTTTTAGCTAAAAATATGTATGTTATTGTGCGATGCACATATTTTTTCTCAAAAACGGTAAGTCTGGCGTGGTTTTGACCATAACAAGATTTGTAGAGGCATTCATTACGAACATTTTAAACCAAAAATCTTAATTCTAGGCCTAGTAGTTTCCGAGAAAATGAAAATAAACCAAATTATGCCATACTTTTAGCTAAAAATATGTATGTTATTGTGCGATGCACATATTTTTTCTCAAAAAGGGTAAGTCTGGCGTGGTTTTGACCATAACAAGATTTGTAGAGGCATTCATTACGAACATTTTAAACCAAAAATCTTAATTCTAGGCCTAGTAGTTTCCGAGAAAATGGAAATAAACCAAATTATGCCATACTTTTAGCTGAAAATATGTAAAAATATGTATGTTATTGTGCGATACACATATTTTTTCTCAAAAACGGTAAGTCTGGCGTGGTTTTGACCATAACAAGATTTGTAGAGGCATTCATTACGAACATTTTAAACCAAAAATCTTAATTCTAGGCCTAGTAGTTTCCGAGAAAATGAAAATAAACCAAATTATGCCATACTTTTAGCTAAAAATATGTATGTTATTGTGCGATGCACATATTTTTTCTCAAAAACGGTAAGTCTGGCTTGGTTTTGACCATAACAAGATTTGTAGAGGCATTCATTACGAACATTTTAAACCAAAAATCTTAATTCTAGGCCTAGTAGTTTCCGAGAAAATGGAAATAAACCAAATTATGCCATACTTTTAGCTGAAAATATGTAAAAATATGTATGTTATTGTGCGATACACATATTTTTTCTCAAAAACGGTAAGTCTGGCGTGGTTTTGACCATAACAAGATTTGTAGAGGCATTCATTACGAACATTTTAAACCAAAAATCTTAATTCTAGGCCTAGTAGTTTCCGAGAAAATGGAAATAAACCAAATTATGCCATACTTTTAGCTGAAAATATGTAAAAATATGTATGTTATTGTGCGATACACATATTTTTTCTCAAAAACGGTAAGTCTGGCGTGGTTTTGACCATAACAAGATTTGTAGAGGCATTCATTACGAACATTTTAAACCAAAAATCTTAATTCTAGGCCTAGTAGTTTCCGAGAAAATGAAAATAAACCATATTATGCCATACTTTTAGCTAAAAATATGTATGTTATTGTGCGATGCACATATTTTTTCTCAAAAACGGTAAGTCTGGCGTGGTTTTGACCATAACAAGATTTGTAGAGGCATTCATTACGAACATTTTAAACCAAAAATCTTAATTCTAGGCCTAGTAGTTTCCGAGAAAATGGAAATAAACCAAATTATGCCATACTTTTAGCTAAAAATATGTATGTTATTGTGCGATGCACATATTTTTTCTCAAAAACGGTAAGTCTGGCGTGGTTTTGACCATAACAAGATTTGTAGAGGCATTCATTACGAACATTTTAAACCAAAAATCTTAATTCTAGGCCTAGTAGTTTCCGAGAAAATGGAAATAAACCAAATTATGCCATACTTTTAGCTGAAAATATGTAAAAATATGTATGTTATTGTGCGATACACATATTTTTTCTCAAAAACGGTAAGTCTGGCGTGGTTTTGACCATAACAAGATTTGTAGAGGCATTCATTACGAACATTTTAAACCAAAAATCTTAATTCTAGGCCTAGTAGTTTCCGAGAAAATGGAAATAAACCAAATTATGCCATACTTTTAGCTGAAAATATGTAAAAATATGTATGTTATTGTGCGATACACATATTTTTTCTCAAAAACGGTAAGTCTGGCGTGGTTTTGACCATAACAAGATTTGTAGAGGCATTCATTACGAACATTTTAAACCAAAAATCTTAATTCTAGGCCTAGTAGTTTCCGAGAAAATGAAAATAAACCAAATTATGCCATACTTTTAGCTAAAAATATGTATGTTATTGTGCGATGCACATATTTTTTCTCAAAAACGGTAAGTCTGGCGTGGTTTTGACCATAACAAGATTTGTAGAGGCATTCATTACGAACATTTTAAACCAAAAATCTTAATTCTAGGCCTAGTAGTTTCCGAGAAAATGAAAATAAACCAAATTATGCCATACTTTTAGCTAAAAATATGTATGTTATTGTGCGATGCACATATTTTTTCTCAAAAAGGGTAAGTCTGGCGTGGTTTTGACCATAACAAGATTTGTAGAGGCATTCATTACGAACATTTTAAACCAAAAATCTTAATTCTAGGCCTAGTAGTTTCCGAGAAAATGGAAATAAACCAAATTATGCCATACTTTTAGCTGAAAATATGTAAAAATATGTATGTTATTGTGCGATACACATATTTTTTCTCAAAAACGGTAAGTCTGGCGTGGTTTTGACCATAACAAGATTTGTAGAGGCATTCATTACGAACATTTTAAACCAAAAATCTTAATTCTAGGCCTAGTAGTTTCCGAGAAAATGAAAATAAACCAAATTATGCCATACTTTTAGCTAAAAATATGTATGTTATTGTGCGATGCACATATTTTTTCTCAAAAACGGTAAGTCTGGCTTGGTTTTGACCATAACAAGATTTGTAGAGGCATTCATTACGAACATTTTAAACCAAAAATCTTAATTCTAGGCCTAGTAGTTTCCGAGAAAATGGAAATAAACCAAATTATGCCATACTTTTAGCTGAAAATATGTAAAAATATGTATGTTATTGTGCGATACACATATTTTTTCTCAAAAACGGTAAGTCTGGCGTGGTTTTGACCATAACAAGATTTGTAGAGGCATTCATTACGAACATTTTAAACCAAAAATCTTAATTCTAGGCCTAGTAGTTTCCGATAAAATGGAAATAAACCAAATTATGCCATACTTTTAGCTGAAAATATGTAAAAATATGTATGTTATTGTGCGATACACATATTTTTTCTCAAAAACGGTAAGTCTGGCGTGGTTTTGACCATAACAAGATTTGTAGAGGCATTCATTACGAACATTTTAAACCAAAAATCTTAATTCTAGGCCTAGTAGTTTCCGAGAAAATGGAAATAAACCAAATTATGCCATACTTTTAGCTAAAAATATGTATGTTATTGTGCGATGCACATATTTTTTCTCAAAAAGGGTAAGTCTGGCGTGGTTTTGACCATAACAAGATTTGTAGAGGCATTCATTACGAACATTTTAAACCAAAAATCTTAATTCTAGGCCTAGTAGTTTCCGAGAAAATGAAAATAAACCAAATTATGCCATACTTTTAGCTAAAAATATGTATGTTATTGTGCGATGCACATATTTTTTCTCAAAAACGGTAAGTCTGGCGTGGTTTTGACCATAACAAGATTTGTAGAGGCATTCATTACGAACATTTTAAACCAAAAATCTTAATTCTAGGCCTAGTAGTTTCCGAGAAAATGGAAATAAACCAAATTATGCCATACTTTTAGCTGAAAATATGTAAAAATATGTATGTTATTGTGCGATACACATATTTTTTCTCAAAAACGGTAAGTCTGGCGTGGTTTTGACCATAACAAGATTTGTAGAGGCATTCATTACGAACATTTTAAACCAAAAATCTTAATTCTAGGCCTAGTAGTTTCCGAGAAAATGGAAATAAACCAAATTATGCCATACTTTTAGCTGAAAATATGTAAAAATATGTATGTTATTGTGCGATACACATATTTTTTCTCAAAAACGGTAAGTCTGGCGTGGTTTTGACCATAACAAGATTTGTAGAGGCATTCATTACGAACATTTTAAACCAAAAATCTTAATTCTAGGCCTAGTAGTTTCCGAGAAAATGAAAATAAACCAAATTATGCCATACTTTTAGCTAAAAATATGTATGTTATTGTGCGATGCACATATTTTTTCTCAAAAACGGTAAGTCTGGCGTGGTTTTGACCATAACAAGATTTGTAGAGGCATTCATTACGAACATTTTAAACCAAAAATCTTAATTCTAGGCCTAGTAGTTTCCGAGAAAATGGAAATAAACCAAATTATGCCATACTTTTAGCTAAAAATATGTATGTTATTGTGCGATGCACATATTTTTTCTCAAAAACGGTAAGTCTGGCGTGGTTTTGACCATAACAAGATTTGTAGAGGCATTCATTACGAACATTTTAAACCAAAAATCTTAATTCTAGGCCTAGTAGTTTCCGAGAAAATGGAAATAAACCAAATTATGCCATACTTTTAGCTGAAAATATGTAAAAATATGTATGTTATTGTGCGATACACATATTTTTTCTCAAAAACGGTAAGTCTGGCGTGGTTTTGACCATAACAAGATTTGTAGAGGCATTCATTACGAACATTTTAAACCAAAAATCTTAATTCTAGGCCTAGTAGTTTCCGAGAAAATGGAAATAAACCAAATTATGCCATACTTTTAGCTGAAAATATGTAAAAATATGTATGTTATTGTGCGATACACATATTTTTTCTCAAAAACGGTAAGTCTGGCGTGGTTTTGACCATAACAAGATTTGTAGAGGCATTCATTACGAACATTTTAAACCAAAAATCTTAATTCTAGGCCTAGTAGTTTCCGAGAAAATGAAAATAAACCAAATTATGCCATACTTTTAGCTAAAAATATGTATGTTATTGTGCGATGCACATATTTTTTCTCAAAAACGGTAAGTCTGGCGTGATTTTGACCATAACAAGATTTGTAGAGGCATTCATTACGAACATTTTAAACCAAAAATCTTAATTCTAGGCCTAGTATTTTCCGAGAAAATGGAAATAAACCAAATTATGCCATACTTTTAGCTGAAAATATGTAAAAATATGTATGTTATTGTGCGATGCACATATTTTTTCTCAAAAACGGTAAGTCTGGCGTGGTTTTGACCATAACAAGATTTGTAGAGGCATTCATTACGAACATTTTAAACCAAAAATCTTAATTCTAGGCCTAGTAGTTTCCGAGAAAATGAAAATAAACCAAATTATGCCATACTTTTAGCTAAAAATATGTATGTTATTGTGCGATGCACATATTTTTTCTCAAAAACGGTAAGTCTGGCGTGGTTTTGACCATAACAAGATTTGTAGAGGCATTCATTACGAACATTTTAAACCAAAAATCTTAATTCTAGGCCTAGTAGTTTCCGAGAAAATGGAAATAAACCAAATTATGCCATACTTTTAGCTGAAAATATGTAAAAATATGTATGTTATTGTGCGATGCACATATTTTTTCTCAAAAACGGTAAGTCTGGCGTGGTTTTGACCATAACAAGATTTGTAGAGGCATTCATTACGAACATTTTAAACCAAAAATCTTAATTCTAGGCCTAGTAGTTTCCGAGAAAATGAAAATAAACCAAATTATGCCATACTTTTAGCTAAAAATATGTAAAAATATGTATGTTATTGTGCGATACACATATTTTTTCTCAAAAACGGTAAGTCTGGCGTGGTTTTGACCATAACAAGATTTGTAGAGGCATTCATTACGAACATTTTAAACCAAAAATCTTAATTCTAGGCCTAGTAGTTTCCGAGAAAATGGAAATAAACCAAATTATGCCATACTTTTAGCTGAAAATATGTAAAAATATGTATGTTATTGTGCGATACACATATTTTTTCTCAAAAACGGTAAGTCTGGCGTGGTTTTGACCATAACAAGATTTGTAGAGGCATTCATTACAAACATTTTAAACCAAAAATCTTAATTCTAGGCCTAGTAGTTTCCGAGAAAATGGAAATAAACCAAATTATGCCATACTTTTAGCTGAAAATATGTAAAAATATGTATGTTATTGTGCGATGCACATATTTTTTCTCAAAAACGGTAAGTCTGGCGTGGTTTTGACCATAACAAGATTTGTAGAGGCATTCATTACGAACATTTTAAACCAAAAATCTTAATTCTAGGCCTAGTAGTTTCCGAGAAAATGGAAATAAACCAAATTATGCCATACTTTTAGCTGAAAATATGTAAAAATATGTATGTTATTGTGCGATACACATATTTTTTCTCAAAAACGGTAAGTCTGGCGTGGTTTTGACCATAACAAGATTTGTAGAGGCATTCATTACGAACATTTTAAACCAAAAATCTTAATTCTAGGCCTAGTAGTTTCCGAGAAAATGAAAATAAACCAAATTATGCCATACTTTTAGCTAAAAATATGTATGTTATTGTGCGATGCACATATTTTTTCTCAAAAACGGTAAGTCTGGCGTGGTTTTGACCATAACAAGATTTGTAGAGGCATTCATTACGAACATTTTAAACCAAAAATCTTAATTCTAGGCCTAGTAGTTTCCGAGAAAATGGAAATAAACCAAATTATGCCATACTTTTAGCTGAAAATATGTAAAAATATGTATGTTATTGTGCGATACACATATTTTTTCTCAAAAACGGTAAGTCTGGCGTGGTTTTGACCATAACAAGATTTGTAGAGGCATTCATTACGAACATTTTAAACCAAAAATCTTAATTCTAGGCCTAGTAGTTTCCGAGAAAATGGAAATAAACCAAATTATGCCATACTTTTAGCTGAAAATATGTAAAAATATGTATGTTATTGTGCGATGCACATATTTTTTCTCAAAAACGGTAAGTCTGGCGTGGTTTTGACAATAACAAGATTTGTAGAGGCATTCATTACGAACATTTTAAACCAAAAATCTTAATTCTAGGCCTAGTAGTTTCCGAGAAAATGAAAATAAACCAAATTATGCCATACTTTTAGCTAAAAATATGTATGTTATTGTGCGATGCACATATTTTTTCTCTAAAACGGTAAGTCTGGCGTGGTTTTGACCATAACAAGATTTGTAGAGGCATTCATTACGAACATTTTAAACCAAAAATCTTAATTCTAGGCCTAGTAGTTTCCGAGAAAATGGAAATAAACCAAATTATGCCATACTTTTAGCTGAAAATATGTAAAAATATGTATGTTATTGTGCGATGCACATATTTTTTCTCAAAAACGGTAAGTCTGGCGTGGTTTTGACCATAACAAGATTTGTAGAGGCATTCATTACGAACATTTTAAACCAAAAATCTTAATTCTAGGCCTAGTAGTTTCCGAGAAAATGAAAATAAACCAAATTATGCCATACTTTTAGCTAAAAATATGTATGTTATTGTGCGATGCACATATTTTTTCTCAAAAAGGGTAAGTCTGGCGTGGTTTTGACCATAACAAGATTTGTAGAGGCATTCATTACGAACATTTTAAACCAAAAATCTTAATTCTAGGCCTAGTAGTTTCCGAGAAAATGGAAATAAACCAAATTATGCCATACTTTTAGCTGAAAATATGTAAAAATATGTATGTTATTGTGCGATACACATATTTTTTCTCAAAAACGGTAAGTCTGGCGTGGTTTTGACCATAACAAGATTTGTAGAGGCATTCATTACGAACATTTTAAACCAAAAATCTTAATTCTAGGCCTAGTAGTTTCCGAGAAAATGGAAATAAACCAAATTATGCCATACTTTTAGCTGAAAATATGTAAAAATATGTATGTTATTGTGCGATGCACATATTTTTTCTCAAAAACGGTAAGTCTGGCGTGGTTTTGACCATAACAAGATTTGTAGAGGCATTCATTACGAACATTTTAAACCAAAAATCTTAATTCTAGGCCTAGTAGTTTCCGAGAAAATGGAAATAAACCAAATTATGCCATACTTTTAGCTGAAAATATGTAAAAATATGTATGTTATTGTGCGATACACATATTTTTTCTCAAAAACGGTAAGTCTGGCGTGGTTTTGACCATAACAAGATTTGTAGAGGCATTCATTACGAACATTTTAAACCAAAAATCTTAATTCTAGGCCTAGTAGTTTCCGAGAAAATGAAAATAAACCAAATTATGCCATACTTTTAGCTAAAAATATGTATGTTATTGTGCGATGCACATATTTTTTCTCAAAAACGGTAAGTCTGGCGTGGTTTTGACCATAACAAGATTTGTAGAGGCATTCATTACGAACATTTTAAACCAAAAATCTTAATTCTAGGCCTAGTAGTTTCCGAGAAAATGGAAATAAACCAAATTATGCCATACTTTTAGCTGAAAATATGTAAAAATATGTATGTTATTGTGCGATACACATATTTTTTCTCAAAAACGGTAAGTCTGGCGTGGTTTTGACCATAACAAGATTTGTAGAGGCATTCATTACGAACATTTTAAACCAAAAATCTTAATTCTAGGCCTAGTAGTTTCCGAGAAAATGGAAATAAACCAAATTATGCCATACTTTTAGCTGAAAATATGTAAAAATATGTATGTTATTGTGCGATGCACATATTTTTTCTCAAAAACGGTAAGTCTGGCGTGGTTTTGACCATAACAAGATTTGTAGAGGCATTCATTACGAACATTTTAAACCAAAAATCTTAATTCTAGGCCTAGTAGTTTCCGAGAAAATGGAAATAAACCAAATTATGCCATACTTTTAGCTGAAAATATGTAAAAATATGTATGTTATTGTGCGATACACATATTTTTTCTCAAAAACGGTAAGTCTGGCGTGGTTTTGACCATAACAAGATTTGTAGAGGCATTCATTACGAACATTTTAAACCAAAAATCTTAATTCTAGGCCTAGTAGTTTCCGAGAAAATGGAAATAAACCAAATTATGCCATACTTTTAGCTAAAAATATGTATGTTATTGTGCGATGCACATATTTTTTCTCAAAAACGGTAAGTCTGGCGTGGTTTCCGAGAAAATGGAAATAAACCAAATTATGCCATACTTTTAGCTGAAAATATGTAAAAATATGTATGTTATTGTGCGATGCACATATTTTTTCTCAAAAACGGTAAGTCTGGCGTGGTTTTGACCATAACAAGATTTGTAGAGGCATTCATTACGAACATTTTAAACCAAAAATCTTAATTCTAGGCCTAGTAGTTTCCGAGAAAATGAAAATAAACCAAATTATGCCATACTTTTAGCTAAAAATATGTATGTTATTGTGCGATGCACATATTTTTTCTCAAAAACGGTAAGTCTGGCGTGGTTTTGACCATAACAAGATTTGTAGAGGCATTCATTACGAACATTTTAAACCAAAAATCTTAATTCTAGGCCTAGTAGTTTCCGAGAAAATGGAAATAAACCAAATTATGCCATACTTTTAGCTGAAAATATGTAAAAATATGTATGTTATTGTGCGATACACATATTTTTTCTCAAAAACGGTAAGTCTGGCGTGGTTTTGACCATAACAAGATTTGTAGAGGCATTCATTACGAACATTTTAAACCAAAAATCTTAATTCTAGGCCTAGTAGTTTCCGAGAAAATGAAAATAAACCAAATTATGCCATACTTTTAGCTAAAAATATGTATGTTATTGTGCGATGCACATATTTTTTCTCAAAAACGGTAAGTCTGGCGTGGTTTTGACCATAACAAGATTTGTAGAGGCATTCATTACGAACATTTTAAACCAAAAATCTTAATTCTAGGCCTAGTAGTTTCCGAGAAAATGAAAATAAACCAAATTATGCCATACTTTTAGCTAAAAATATGTATGTTATTGTGCGATGCACATATTTTTTCTCAAAAACGGTAAGTCTGGCGTTGTTTTGACCATAACAAGATTTGTAGAGGCATTCATTACGAACATTTTAAACCAAAAATCTTAATTCTAGGCCTAGTAGTTTCCGAGAAAATGAAAATAAACCAAATTATGCCATACTTTTAGCTAAAAATATGTATGTTATTGTGCGATGCACATATTTTTTCTCAAAAACGGTAAGTCTGGCGTGGTTTTGACCATAACAAGATTTGTAGAGGCATTCATTACGAACATTTTAAACCAAAAATCTTAATTCTAGGCCTAGTAGTTTCCGAGAAAATGGAAATAAACCAAATTATGCCATACTTTTAGCTGAAAATATGTAAAAATATGTATGTTATTGTGCGATACACATATTTTTTCTCAAAAACGGTAAGTCTGGCGTGGTTTTGACCATAACAAGATTTGTAGAGGCATTCATTACGAACATTTTAAACCAAAAATCTTAATTCTAGGCCTAGTAGTTTCC
This sequence comes from Myathropa florea, assembly GCA_930367185.1. Classification (NCBI taxonomy): domain Eukaryota; kingdom Metazoa; phylum Arthropoda; class Insecta; order Diptera; family Syrphidae; genus Myathropa; species Myathropa florea. The sequence continues at coordinate 39,497,724 of OV884003.1, forward strand.
GAGAAAATGAAAATAAACCAAATTATGCCATACTTTTAGCTAAAAATATGTATGTTATTGTGCGATGCACATATTTTTTCTCAAAAAGGGTAAGTCTGGCGTGGTTTTGACCATAACAAGATTTGTAGAGGCATTCATTACGAACATTTTAAACCAAAAATCTTAATTCTAGGCCTAGTAGTTTCCGAGAAAATGGAAATAAACCAAATTATGCCATACTTTTAGCTGAAAATATGTAAAAATATGTATGTTATTGTGCGATACACATATTTTTTCTCAAAAACGGTAAGTCTGGCGTGGTTTTGACCATAACAAGATTTGTAGAGGCATTCATTACGAACATTTTAAACCAAAAATCTTAATTCTAGGCCTAGTAGTTTCCGAGAAAATGGAAATAAACCAAATTATGCCATACTTTTAGCTGAAAATATGTAAAAATATGTATGTTATTGTGCGATACACATATTTTTTCTCAAAAACGGTAAGTCTGGCGTGGTTTTGACCATAACAAGATTTGTAGAGGCATTCATTACGAACATTTTAAACCAAAAATCTTAATTCTAGGCCTAGTAGTTTCCGAGAAAATGAAAATAAACCAAATTATGCCATACTTTTAGCTAAAAATATGTATGTTATTGTGCGATGCACATATTTTTTCTCAAAAAGGGTAAGTCTGGCGTGGTTTTGACCATAACAAGATTTGTAGAGGCATTCATTACGAACATTTTAAACCAAAAATCTTAATTCTAGGCCTAGTAGTTTCCGAGAAAATGGAAATAAACCAAATTATGCCATACTTTTAGCTGAAAATATGTAAAAATATGTATGTTATTGTGCGATACACATATTTTTTCTCAAAAACGGTAAGTCTGGCGTGGTTTTGACCATAACAAGATTTGTAGAGGCATTCATTACGAACATTTTAAACCAAAAATCTTAATTCTAGGCCTAGTAGTTTCCGAGAAAATGGAAATAAACCAAATTATGCCATACTTTTAGCTGAAAATATGTAAAAATATGTATGTTATTGTGCGATACACATATTTTTTCTCAAAAACGGTAAGTCTGGCGTGGTTTTGACCATAACAAGATTTGTAGAGGCATTCATTACGAACATTTTAAACCAAAAATCTTAATTCTAGGCCTAGTAGTTTCCGAGAAAATGGAAATAAACCAAATTATGCCATACTTTTAGCTAAAAATATGTATGTTATTGTGCGATGCACATATTTTTTCTCAAAAAGGGTAAGTCTGGCGTGGTTTTGACCATAACAAGATTTGTAGAGGCATTCATTACGAACATTTTAAACCAAAAATCTTAATTCTAGGCCTAGTAGTTTCCGAGAAAATGGAAATAAACCAAATTATGCCATACTTTTAGCTGAAAATATGTAAAAATATGTATGTTATTGTGCGATACACATATTTTTTCTCAAAAACGGTAAGTCTGGCGTGGTTTTGACCATAACAAGATTTGTAGAGGCATTCATTACGAACATTTTAAACCAAAAATCTTAATTCTAGGCCTAGTAGTTTCCGAGAAAATGGAAATAAACCAAATTATGCCATACTTTTAGCTGAAAATATGTAAAAATATGTATGTTATTGTGCGATGCACATATTTTTTCTCAAAAACGGTAAGTCTGGCGTGGTTTTGACCATAACAAGATTTGTAGAGGCATTCATTACGAACATTTTAAACCAAAAATCTTAATTCTAGGCCTAGTAGTTTCCGAGAAAATGGAAATAAACCAAATTATGCCATACTTTTAGCTGAAAATATGTAAAAATATGTATGTTATTGTGCGATACACATATTTTTTCTCAAAAACGGTAAGTCTGGCGTGGTTTTGACCATAACAAGATTTGTAGAGGCATTCATTACGAACATTTTAAACCAAAAATCTTAATTCTAGGCCTAGTAGTTTCCGAGAAAATGAAAATAAACCAAATTATGCCATACTTTTAGCTAAAAATATGTATGTTATTGTGCGATGCACATATTTTTTCTCAAAAACGGTAAGTCTGGCGTGGTTTTGACCATAACAAGATTTGTAGAGGCATTCATTACGAACATTTTAAACCAAAAATCTTAATTCTAGGCCTAGTAGTTTCCGAGAAAATGGAAATAAACCAAATTATGCCATACTTTTAGCTGAAAATATGTAAAAATATGTATGTTATTGTGCGATACACATATTTTTTCTCAAAAACGGTAAGTCTGGCGTGGTTTTGACCATAACAAGATTTGTAGAGGCATTCATTACGAACATTTTAAACCAAAAATCTTAATTCTAGGCCTAGTAGTTTCCGAGAAAATGGAAATAAACCAAATTATGCCATACTTTTAGCTGAAAATATGTAAAAATATGTATGTTATTGTGCGATGCACATATTTTTTCTCAAAAACGGTAAGTCTGGCGTGGTTTTGACCATAACAAGATTTGTAGAGGCATTCATTACGAACATTTTAAACCAAAAATCTTAATTCTAGGCCTAGTAGTTTCCGAGAAAATGGAAATAAACCAAATTATGCCATACTTTTAGCTGAAAATATGTAAAAATATGTATGTTATTGTGCGATACACATATTTTTTCTCAAAAACGGTAAGTCTGGCGTGGTTTTGACCATAACAAGATTTGTAGAGGCATTCATTACGAACATTTTAAACCAAAAATCTTAATTCTAGGCCTAGTAGTTTCCGAGAAAATGGAAATAAACCAAATTATGCCATACTTTTAGCTAAAAATATGTATGTTATTGTGCGATGCACATATTTTTTCTCAAAAATCTTAATTCTAGGCCTAGTAGTTTCCGAGAAAATGGAAATAAACCAAATTATGCCATACTTTTAGCTGAAAATATGTAAAAATATGTATGTTATTGTGCGATACACATATTTTTTCTCAAAAACGGTAAGTCTGGCGTGGTTTTGACCATAACAAGATTTGTAGAGGCATTCATTACGAACATTTTAAACCAAAAATCTTAATTCTAGGCCTAGTAGTTTCCGAGAAAATGAAAATAAACCAAATTATGCCATACTTTTAGCTAAAAATATGTATGTTATTGTGCGATGCACATATTTTTTCTCAAAAACGGTAAGTCTGGCGTGGTTTTGACCATAACAAGATTTGTAGAGGCATTCATTACGAACATTTTAAACCAAAAATCTTAATTCTAGGCCTAGTAGTTTCCGAGAAAATGGAAATAAACCAAATTATGCCATACTTTTAGCTGAAAATATGTAAAAATATGTATGTTATTGTGCGATACACATATTTTTTCTCAAAAACGGTAAGTCTGGCGTGGTTTTGACCATAACAAGATTTGTAGAGGCATTCATTACGAACATTTTAAACCAAAAATCTTAATTCTAGGCCTAGTAGTTTCCGAGAAAATGAAAATAAACCAAATTATGCCATACTTTTAGCTAAAAATATGTATGTTATTGTGCGATGCACATATTTTTTCTCAAAAACGGTAAGTCTGGCGTGGTTTTGACCATAACAAGATTTGTAGAGGCATTCATTACGAACATTTTAAACCAAAAATCTTAATTCTAGGCCTAGTAGTTTCCGAGAAAATGAAAATAAACCAAATTATGCCATACTTTTAGCTAAAAATATGTATGTTATTGTGCGATACACATATTTTTTCTCAAAAACGGTAAGTCTGGCGTGGTTTTGACCATAACAAGATTTGTAGAGGCATTCATTACGAACATTTTAAACCAAAAATCTTAATTCTAGGCCTAGAAGTTTCCGAGAAAATGAAAATAAACCAAATTATGCCATACTTTTAGCTAAAAATATGTATGTTATTGTGCGATGCACATATTTTTTCTCAAAAACGGTAAGTCTGGCGTGGTTTTGACCATAACAATATTTGTAGAGGCATTCATTACGAACATTTTAAACCAAAAATCTTAATTCTAGGCCTAGTAGTTTCCGAGAAAATGGAAATAAACCAAATTATGCCATACTTTTAGCTGAAAATATGTAAAAATATGTATGTTATTGTGCGATACACATATTTTTTCTCAAAAACGGTAAGTCTGGCGTGGTTTTGACCATAACAAGATTTGTAGAGGCATTCATTACGAACATTTTAAACCAAAAATCTTAATTCTAGGCCTAGTAGTTTCCGAGAAAATGGAAATAAACCAAATTATGCCATACTTTTAGCTGAAAATATGTAAAAATATGTATGTTATTGTGCGATACACATATTTTTTCTCAAAAACGGTAAGTCTGGCGTGGTTTTGACCATAACAAGATTTGTAGAGGCATTCATTACGAACATTTTAAACCAAAAATCTTAATTCTAGGCCTAGTAGTTTCCGAGAAAATGGAAATAAACCAAATTATGCCATACTTTTAGCTGAAAATATGTAAAAATATGTATGTTATTGTGCGATACACATATTTTTTCTCAAAAACGGTAAGTCTGGCGTGGTTTTGACCATAACAAGATTTGTAGAGGCATTCATTACGAACATTTTAAACCAAAAATCTTAATTCTAGGCCTAGTAGTTTCCGAGAAAATGGAAATAAACCAAATTATGCCATACTTTTAGCTAAAAATATGTATGTTATTGTGCGATGCACATATTTTTTCTCAAAAAGGGTAAGTCTGGCGTGGTTTTGACCATAACAAGATTTGTAGAGGCATTCATTACGAACATTTTAAACCAAAAATCTTAATTCTAGGCCTAGTAGTTTCCGAGAAAATGGAAATAAACCAAATTATGCCATACTTTTAGCTGAAAATATGTAAAAATATGTATGTTATTGTGCGATACACATATTTTTTCTCAAAAACGGTAAGTCTGGCGTGGTTTTGACCATAACAAGATTTGTAGAGGCATTCATTACGAACATTTTAAACCAAAAATCTTAATTCTAGGCCTAGTAGTTTCCGAGAAAATGGAAATAAACCAAATTATGCCATACTTTTAGCTGAAAATATGTAAAAATATGTATGTTATTGTGCGATGCACATATTTTTTCTCAAAAACGGTAAGTCTGGCGTGGTTTTGACCATAACAAGATTTGTAGAGGCATTCATTACGAACATTTTAAACCAAAAATCTTAATTCTAGGCCTAGTAGTTTCCGAGAAAATGGAAATAAACCAAATTATGCCATACTTTTAGCTAAAAATATGTATGTTATTGTGCGATGCACATATTTTTTCTCAAAAATCTTAATTCTAGGCCTAGTAGTTTCCGAGAAAATGAAAATAAACCAAATTATGCCATACTTTTAGCTGAAAATATGTAAAAATATGTATGTTATTGTGCGATGCACATATTTTTTCTCAAAAACGGTAAGTCTGGCGTGGTTTTGACCATAACAAGATTTGTAGAGGCATTCATTACGAACATTTTAAACCAAAAATCTTAATTCTAGGCCTAGTAGTTTCCGAGAAAATGAAAATAAACCAAATTATGCCATACTTTTAGCTAAAAATATGTATGTTATTGTGCGATGCACATATTTTTTCTCAAAAACGGTAAGTCTGGCGTGGTTTTGACCATAACAAGATTTGTAGAGGCATTCATTACGAACATTTTAAACCAAAAATCTTAATTCTAGGCCTAGTAGTTTCCGAGAAAATGGAAATAAACCAAATTATGCCATACTTTTAGCTGAAAATATGTAAAAATATGTATGTTATTGTGCGATACACATATTTTTTCTCAAAAACGGTAAGTCTGGCGTGGTTTTGACCATAACAAGATTTGTAGAGGCATTCATTACGAACATTTTAAACCAAAAATCTTAATTCTAGGCCTAGTAGTTTCCGAGAAAATGAAAATAAACCAAATTATGCCATACTTTTAGCTAAAAATATGTATGTTATTGTGCGATGCACATATTTTTTCTCAAAAACGGTAAGTCTGGCGTGGTTTTGACCATAACAAGATTTGTAGAGGCATTCATTACGAACATTTTAAACCAAAAATCTTAATTCTAGGCCTAGTAGTTTCCGAGAAAATGAAAATAAACCAAATTATGCCATACTTTTAGCTAAAAATATGTATGTTATTGTGCGATGCACATATTTTTTCTCAAAAACGGTAAGTCTGGCGTGGTTTTGACCATAACAAGATTTGTAGAGGCATTCATTACGAACATTTTAAACCAAAAATCTTAATTCTAGGCCTAGAAGTTTCCGAGAAAATGAAAATAAACCAAATTATGCCATACTTTTAGCTAAAAATATGTATGTTATTGTGCGATGCACATATTTTTTCTCAAAAACGGTAAGTCTGGCGTGGTTTTGACCATAACAAGATTTGTAGAGGCATTCATTACGAACATTTTAAACCAAAAATCTTAATTCTAGGCCTAGTAGTTTCCGAGAAAATGGAAATAAACCAAATTATGCCATACTTTTAGCTGAAAATATGTAAAAATATGTATGTTATTGTGCGATACACATATTTTTTCTCAAAAACGGTAAGTCTGGCGTGGTTTTGACCATAACAAGATTTGTAGAGGCATTCATTACGAACATTTTAAACCAAAAATCTTAATTCTAGGCCTAGTAGTTTCCGAGAAAATGAAAATAAACCAAATTATGCCATACTTTTAGCTAAAAATATGTATGTTATTGTGCGATGCACATATTTTTTCTCAAAAAGGGTAAGTCTGGCGTGGTTTTGACCATAACAAGATTTGTAGAGGCATTCATTACGAACATTTTAAACCAAAAATCTTAATTCTAGGCCTAGTAGTTTCCGAGAAAATGGAAATAAACCAAATTATGCCATACTTTTAGCTGAAAATATGTAAAAATATGTATGTTATTGTGCGATACACATATTTGCACATATTTTTTCTCAAAAACGGTAAGTCTGGCGTGGTTTTGACCATAACAAGATTTGTAGAGGCATTCATTACGAACATTTTAAACCAAAAATCTTAATTCTAGGCCTAGTAGTTTCCGAGAAAATGAAAATAAACCAAATTATGCCATACTTTTAGCTAAAAATATGTATGTTATTGTGCGATGCACATATTTTTTCTCAAAAACGGTAAGTCTGGCGTGGTTTTGACCATAACAAGATTTGTAGAGGCATTCATTACGAACATTTTAAACCAAAAATCTTAATTCTAGGCCTAGTAGTTTCCGAGAAAATGGAAATAAACCAAATTATGCCATACTTTTAGCTGAAAATATGTAAAAATATGTATGTTATTGTGCGATACACATATTTTTTCTCAAAAACGGTAAGTCTGGCGTGGTTTTGACCATAACAAGATTTGTAGAGGCATTCATTACGAACATTTTAAACCAAAAATCTTAATTCTAGGCCTAGTAGTTTCCGAGAAAATGGAAATAAACCAAATTATGCCATACTTTTAGCTGAAAATATGTAAAAATATGTATGTTATTGTGCGATACAAATATTTTTTCTCAAAAACGGTAAGTCTGGCGTGGTTTTGACCATAACAAGATTTGTAGAGGCATTCATTACGAACATTTTAAACCAAAAATCTTAATTCTAGGCCTAGTAGTTTCCGAGAAAATGAAAATAAACCAAATTATGCCATACTTTTAGCTAAAAATATGTATGTTATTGTGCGATGCACATATTTTTTCTCAAAAACGGTAAGTCTGGCGTGGTTTTGACCATAACAAGATTTGTAGAGGCATTCATTACGAACATTTTAAACCAAAAATCTTAATTCTAGGCCTAGTAGTTTCCGAGAAAATGGAAATAAACCAAATTATGCCATACTTTTAGCTGAAAATATGTAAAAATATGTATGTTATTGTGCGATACACATATTTTTTCTCAAAAACGGTAAGTCTGGCGTGGTTTTGACCATAACAAGATTTGTAGAGGCATTCATTACGAACATTTTAAACCAAAAATCTTAATTCTAGGCCTAGTAGTTTCCGAGAAAATGAAAATAAACCAAATTATGCCATACTTTTAGCTAAAAATATGTATGTTATTGTGCGATGCACATATTTTTTCTCAAAAACGGTAAGTCTGGCGTGGTTTTGACCATAACAAGATTTGTAGAGGCATTCATTACGAACATTTTAAACCAAAAATCTTAATTCTAGGCCTAGTAGTTTCCGAGAAAATGAAAATAAACCAAATTATGCCATACTTTTAGCTAAAAATATGTATGTTATTGTGCGATGCACATATTTTTTCTCAAAAAGGGTAAGTCTGGCGTGGTTTTGACCATAACAAGATTTGTAGAGGCATTCATTACGAACATTTTAAACCAAAAATCTTAATTCTAGGCCTAGTAGTTTCCGAGAAAATGGAAATAAACCAAATTATGCCATACTTTTAGCTGAATATATGTAAAAATATGTATGTTATTGTGCGATACACATATTTTTTCTCAAAAACGGTAAGTCTGGCGTGGTTTTGACCATAACAAGATTTGTAGAGGCATTCATTACGAACATTTTAAACCAAAAATCTTAATTCTAGGCCTAGTAGTTTCCGAGAAAATGGAAATAAACCAAATTATGCCATACTTTTAGCTGAAAATATGTAAAAATATGTATGTTATTGTGCGATACACATATTTTTTCTCAAAAACGGTAAGTCTGGCGTGGTTTTGACCATAACAAGATTTGTAGAGGCATTCATTACGAACATTTTAAACCAAAAATCTTAATTCTAGGCCTAGTAGTTTCCGAGAAAATGAAAATAAACCAAATTATGCCATACTTTTAGCTAAAAATATGTATGTTATTGTGCGATGCACATATTTTTTCTCAAAAACGGTAAGTCTGGCGTGGTTTTGACCATAACAAGATTTGTAGAGGCATTCATTACGAACATTTTAAACCAAAAATCTTAATTCTAGGCCTAGTAGTTTCCGAGAAAATGAAAATAAACCAAATTATGCCATACTTTTAGCTAAAAATATGTATGTTATTGTGCGATGCACATATTTTTTCTCAAAAAGGGTAAGTCTGGCGTGGTTTTGACCATAACAAGATTTGTAGAGGCATTCATTACGAACATTTTAAACCAAAAATCTTAATTCTAGGCCTAGTAGTTTCCGAGAAAATGGAAATAAACCAAATTATGCCATACTTTTAGCTGAATATATGTAAAAATATGTATGTTATTGTGCGATACACATATTTTTTCTCAAAAACGGTAAGTCTGGCGTGGTTTTGACCATAACAAGATTTGTAGAGGCATTCATTACGAACATTTTAAACCAAAAATCTTAATTCTAGGCCTAGTAGTTTCCGAGAAAATGGAAATAAACCAAATTATGCCATACTTTTAGCTGAAAATATGTAAAAATATGTATGTTATTGTGCGATACACATATTTTTTCTCAAAAACGGTAAGTCTGGCGTGGTTTTGACCATAACAAGATTTGTAGAGGCATTCATTACGAACATTTTAAACCAAAAATCTTAATTCTAGGCCTAGTAGTTTCCGAGAAAATGAAAATAAACCAAATTATGCCATACTTTTAGCTAAAAATATGTATGTTATTGTGCGATGCACATATTTTTTCTCAAAAACGGTAAGTCTGGCGTGGTTTTGACCATAACAAGATTTGTAGAGGCATTCATTACGAACATTTTAAACCAAAAATCTTAATTCTAGGCCTAGTAGTTTCCGAGAAAATGAAAATAAACCAAATTATGCCATACTTTTAGCTAAAAATATGTATGTTATTGTGCGATGCACATATTTTTTCTCAAAAAGGGTAAGTCTGGCGTGGTTTTGACCATAACAAGATTTGTAGAGGCATTCATTACGAACATTTTAAACCAAAAATCTTAATTCTAGGCCTAGTAGTTTCCGAGAAAATGGAAATAAACCAAATTATGCCATACTTTTAGCTGAATATATGTAAAAATATGTATGTTATTGTGCGATACACATATTTTTTCTCAAAAACGGTAAGTCTGGCGTGGTTTTGACCATAACAAGATTTGTAGAGGCATTCATTACGAACATTTTAAACCAAAAATCTTAATTCTAGGCCTAGTAGTTTCCGAGAAAATGGAAATAAACCAAATTATGCCATACTTTTAGCTGAAAATATGTAAAAATATGTATGTTATTGTGCGATACACATATTTTTTCTCAAAAACGGTAAGTCTGGCGTGGTTTTGACCATAACAAGATTTGTAGAGGCATTCATTACGAACATTTTAAACCAAAAATCTTAATTCTAGGCCTAGTAGTTTCCGAGAAAATGAAAATAAACCAAATTATGCCATACTTTTAGCTAAAAATATGTATGTTATTGTGCGATGCACATATTTTTTCTCAAAAACGGTAAGTCTGGCGTGGTTTTGACCATAACAAGATTTGTAGAGGCATTCATTACGAACATTTTAAACCAAAAATCTTAATTCTAGGCCTAGTAGTTTCCGAGAAAATGAAAATAAACCAAATTATGCCATACTTTTAGCTAAAAATATGTATGTTATTGTGCGATGCACATATTTTTTCTCAAAAAGGGTAAGTCTGGCGTGGTTTTGACCATAACAAGATTTGTAGAGGCATTCATTACGAACATTTTAAACCAAAAATCTTAATTCTAGGCCTAGTAGTTTCCGAGAAAATGGAAATAAACCAAATTATGCCATACTTTTAGCTGAAAATATGTAAAAATATGTATGTTATTGTGCGATACACATATTTTTTCTCAAAAACGGTAAGTCTGGCGTGGTTTTGACCATAACAAGATTTGTAGAGGCATTCATTACGAACATTTTAAACCAAAAATCTTAATTCTAGGCCTAGTAGTTTCCGAGAAAATGGAAATAAACCAAATTATGCCATACTTTTAGCTGAAAATATGTAAAAATATGTATGTTATTGTGCGATACACATATTTTTTCTCAAAAACGGTAAGTCTGGCGTGGTTTTGACCATAACAAGATTTGTAGAGGCATTCATTACGAACATTTTAAACCAAAAATCTTAATTCTAGGCCTAGTAGTTTCCGAGAAAATGAAAATAAACCAAATTATGCCATACTTTTAGCTAAAAATATGTATGTTATTGTGCGATGCACATATTTTTTCTCAAAAACGGTAAGTCTGGCGTGGTTTTGACCATAACAAGATTTGTAGAGGCATTCATTACGAACATTTTAAACCAAAAATCTTAATTCTAGGCCTAGTAGTTTCCGAGAAAATGGAAATAAACCAAATTATGCCATACTTTTAGCTGAAAATATGTAAAAATATGTATGTTATTGTGCGATACACATATTTTTTCTCAAAAACGGTAAGTCTGGCGTGGTTTTGACCATAACAAGATTTGTAGAGGCATTCATTACGAACATTTTAAACCAAAAATCTTAATTCTAGGCCTAGTAGTTTCCGAGAAAATGGAAATAAACCAAATTATGCCATACTTTTAGCTGAAAATATGTAAAAATATGTATGTTATTGTGCGATACAAATATTTTTTCTCAAAAACGGTAAGTCTGGCGTGGTTTTGACCATAACAAGATTTGTAGAGGCATTCATTACGAAAATTTTAAACCAAAAATCTTAATTCTAGGCCTAGTAGTTTCCGAGAAAATGAAAATAAACCAAATTATGCCATACTTTTAGCTAAAAATATGTATGTTATTGTGCGATGCACATATTTTTTCTCAAAAAGGGTAAGTCTGGCGTGGTTTTGACCATAACAAGATTTGTAGAGGCATTCATTACGAACATTTTAAACCAAAAATCTTAATTCTAGGCCTAGTAGTTTCCGAGAAAATGGAAATAAACCAAATTATGCCATACTTTTAGCTGAAAATATGTAAAAATATGTATGTTATTGTGCGATACACATATTTTTTCTCAAAAACGGTAAGTCTGGCGTGGTTTTGACCATAACAAGATTTGTAGAGGCATTCATTACGAACATTTTAAACCAAAAATCTTAATTCTAGGCCTAGTAGTTTCCGAGAAAATGAAAATAAACCAAATTATGCCATACTTTTAGCTAAAAATATGTATGTTATTGTGCGATGCACATATTTTTTCTCAAAAACGGTAAGTCTGGCGTGGTTTTGACCATAACAAGATTTGTAGAGGCATTCATTACGAACATTTTAAACCAAAAATCTTAATTCTAGGCCTAGTAGTTTCCGAGAAAATGAAAATAAACCAAATTATGCCATACTTTTAGCTAAAAATATGTATGTTATTGTGCGATGCACATATTTTTTCTCAAAAAGGGTAAGTCTGGCGTGGTTTTGACCATAACAAGATTTGTAGAGGCATTCATTACGAACATTTTAAACCAAAAATCTTAATTCTAGGCCTAGTAGTTTCCGAGAAAATGGAAATAAACCAAATTATGCCATACTTTTAGCTGAAAATATGTAAAAATATGTATGTTATTGTGCGATACACATATTTTTTCTCAAAAACGGTAAGTCTGGCGTGGTTTTGACCATAACAAGATTTGTAGAGGCATTCATTACGAACATTTTAAACCAAAAATCTTAATTCTAGGCCTAGTAGTTTCCGAGAAAATGGAAATAAACCAAATTATGCCATACTTTTAGCTGAAAATATGTAAAAATATGTATGTTATTGTGCGATACACATATTTTTTCTCAAAAACGGTAAGTCTGGCGTGGTTTTGACCATAACAAGATTTGTAGAGGCATTCATTACGAACATTTTAAACCAAAAATCTTAATTCTAGGCCTACTAGTTTCCGAGAAAATGAAAATAAACCAAATTATGCCATACTTTTAGCTAAAAATATGTATGTTATTGTGCGATGCACATATTTTTTCTCAAAAACGGTAAGTCTGGCGTGGTTTTGACCATAACAAGATTTGTAGAGGCATTCATTACGAACATTTTAAACCAAAAATCTTAATTCTAGGCCTAGTAGTTTCCGAGAAAATGAAAATAAACCAAATTATGCCATACTTTTAGCTAAAAATATGTATGTTATTGTGCGATGCACATATTTTTTCTCAAAAAGGGTAAGTCTGGCGTGGTTTTGACCATAACAAGATTTGTAGAGGCATTCATTACGAACATTTTAAACCAAAAATCTTAATTCTAGGCCTAGTAGTTTCCGAGAAAATGAAAATAAACCAAATTATGCCATACTTTTAGCTAAAAATATGTATGTTATTGTGCGATGCACATATTTTTTCTCAAAAAGGGTAAGTCTGGCGTGGTTTTGACCATAACAAGATTTGTAGAGGCATTCATTACGAACATTTTAAACCAAAAATCTTAATTCTAGGCCTAGTAGTTTCCGAGAAAATGAAAATAAACCAAATTATGCCATACTTTTAGCTAAAAATATGTATGTTATTGTGCGATGCACATATTTTTTCTCAAAAACGGTAAGTCTGGCGTGGTTTTGACCATAACAAGATTTGTAGAGGCATTCATTACGAACATTTTAAACCAAAAATCTTAATTCTAGGCCTAGTAGTTTCCGAGAAAATGGAAATAAACCAAATTATGCCATACTTTTAGCTGAAAATATGTAAAAATATGTATGTTATTGTGCGATGCACATATTTTTTCTCAAAAACGGTAAGTCTGGCGTGGTTTTGACCATAACAAGATTTGTAGAGGCATTCATTACGAACATTTTAAACCAAAAATCTTAATTCTAGGCCTAGTAGTTTCCGAGAAAATGGAAATAAACCAAATTATGCCATACTTTTAGCTGAAAATATGTAAAAATATGTATGTTATTGTGCGATACACATATTTTTTCTCAAAAACGGTAAGTCTGGCGTGGTTTTGACCATAACAAGATTTGTAGAGGCATTCATTACGAACATTTTAAACCAAAAATCTTAATTCTAGGCCTAGTAGTTTCCGAGAAAATGAAAGTAAACCAAATTATGCCATACTTTTAGCTGAAAATATGTATGTTATTGTGCGATGCACATATTTTTTCTCAAAAACGGTAAGTCTGGCGTGGTTTTGACCATAACAAGATTTGTAGAGGCATTCATTACGAACATTTTAAACCAAAAATCTTAATTCTAGGCCTAGTAGTTTCCGAGAAAATGGAAATAAACCAAATTATGCCATACTTTTAGCTGAAAATATGTAAAAATATGTATGTTATTGTGCGATACATATATTTTTTCTCAAAAACGGTAAGTCTGGCGTGGTTTTGACCATAACAAGATTTGTAGAGGCATTCATTACGAACATTTTAAACCAAAAATCTTAATTCTAGGCCTAGTAGTTTCCGAGAAAATGGAAATAAACCAAATTATGCCATACTTTTAGCTGAAAATATGTAAAAATATGTATGTTATTGTGCGATACACATATTTTTTCTCAAAAACGGTAAGTCTGGCGTGGTTTTGACCATAACAAGATTTGTAGAGGCATTCATTACGAACATTTTAAACCAAAAATCTTAATTCTAGGCCTAGTAGTTTCCGAGAAAATGGAAATAAACCAAATTATGCCATACTTTTAGCTGAAAATATGTAAAAATATGTATGTTATTGTGCGATACACATATTTTTTCTCAAAAACGGTAAGTCTGGCGTGGTTTTGACCATAACAAGATTTGTAGAGGCATTCATTACGAACATTTTAAACCAAAAATCTTAATTCTAGGCCTAGTAGTTTCCGAGAAAATGGAAATAAACCAAATTATGCCATACTTTTAGCTGAAAATATGTATGTTATTGTGCGATGCACATATTTTTTCTCAAAAACGGTAAGTCTGGCGTGGTTTTGACCATAACAAGATTTGTAGAGGCATTCATTACGAACATTTTAAACCAAAAATCTTAATTCTAGGCCTAGTAGTTTCCGAGAAAATGAAAATAAACCAAATTATGCCATACTTTTAGCTAAAAATATGTATGTTATTGTGCGATGCACATATTTTTTCTCAAAAACGGTAAGTCTGGCGTGGTTTTGACCATAACAAGATTTGTAGAGGCATTCATTACGAACATTTTAAACCAAAAATCTTAATTCTAGGCCTAGTAGTTTCCGAGAAAATGAAAATAAACCAAATTATGCCATACTTTTAGCTAAAAATATGTATGTTATTGTGCGATGCACATATTTTTTCTCAAAAACGGTAAGTCTGGCGTGGTTTTGACCATAACAAGATTTGTAGAGGCATTCATTACGAACATTTTAAACCAAAAATCTTAATTCTAGGCCTAGTAGTTTCCGAGAAAATGGAAATAAACCAAATTATGCCATACTTTTAGCTGAAAATATGTAAAAATATGTATGTTATTGTGCGATACACATATTTTTTCTCAAAAACGGTAAGTCTGGCGTGGTTTTGACCATAACAAGATTTGTAGAGGCATTCATTACGAACATTTTAAACCAAAAATCTTAATTCTAGGCCTAGTAGTTTCCGAGAAAATGGAAATAAACCAAATTATGCCATACTTTTAGCTAAAAATATGTATGTTATTGTGCGATGCACATATTTTTTCTCAAAAACGGTAAGTCTGGCGTGGTTTTGACCATAACAAGATTTGTAGAGGCATTCATTACGAACATTTTAAACCAAAAATCTTAATTCTAGGCCTAGTAGTTTCCGAGAAAATGAAAATAAACCAAATTATGCCATACTTTTAGCTAAAAATATGTATGTTATTGTGCGATGCACATATTTTTTCTCAAAAACGGTAAGTCTGGCGTGGTTTTGACCATAACAAGATTTGTAGAGGCATTCATTACGAACATTTTAAACCAAAAATCTTAATTCTAGGCCTAGTAGTTTCCGAGAAAATGGATATAAACCAAATTATGCCATACTTTTAGCTGAAAATATGTAAAAATATGTATGTTATTGTGCGATACACATATTTTTTCTCAAAAACGGTAAGTCTGGCGTGGTTTTGACCATAACAAGATTTGTAGAGGCATTCATTACGAACATTTTAAACCAAAAATCTTAATTCTAGGCCTAGTAGTTTCCGAGAAAATGAAAATAAACCAAATTATGCCATACTTTTAGCTAAAAATATGTATGTTATTGTGCGATGCACATATTTTTTCTCAAAAACGGTAAGTCTGGCGTGGTTTTGACCATAACAAGATTTGTAGAGGCATTCATTACGAACATTTTAAACCAAAAATCTTAATTCTAGGCCTAGTAGTTTCCGAGAAAATGGAAATAAACCAAATTATGCCATACTTTTAGCTGAAAATATGTAAAAATATGTATGTTATTGTGCGATACACATATTTTTTCTCAAAAACGGTAAGTCTGGCGTGGTTTTGACCATAACAAGATTTGTAGAGGCATTCATTACGAACATTTTAAACCAAAAATCTTAATTCTAGGCCTAGTAGTTTCCGAGAAAATGAAAATAAACCAAATTATGCCATACTTTTAGCTAAAAATATGTATGTTATTGTGCGATGCACATATTTTTTCTCAAAAACGGTAAGTCTGGCGTGGTTTTGACCATAACAAGATTTGTAGAGGCATTCATTACGAACATTTTAAACCAAAAATCTTAATTCTAGGCCTAGTAGTTTCCGAGAAAATGAAAATAAACCAAATTATGCCATACTTTTAGCTAAAAATATGTATGTTATTGTGCGATGCACATATTTTTTCTCAAAAACGGTAAGTCTGGAGTGGTTTTGACCATAACAAGATTTGTAGAGGCATTCATTACGAACATTTTAAACCAAAAATCTTAATTCTAGGCCTAGTAGTTTCCGAGAAAATGGAAATAAACCAAATTATGCCATACTTTTAGCTGAAAATATGTAAAAATATGTATGTTATTGTGCGATACACATATTTTTTCTCAAAAACGGTAAGTCTGGCGTGGTTTTGACCATAACAAGATTTGTAGAGGCATTCATTACGAACATTTTAAACCAAAAATCTTAATTCTAGGCCTAGTAGTTTCCGAGAAAATGGAAATAAACCAAATTATGCCATACTTTTAGCTGAAAATATGTAAAAATATGTATGTTATTGTGCGATACACATATTTTTTCTCAAAAACGGTAAGTCTGGCGTGGTTTTGACCATAACAAGATTTGTAGAGGCATTCATTACGAACATTTTAAACCAAAAATCTTAATTCTAGGCCTAGTAGTTTCCGAGAAAATGGAAATAAACCAAATTATGCCATACTTTTAGCTGAAAATATGTAAAAATATGTATGTTATTGTGCGATACACATATTTTTTCTCAAAAACGGTAAGTCTGGCGTGGTTTTGACCATAACAAGATTTGTAGAGGCATTCATTACGAACATTTTAAACCAAAAATCTTAATTCTAGGCCTAGTAGTTTCCGAGAAAATGGAAATAAACCAAATTATGCCATACTTTTAGCTGAAAATATGTATGTTATTGTGCGATGCACATATTTTTTCTCAAAAACGGTAAGTCTGGCGTGGTTTTGACCATAACAAGATTTGTAGAGGCATTCATTACGAACATTTTAAACCAAAAATCTTAATTCTAGGCCTAGTAGTTTCCGAGAAAATGAAAATAAACCAAATTATGCCATACTTTTAGCTAAAAATATGTATGTTATTGTGCGATGCACATATTTTTTCTCAAAAACGGTAAGTCTGGCGTGGTTTTGACCATAACAAGATTTGTAGAGGCATTCATTACGAACATTTTAAGCCAAAAATCTTAATTCTAGGCCTAGTAGTTTCCGAGAAAATGAAAATAAACCAAATTATGCCATACTTTTAGCTAAAAATATGTATGTTATTGTGCGATGCACATATTTTTTCTCAAAAACGGTAAGTCTGGCGTGGTTTTGACCATAACAAGATTTGTAGAGGCATTCATTACGAACATTTTAAACCAAAAATCTTAATTCTAGGCCTAGTAGTTTCCGAGAAAATGGAAATAAACCAAATTATGCCATACTTTTAGCTGAAAATATGTAAAAATATGTATGTTATTGTGCGATACACATATTTTTTCTCAAAAACGGTAAGTCTGGCGTGGTTTTGACCATAACAAGATTTGTAGAGGCATTCATTACGAACATTTTAAACCAAAAATCTTAATTCTAGGCCTAGTAGTTTCCGAGAAAATGGAAATAAACCAAATTATGCCATACTTTTAGCTGAAAATATGTAAAAATATGTATGTTATTGTGCGATACACATATTTTTTCTCAAAAACGGTAAGTCTGGCGTGGTTTTGACCATAACAAGATTTGTAGAGGCATTCATTACGAACATTTTAAACCAAAAATCTTAATTCTAGGCCTAGTAGTTTCCGAGAAAATGGAAATAAACCAAATTATGCCATACTTTTAGCTGAAAATATGTATGTTATTGTGCGATGCACATATTTTTTCTCAAAAACGGTAAGTCTGGCGTGGTTTTGACCATAACAAGATTTGTAGAGGCATTCATTACGAACATTTTAAACCAAAAATCTTAATTCTAGGCCTAGTAGTTTCCGAGAAAATGAAAATAAACCAAATTATGCCATACTTTTAGCTAAAAATATGTATGTTATTGTGCGATGCACATATTTTTTCTCAAAAACGGTAAGTCTGGCGTGGTTTTGACCATAACAAGATTTGTAGAGGCATTCATTACGAACATTTTAAACCAAAAATCTTAATTCTAGGCCTAGTAGTTTCCGAGAAAATGAAAATAAACCAAATTATGCCATACTTTTAGCTAAAAATATGTATGTTATTGTGCGATGCACATATTTTTTCTCAAAAACGGTAAGTCTGGCGTGGTTTTGACCATAACAAGATTTGTAGAGGCATTCATTACGAACATTTTAAACCAAAAATCTTAATTCTAGGCCTAGTAGTTTCCGAGAAAATGGAAATAAACCAAATTATGCCATACTTTTAGCTGAAAATATGTAAAAATATGTATGTTATTGTGCGATACACATATTTTTTCTCAAAAACGGTAAGTCTGGCGTGGTTTTGACCATAACAAGATTTGTAGAGGCATTCATTACGAACATTTTAAACCAAAAATCTTAATTCTAGGCCTAGTAGTTTCCGAGAAAATGGAAATAAACCAAATTATGCCATACTTTTAGCTGAAAATATGTAAAAATATGTATGTTATTGTGCGATACACATATTTTTTCTCAAAAACGGTAAGTCTGGCGTGGTTTTGACCATAACAAGATTTGTAGAGGCATTCATTACGAACATTTTAAACCAAAAATCTTAATTCTAGGCCTAGTAGTTTCCGAGAAAATGGAAATAAACCAAATTATGCCATACTTTTAGCTGAAAATATGTAAAATTATGTATGTTATTGTGCGATACACATATTTTTTCTCAAAAACGGTAAGTCTGGCGTGGTTTTGACCATAACAAGATTTGTAGAGGCATTCATTACGAACATTTTAAACCAAAAATCTTAATTCTAGGCCTAGTAGTTTCCGAGAAAATGGAAATAAACCAAATTATGCCATACTTTTAGCTGAAAATATGTATGTTATTGTGCGATGCACATATTTTTTCTCAAAAACGGTAAGTCTGGCGTGGTTTTGACCATAACAAGATTTGTAGAGGCATTCATTACGAACATTTTAAACCAAAAATCTTAATTCTAGGCCTAGTAGTTTCCGAGAAAATGAAAATAAACCAAATTATGCCATACTTTTAGCTAAAAATATGTATGTTATTGTGCGATGCACATATTTTTTCTCAAAAACGGTAAGTCTGGCGTGGTTTTGACCATAACAAGATTTGTAGAGGCATTCATTACGAACATTTTAAACCAAAAATCTTAATTCTAGGCCTAGTAGTTTCCGAGAAAATGAAAATAAACCAAATTATGCCATACTTTTAGCTAAAAATATGTATGTTATTGTGCGATGCACATATTTTTTCTCAAAAACGGTAAGTCTGGCGTGGTTTTGACCATAACAAGATTTGTAGAGGCATTCATTACGAACATTTTAAACCAAAAATCTTAATTCTAGGCCTAGTAGTTTCCGAGAAAATGGAAATAAACCAAATTATGCCATACTTTTAGCTGAAAATATGTAAAAATATGTATGTTATTGTGCGATACACATATTTTTTCTCAAAAACGGTAAGTCTGGCGTGGTTTTGACCATAACAAGATTTGTAGAGGCATTCATTACGAACATTTTAAACCAAAAATCTTAATTCTAGGCCTAGTAGTTTCCGAGAAAATGGAAATAAACCAAATTATGCCATACTTTTAGCTGAAAATATGTATGTTATTGTGCGATGCACATATTTTTTCTCAAAAACGGTAAGTCTGGCGTGGTTTTGACCATAACAAGATTTGTAGAGGCATTCATTACGAACATTTTAAACCAAAAATCTTAATTCTAGGCCTAGTAGTTTCCGAGAAAATGAAAATAAACCAAATTATGCCATACTTTTAGCTAAAAATATGTATGTTATTGTGCGATGCACATATTTTTTCTCAAAAACGGTAAGTCTGGCGTGGTTTTGACCATAACAAGATTTGTAGAGGCATTCATTACGAACATTTTAAACCAAAAATCTTAATTCTAGGCCTAGTAGTTTCCGAGAAAATGGAAATAAACCAAATTATGCCATACTTTTAGCTGAAAATATGTAAAAATATGTATGTTATTGTGCGATACACATATTTTTTCTCAAAAACGGTAAGTCTGGCGTGGTTTTGACCATAACAAGATTTGTAGAGGCATTCATTACGAACATTTTAAACCAAAAATCTTAATTCTAGGCCTAGTAGTTTCCGAGAAAATGAAAATAAACCAAATTATGCCATACTTTTAGCTAAAAATATGTATGTTATTGTGCGATGCACATATTTTTTCTCAAAAACGGTAAGTCTGGCGTGGTTTTGACCATAACAAGATTTGTAGAGGCATTCATTACGAACATTTTAAACCAAAAATCTTAATTCTAGGCCTAGTAGTTTCCGAGAAAATGGAAATAAACCAAATTATGCCATACTTTTAGCTAAAAATATGTATGTTATTGTGCGATGCACATATTTTTTCTCAAAAACGGTAAGTCTGGCGTGGTTTTGACCATAACAAGATTTGTAGAGGCATTCATTACGAACATTTTAAACCAAAAATCTTAATTCTAGGCCTAGTAGTTTCCGAGAAAATGGAAATAAACCAAATTATGCCATACTTTTAGCTGAAAATATGTAAAAATATGTATGTTATTGTGCGATACACATATTTTTTCTCAAAAACGGTAAGTCTGGCGTGGTTTTGACCATAACAAGATTTGTAGAGGCATTCATTACGAACATTTTAAACCAAAAATCTTAATTCTAGGCCTAGTAGTTTCCGAGAAAATGGAAATAAACCAAATTATGCCATACTTTTAGCTAAAAATATGTATGTTATTGTGCGATGCACATATTTTTTCTCAAAAACGGTAAGTCTGGCGTGGTTTTGACCATAACAAGATTTGTAGAGGCATTCATTACGAACATTTTAAACCAAAAATCTTAATTCTAGGCCTAGTAGTTTCCGAGAAAATGGAAATAAACCAAATTATGCCATACTTTTAGCTGAAAATATGTATGTTATTGTGCGATGCACATATTTTTTCTCAAAAACGGTAAGTCTGGCGTGGTTTTGACCATAACAAGATTTGTAGAGGCATTCATTACGAACATTTTAAACCAAAAATCTTAATTCTAGGCCTAGTAGTTTCCGAGAAAATGAAAATAAACCAAATTATGCCATACTTTTAGCTAAAAATATGTATGTTATTGTGCGATGCACATATTTTTTCTCAAAAACGGTAAGTCTGGCGTGGTTTTGACCATAACAAGATTTGTAGAGGCATTCATTACGAACATTTTAAACCAAAAATCTTAATTCTAGGCCTAGTAGTTTCCGAGAAAATGAAAATAAACCAAATTATGCCATACTTTTAGCTAAAAATATGTATGTTATTGTGCGATGCACATATTTTTTCTCAAAAACGGTAAGTCTGGCGTGGTTTTGACCATAACAAGATTTGTAGAGGCATTCATTACGAACATTTTAAACCAAAAATCTTAATTCTAGGCCTAGTAGTTTCCGAGAAAATGGAAATAAACCAAATTATGCCATACTTTTAGCTGAAAATATGTAAAAATATGTATGTTATTGTGCGATACACATATTTTTTCTCAAAAACGGTAAGTCTGGCGTGGTTTTGACCATAACAAGATTTGTAGAGGCATTCATTACGAACATTTTAAACCAAAATACTTAATTCTAGGCCTAGTAGTTTCCGAGAAAATGGAAATAAACCAAATTATGCCATACTTTTAGCTGAAAATATGTATGTTATTGTGCGATGCACATATTTTTTCTCAAAAACGGTAAGTCTGGCGTGGTTTTGACCATAACAAGATTTGTAGAGGCATTCATTACGAACATTTTAAACCAAAAATCTTAATTCTAGGCCTAGTAGTTTCCGAGAAAATGAAAATAAACCAAATTATGCCATACTTTTAGCTAAAAATATGTATGTTATTGTGCGATGCACATATTTTTTCTCAAAAACGGTAAGTCTGGCGTGGTTTTGACCATAACAAGATTTGTAGAGGCATTCATTACGAACATTTTAAACCAAAAATCTTAATTCTAGGCCTAGTAGTTTCCGAGAAAATGGAAATAAACCAAATTATGCCATACTTTTAGCTGAAAATATGTAAAAATATGTATGTTATTGTGCGATACACATATTTTTTCTCAAAAACGGTAAGTCTGGCGTGGTTTTGACCATAACAAGATTTGTAGAGGCATTCATTACGAACATTTTAAACCAAAAATCTTAATTCTAGGCCTAGTAGTTTCCGAGAAAATGAAAATAAACCAAATTATGCCATACTTTTAGCTAAAAATATGTATGTTATTGTGCGATGCACATATTTTTTCTCAAAAACGGTAAGTCTGGCGTGGTTTTGACCATAACAAGATTTGTAGAGGCATTCATTACGAACATTTTAAACCAAAAATCTTAATTCTAGGCCTAGTAGTTTCCGAGAAAATGAAAATAAACCAAATTATGCCATACTTTTAGCTAAAAATATGTATGTTATTGTGCGATGCACATATTTTTTCTCAAAAACGGTAAGTCTGGCGTGGTTTTGACCATAACAAGATTTGTAGAGGCATTCATTACGAACATTTTAAACCAAAAATCTTAATTCTAGGCCTAGTAGTTTCCGAGAAAATGGAAATAAACCAAATTATGCCATACTTTTAGCTGAAAATATGTAAAAATATGTATGTTATTGTGCGATACACATATTTTTTCTCAAAAACGGTAAGTCTGGCGTGGTTTTGACCATAACAAGATTTGTAGAGGCATTCATTACGAACATTTTAAACCAAAAATCTTAATTCTAGGCCTAGTAGTTTCCGAGAAAATGGAAATAAACCAAATTATGCCATACTTTTAGCTAAAAATATGTATGTTATTGTGCGATGCACATATTTTTTCTCAAAAACGGTAAGTCTGGCGTGGTTTTGACCATAACAAGATTTGTAGAGGCATTCATTACGAACATTTTAAACCAAAAATCTTAATTCTAGGCCTAGTAGTTTCCGAGAAAATGGAAATAAACCAAATTATGCCATACTTTTAGCTGAAAATATGTAAAAATATGTATGTTATTGTGCGATACACATATTTTTTCTCAAAAACGGTAAGTCTGGCGTGGTTTTGACCATAACAAGATTTGTAGAGGCATTCATTACGAACATTTTAAACCAAAAATCTTAATTCTAGGCCTAGTAGTTTCCGAGAAAATGGAAATAAACCAAATTATGCCATACTTTTAGCTGAAAATATGTAAAAATATGTATGTTATTGTGCGATACACATATTTTTTCTCAAAAACGGTAAGTCTGGCGTGGTTTTGACCATAACAAGATTTGTAGAGGCATTCATTACGAACATTTTAAACCAAAAATCTTAATTCTAGGCCTAGTAGTTTCCGAGAAAATGGAAATAAACCAAATTATGCCATACTTTTAGCTGAAAATATGTAAAAATATGTATGTTATTGTGCGATACACATATTTTTTCTCAAAAACGGTAAGTCTGGCGTGGTTTTGACCATAACAAGATTTGTAGAGGCATTCATTACGAACATTTTAAACCAAAAATCTTAATTCTAGGCCTAGTAGTTTCCGAGAAAATGGAAATAAACCAAATTATGCCATACTTTTAGCTGAAAATATGTATGTTATTGTGCGATGCACATATTTTTTCTCAAAAACGGTAAGTCTGGCGTGGTTTTGACCATAACAAGATTTGTAGAGGCATTCATTACGAACATTTTAAACCAAAAATCTTAATTCTAGGCCTAGTAGTTTCCGAGAAAATGAAAATAAACCAAATTATGCCATACTTTTAGCTAAAAATATGTATGTTATTGTGCGATGAACATATTTTTTCTCAAAAACGGTAAGTCTGGCGTGGTTTTGACCATAACAAGATTTGTAGAGGCATTCATTACGAACATTTTAAACCAAAAATCTTAATTCTAGGCCTAGTAGTTTCCGAGAAAATGGAAATAAACCAAATTATGCCATACTTTTAGCTGAAAATATGTAAAAATATGTATGTTATTGTGCGATACACATATTTTTTCTCAAAAACGGTAAGTCTGGCGTGGTTTTGACCATAACAAGATTTGTAGAGGCATTCATTACGAACATTTTAAACCAAAAATCTTAATTCTAGGCCTAGTAGTTTCCGAGAAAATGAAAATAAACCAAATTATGCCATACTTTTAGCTAAAAATATGTATGTTATTGTGCGATGCACATATTTTTTCTCAAAAACGGTAAGTCTGGCGTGGTTTTGACCATAACAAGATTTGTAGAGGCATTCATTACGAACATTTTAAACCAAAAATCTTAATTCTAGGCCTAGTAGTTTCCGAGAAAATGAAAATAAACCAAATTATGCCATACTTTTAGCTAAAAATATGTATGTTATTGTGCGATGCACATATTTTTTCTCAAAAACGGTAAGTCTGGCGTGGTTTTGACCATAACAAGATTTGTAGAGGCATTCATTACGAACATTTTAAACCAAAAATCTTAATTCTAGGCCTAGTAGTTTCCGAGAAAATGGAAATAAACCAAATTATGCCATACTTTTAGCTGAAAATATGTAAAAATATGTATGTTATTGTGCGATACACATATTTTTTCTCAAAAACGGTAAGTCTGGCGTGGTTTTGACCATAACAAGATTTGTAGAGGCATTCATTACGAACATTTTAAACCAAAAATCTTAATTCTAGGCCTAGTAGTTTCCGAGAAAATGGAAATAAACCAAATTATGCCATACTTTTAGCTAAAAATATGTATGTTATTGTGCGATGCACATATTTTTTCTCAAAAACGGTAAGTCTGGCGTGGTTTTGACCATAACAAGATTTGTAGAGGCATTCATTACGAACATTTTAAACCAAAAATCTTAATTCTAGGCCTAGTAGTTTCCGAGAAAATGGAAATAAACCAAATTATGCCATACTTTTAGCTGAAAATATGTAAAAATATGTATGTTATTGTGCGATACACATATTTTTTCTCAAAAACGGTAAGTCTGGCGTGGTTTTGACCATAACAAGATTTGTAGAGGCATTCATTACGAACATTTTAAACCAAAAATCTTAATTCTAGGCCTAGTAGTTTCCGAGAAAATGGAAATAAACCAAATTATGCCATACTTTTAGCTGAAAATATGTAAAAATATGTATGTTATTGTGCGATACACATATTTTTTCTCAAAAACGGTAAGTCTGGCGTGGTTTTGACCATAACAAGATTTGTAGAGGCATTCATTACGAACATTTTAAACCAAAAATCTTAATTCTAGGCCTAGTAGTTTCCGAGAAAATGAAAATAAACCAAATTATGCCATACTTTTAGCTAAAAATATGTATGTTATTGTGCGATGCACATATTTTTTCTCAAAAACGGTAAGTCTGGCGTGGTTTTGACCATAACAAGATTTGTAGAGGCATTCATTACGAACATTTTAAACCAAAAATCTTAATTCTAGGCCTAGTAGTTTCCGAGAAAATGAAAATAAACCAAATTATGCCATACTTTTAGCTAAAAATATGTATGTTATTGTGCGATGCACATATTTTTTCTCAAAAACGGTAAGTCTGGCGTGGTTTTGACCATAACAAGATTTGTAGAGGCATTCATTACGAACATTTTAAGCCAAAAATCTTAATTCTAGGCCTAGTAGTTTCCGAGAAAATGGAAATAAACCAAATTATGCCATGCTTTTAGCTGAAAATATGTAAAAATATGTATGTTATTGTGCGATACACATATTTTTTCTCAAAAACGGTAAGTCTGGCGTGGTTTTGACCATAACAAGATTTGTAGAGGCATTCATTACGAACATTTTAAACCAAAAATCTTAATTCTAGGCCTAGTAGTTTCCGAGAAAATGAAAATAAACCAAATTATGCCATACTTTTAGCTAAAAATATGTATGTTATTGTGCGATGCACATATTTTTTCTCAAAAACGGTAAGTCTGGCGTGGTTTTGACCATAACAAGATTTGTAGAGGCATTCATTACGAACATTTTAAACCAAAAATCTTAATTCTAGGCCTAGCAGTTTCCGAGAAAATGGAAATAAACCAAATTATGCCATACTTTTAGCTAAAAATATGTATGTTATTGTGCGATGCACATATTTTTTCTCAAAAACGGTAAGTCTGGCGTGGTTTTGACCATAACAAGATTTGTAGAGGCATTCATTACGAACATTTTAAACCAAAAATCTTAATTCTAGGCCTAGTAGTTTCCGAGAAAATGGAAATAAACCAAATTATGCCATACTTTTAGCTGAAAATATGTAAAAATATGTATGTTATTGTGCGATACACATATTTTTTCTCAAAAACGGTAAGTCTGGCGTGGTTTTGACCATAACAAGATTTGTAGAGGCATTCATTACGAACATTTTAAACCAAAAATCTTAATTCTAGGCCTAGTAGTTTCCGAGAAAATGGAAATAAACCAAATTATGCCATACTTTTAGCTGAAAATATGTAAAAATATGTATGTTATTGTGCGATACACATATTTTTTCTCAAAAACGGTAAGTCTGGCGTGGTTTTGACCATAACAAGATTTGTAGAGGCATTCATTACGAACATTTTAAACCAAAAATCTTAATTCTAGGCCTAGTAGTTTCCGAGAAAATGAAAATAAACCAAATTATGCCATACTTTTAGCTAAAAATATGTATGTTATTGTGCGATGCACATATTTTTTCTCAAAAACGGTAAGTCTGGCGTGGTTTTGACCATAACAAGATTTGTAGAGGCATTCATTACGAACATTTTAAACCAAAAATCTTAATTCTAGGCCTAGTAGTTTCCGAGAAAATGAAAATAAACCAAATTATGCCATACTTTTAGCTAAAAATATGTATGTTATTGTGCGATGCACATATTTTTTCTCAAAAACGGTAAGTCTGGCGTGGTTTTGACCATAACAAGATTTGTAGAGGCATTCATTACGAACATTTTAAACCAAAAATCTTAATTCTAGGCCTAGTAGTTTCCGAGAAAATGGAAATAAACCAAATTATGCCATACTTTTAGCTGAAAATATGTAAAAATATGTATGTTATTGTGCGATACACATATTTTTTCTCAAAAACGGTAAGTCTGGCGTGGTTTTGACCATAACAAGATTTGTAGAGGCATTCATTACGAACATTTTAAACCAAAAATCTTAATTCTAGGCCTAGTAGTTTCCGAGAAAATGGAAATAAACCAAATTATGCCATACTTTTAGCTAAAAATATGTATGTTATTGTGCGATGCACATATTTTTTCTCAAAAACGGTAAGTCTGGCGTGGTTTTGACCATAACAAGATTTGTAGAGGCATTCATTACGAACATTTTAAACCAAAAATCTTAATTCTAGGCCTAGTAGTTTCCGAGAAAATGAAAATAAACCAAATTATGCCATACTTTTAGCTAAAAATATGTATGTTATTGTGCGATGCACATATTTTTTCTCAAAAACGGTAAGTCTGGCGTGGTTTTGACCATAACAAGATTTGTAGAGGCATTCATTACGAACATTTTAAACCAAAAATCTTAATTCTAGGCCTAGTAGTTTCCGAGAAAATGGAAATAAACCAAATTATGCCATACTTTTAGCTGAAAATATGTAAAAATATGTATGTTATTGTGCGATACACATATTTTTTCTCAAAAACGGTAAGTCTGGCGTGGTTTTGACCATAACAAGATTTGTAGAGGCATTCATTACGAACATTTTAAACCAAAAATCTTAATTCTAGGCCTAGTAGTTTCCGAGAAAATGGAAATAAACCAAATTATGCCATACTTTTAGCTGAAAATATGTAAAAATATGTATGTTATTGTGCGATACACATATTTTTTCTCAAAAACGGTAAGTCTGGCGTGGTTTTGACCATAACAAGATTTGTAGAGGCATTCATTACGAACATTTTAAACCAAAAATCTTAATTCTAGGCCTAGTAGTTTCCGAGAAAATGGAAATAAACCAAATTATACCATACTTTAGCTGAAAATATGTAAAAATATGTATGTTATTGTGCGATACACATATTTTTTCTCAAAAACGGTAAGTCTGGCGTGGTTTTGACCATAACAAGATTTGTAGAGGCATTCATTACGAACATTTTAAACCAAAAATCTTAATTCTAGGCCTAGTAGTTTCCGAGAAAATGGAAATAAACCAAATTATGCCATACTTTTAGCTGAAAATATGTAAAAATATGTATGTTATTGTGCGATACACATATTTTTTCTCAAAAACGGTAAGTCTGGCGTGGTTTTGACCATAACAAGATTTGTAGAGGCATTCATTACGAACATTTTAAACCAAAAATCTTAATTCTAGGCCTAGTAGTTTCCGAGAAAATGGAAATAAACCAAATTATGCCATACTTTTAGCTGAAAATATGTAAAAATATGTATGTTATTGTGCGATACACATATTTTTTCTCAAAAACGGTAAGTCTGGCGTGGTTTTGACCATAACAAGATTTGTAGAGGCATTCATTACGAACATTTTAAACCAAAAATCTTAATTCTAGGCCTAGTAGTTTCCGAGAAAATGGAAATAAACCAAATTATGCCATACTTTTAGCTGAAAATATGTAAAAATATGTATGTTATTGTGCGATACACATATTTTTTCTCAAAAACGGTAAGTCTGGCGTGGTTTTGACCATAACAAGATTTGTAGAGGCATTCATTACGAACATTTTAAACCAAAAATCTTAATTCTAGGCCTAGTAGTTTCCGAGAAAATGGAAATAAACCAAATTATGCCATACTTTTAGCTGAAAATATGTAAAAATATGTATGTTATTGTGCGATACACATATTTTTTCTCAAAAACGGTAAGTCTGGCGTGGTTTTGACCATAACAAGATTTGTAGAGGCATTCATTACGAACATTTTAAACCAAAAATCTTAATTCTAGGCCTAGTAGTTTCCGAGAAAATGGAAATAAACCAAATTATGCCATACTTTTAGCTGAAAATATGTAAAAATATGTATGTTATTGTGCGATACACATATTTTTTCTCAAAAACGGTAAGTCTGGCGTGGTTTTGACCATAACAAGATTTGTAGAGGCATTCATTACGAACATTTTAAACCAAAAATCTTAATTCTAGGCCTAGTAGTTTCCGAGAAAATGGAAATAAACCAAATTATGCCATACTTTTAGCTAAAAATATGTATGTTATTGTGCGATGCACATATTTTTTCTCAAAAACGGTAAGTCTGGCGTGGTTTTGACCATAACAAGATTTGTAGAGGCATTCATTACGAACATTTTAAACCAAAAATCTTAATTCTAGGCCTAGTAGTTTCCGAGAAAATGAAAATAAACCAAATTATGCCATACTTTTAGCTAAAAATATGTATGTTATTGTGCGATGCACATATTTTTTCTCAAAAACGGTAAGTCTGGCGTGGTTTTGACCATAACAAGATTTGTAGAGGCATTCATTACGAACATTTTAAACCAAAAATCTTAATTCTAGGCCTAGTAGTTTCCGAGAAAATTGAAATAAACCAAATTATGCCATACTTTTAGCTGAAAATATGTAAAAATATGTATGTTATTGTGCGATACACATATTTTTTCTCAAAAACGGTAAGTCTGGCGTGGTTTTGACCATAACAAGATTTGTAGAGGCATTCATTACGAACATTTTAAACCAAAAATCTTAATTCTAGGCCTAGTAGTTTCCGAGAAAATGGAAATAAACCAAATTATGCCATACTTTTAGCTGAAAATATGTAAAAATATGTATGTTATTGTGCGATACACATATTTTTTCTCAAAAACGGTAAGTCTGGCGTGGTTTTGACCATAACAAGATTTGTAGAGGCATTCATTACGAACATTTTAAACCAAAAATCTTAATTCTAGGCCTAGTAGTTTCCGAGAAAATGGAAATAAACCAAATTATACCATACTTTTAGCTGAAAATATGTAAAAATATGTATGTTATTGTGCGATACACATATTTTTTCTCAAAAACGGTAAGTCTGGCGTGGTTTTGACCATAACAAGATTTGTAGAGGCATTCATTACGAACATTTTAAACCAAAAATCTTAATTCTAGGCCTAGTAGTTTCCGAGAAAATGGAAATAAACCAAATTATGCCATACTTTTAGCTGAAAATATGTAAAAATATGTATGTTATTGTGCGATGCACATATTTTTTCTCAAAAACGGTAAGTCTGGCGTGGTTTTGACCATAACAAGATTTGTAGAGGCATTCATTACGAACATTTTAAACCAAAAATCTTAATTCTAGGCCTAGTAGTTTCCGAGAAAATGGAAATAAACCAAATTATGCCATACTTTTAGCTGAAAATATGTAAAAATATGTATGTTATTGTGCGATACACATATTTTTTCTCAAAAACGGTAAGTCTGGCGTGGTTTTGACCATAACAAGATTTGTAGAGGCATTCATTACGAACATTTTAAACCAAAAATCTTAATTCTAGGCCTAGTAGTTTCCGAGAAAATGGAAATAAACCAAATTATGCCATACTTTTAGCTGAAAATATGTAAAAATATGTATGTTATTGTGCGATACACATATTTTTTCTCAAAAACGGTAAGTCTGGCGTGGTTTTGACCATAACAAGATTTGTAGAGGC
The DNA here is from genome assembly GCA_930367185.1 of Myathropa florea. Lineage (NCBI taxonomy): Eukaryota > Metazoa > Arthropoda > Insecta > Diptera > Syrphidae > Myathropa > Myathropa florea. The sequence continues at coordinate 39,528,877 of OV884003.1, forward strand.
ATTCATTACGAACATTTTAAACCAAAAATCTTAATTCTAGGCCTAGTAGTTTCCGAGAAAATGGAAATAAACCAAATTATGCCATACTTTTAGCTGAAAATATGTAAAAATATGTATGTTATTGTGCGATACACATATTTTTTCTCAAAAACGGTAAGTCTGGCGTGGTTTTGACCATAACAAGATTTGTAGAGGCATTCATTACGAACATTTTAAACCAAAAATCTTAATTCTAGGCCTAGTAGTTTCCGAGAAAATGGAAATAAACCAAATTATGCCATACTTTTAGCTGAAAATATGTAAAAATATGTATGTTATTGTGCGATACACATATTTTTTCTCAAAAACGGTAAGTCTGGCGTGGTTTTGACCATAACAAGATTTGTAGAGGCATTCATTACGAACATTTTAAACCAAAAATCTTAATTCTAGGCCTAGTAGTTTCCGAGAAAATGAAAATAAACCAAATTATGCCATACTTTTAGCTGAAAATATGTAAAAATATGTATGTTATTGTGCGATACACATATTTTTTCTCAAAAACGGTAAGTCTGGCGTGGTTTTGACCATAACAAGATTTGTAGAGGCATTCATTACGAACATTTTAAACCAAAAATCTTAATTCTAGGCCTAGTAGTTTCCGAGAAAATGGAAATAAACCAAATTATGCCATACTTTTAGCTGAAAATATGTAAAAATATGTATGTTATTGTGCGATACACATATTTTTTCTCAAAAACGGTAAGTCTGGCGTGGTTTTGACCATAACAAGATTTGTAGAGGCATTCATTACGAACATTTTAAACCAAAAGTCTTAATTCTAGGCCTAGTAGTTTCCGAGAAAATGAAAATAAACCAAATTATGCCATACTTTTAGCTAAAAATATGTATGTTATTGTGCGATGCACATATTTTTTCTCAAAAACGGTAAGTCTGGCGTGGTTTTGACCATAACAAGATTTGTAGAGGCATTCATTACGAACATTTTAAACCAAAAATCTTAATTCTAGGCCTAGTAGTTTCCGAGAAAATGAAAATAAACCAAATTATGCCATACTTTTAGCTAAAAATATGTATGTTATTGTGCGATGCACATATTTTTTCTCAAAAACGGTAAGTCTGGCGTGGTTTTGACCATAACAAGATTTGTAGAGGCATTCATTACGAACATTTTAAACCAAAAATCTTAATTCTAGGCCTAGTAGTTTCCGAGAAAATGAAAATAAACCAAATTATGCCATACTTTTAGCTAAAAATATGTATGTTATTGTGCGATGCACATATTTTTTCTCAAAAACGGTAAGTCTGGCGTGGTTTTGACCATAACAAGATTTGTAGAGGCATTCATTACGAACATTTTAAACTAAAAATCTTAATTCTAGGCCTAGTAGTTTCCGAGAAAATGAAAATAAACCAAATTATGCCATACTTTTAGCTAAAAATATGTATGTTATTGTGCGATGCACATATTTTTTCTCAAAAACGGTAAGTCTGGCGTGGTTTTGACCATAACAAGATTTGTAGAGGCATTCATTACGAACATTTTAAACCAAAAATCTTAATTCTAGGCCTAGTAGTTTCCGAGAAAATGAAAATAAACCAAATTATGCCATACTTTTAGCTAAAAATATGTATGTTATTGTGCGATGCACATATATTTTCTCAAAAACGGTAAGTCTGGCGTGGTTTTGACCATAACAAGATTTGTAGAGGCATTCATTACGAACATTTTAAACCAAAAATCTTAATTCTAGGCCTAGTAGTTTCCGAGAAAATGGAAATAAACCAAATTATGCCATACTTTTAGCTAAAAATATGTATGTTATTGTGCGATGCACATATTTTTTCTCAAAAACGGTAAGTCTGGCGTGGTTTTGACCATAACAAGATTTGTAGAGGCATTCATTACGAACATTTTAAACCAAAAATCTTAATTCTAGGCCTAGTAGTTTCCGAGAAAATGGAAATAAACCAAATTATGCCATACTTTTAGCTGAAAATATGTAAAAATATGTATGTTATTGTGCGATACACATATTTTTTCTCAAAAACGGTAAGTCTGGCGTGGTTTTGACCATAACAAGATTTGTAGAGGCATTCATTACGAACATTTTAAACCAAAAATCTTAATTCTAGGCCTAGTAGTTTCCGAGAAAATGAAAATAAACCAAATTATGCCATACTTTTAGCTAAAAATATGTATGTTATTGTGCGATGCACATATTTTTTCTCAAAAACGGTAAGTCTGGCGTGGTTTTGACCATAACAAGATTTGTAGAGGCATTCATTACGAACATTTTAAACCAAAAATCTTAATTCTAGGCCTAGTAGTTTCCGAGAAAATGGAAATAAACCAAATTATGCCATACTTTTAGCTGAAAATATGTAAAAATATGTATGTTATTGTGCGATACACATATTTTTTCTCAAAAACGGTAAGTCTGGCGTGGTTTTGACCATAACAAGATTTGTAGAGGCATTCATTACGAACATTTTAAACCAAAAATCTTAATTCTAGGCCTAGTAGTTTCCGAGAAAATGAAAATAAACCAAATTATACCATACTTTTAGCTGAAAATATGTAAAAATATGTATGTTATTGTGCGATGCACATATTTTTTCTCAAAAACGGTAAGTCTGGCGTGGTTTTGACCATAACAAGATTTGTAGAGGCATTCATTACGAACATTTTAAACCAAAAATCTTAATTCTAGGCCTAGTAGTTTCCGAGAAAATGGAAATAAACCAAATTATGCCATACTTTTAGCTGAAAATATGTAAAAATATGTATGTTATTGTGCGATACACATATTTTTTCTCAAAAACGGTAAGTCTGGCGTGGTTTTGACCATAACAAGATTTGTAGAGGCATTCATTACGAACATTTTAAACCAAAAATCTTAATTCTAGGCCTAGTAGTTTCCGAGAAAATGAAAATAAACCAAATTATGCCATACTTTTAGCTAAAAATATGTATGTTATTGTGCGATGCACATATTTTTTCTCAAAAACGGTAAGTCTGGCGTGGTTTTGACCATAACAAGATTTGTAGAGGCATTCATTACGAACATTTTAAACCAAAAATCTTAATTCTAGGCCTAGTAGTTTCCGAGAAAATGGAAATAAACCAAATTATGCCATACTTTTAGCTGAAAATATGTAAAAATATGTATGTTATTGTGCGATGCACATATTTTTTCTCAAAAACGGTAAGTCTGGCGTGGTTTTGACCATAACAAGATTTGTAGAGGCATTCATTACGAACATTTTAAACCAAAAATCTTAATTCTAGGCCTAGTAGTTTCCGAGAAAATGGAAATAAACCAAATTATGCCATACTTTTAGCTGAAAATATGTAAAAATATGTATGTTATTGTGCGATACACATATTTTTTCTCAAAAACGGTAAGTCTGGCGTGGTTTTGACCATAACAAGATTTGTAGAGGCATTCATTACGAACATTTTAAATCAAAAATCTTAATTCTAGGCCTAGTAGTTTCCGAGAAAATGAAAATAAACCAAATTATACCATACTTTTAGCTGAAAATATGTAAAAATATGTATGTTATTGTGCGATGCACATATTTTTTCTCAAAAACGGTAAGTCTGGCGTGGTTTTGACCATAACAAGATTTGTAGAGGCATTCATTACGAACATTTTAAACCAAAAATCTTAATTCTAGGCCTAGTAGTTTCCGAGAAAATGGAAATAAACCAAATTATGCCATACTTTTAGCTGAAAATATGTAAAAATATGTATGTTATTGTGCGATGCACATATTTTTTCTCAAAAACGGTAAGTCTGGCGTGGTTTTGACCATAACAAGATTTGTAGAGGCATTCATTACGAACATTTTAAACCAAAAATCTTAATTCTAGGCCTAGTAGTTTCCGAGAAAATGAAAATAAACCAAATTATGCCATACTTTTAGCTAAAAATATGTATGTTATTGTGCGATGCACATATTTTTTCTCAAAAACGGTAAGTCTGGCGTGGTTTTGACCATAACAAGATTTGTAGAGGCATTCATTACGAACATTTTAAACCAAAAATCTTAATTCTAGGCCTAGCAGTTTCCGAGAAAATGAAAATAAACCAAATTATACCATAACAAGATTTGTAGAGGCATTCATTACGAACATTTTAAACCAAAAATCTTAATTCTAGGCCTAGTAGTTTCCGAGAAAATGGAAATAAACCAAATTATGCCATACTTTTAGCTGAAAATATGTAAAAATATGTATGTTATTGTGCGATACACATATTTTTTCTCAAAAACGGTAAGTCTGGCGTGGTTTTGACCATAACAAGATTTGTAGAGGCATTCATTACGAACATTTTAAACCAAAAATCTTAATTCTAGGCCTAGTAGTTTCCGAGAAAATGGAAATAAACCAAATTATGCCATACTTTTAGCTGAAAATATGTAAAAATATGTATGTTATTGTGCGATACACATATTTTTTCTCAAAAACGGTAAGTCTGGCGTGGTTTTGACCATAACAAGATTTGTAGAGGCATTCATTACGAACATTTTAAACCAAAAATCTTAATTCTAGGCCTAGTAGTTTCCGAGAAAATGGAAATAAACCAAATTATGCCATACTTTTAGCTGAAAATATGTAAAAATATGTATGTTATTGTGCGATACACATATTTTTTCTCAAAAACGGTAAGTCTGGCGTGGTTTTGACCATAACAAGATTTGTAGAGGCATTCATTACGAACATTTTAAACCAAAAATCTTTTTCTTTCTTTCTAGGCCTAGTAGTTTCCGAGAAAATGAAAATAAACCAAATTATGCCATACTTTTAGCTAAAAATATGTATGTTATTGTGCGATGCACATATTTTTTCTCAAAAACGGTAAGTCTGGCGTGGTTTTGACCATAACAAGATTTGTAGAGGCATTCATTACGAACATTTTAAACCAAAAATCTTAATTCTAGGCCTAGTAGTTTCCGAGAAAATGAAAATAAACCAAATTATGCCATACTTTTAGCTAAAAATATGTATGTTATTGTGCGATGCACATATTTTTTCTCAAAAACGGTAAGTCTGGCGTGGTTTTGACCATAACAAGATTTGTAGAGGCATTCATTACGAACATTTTAAACCAAAAATCTTAATTCTAGGCCTAGTAGTTTCCGAGAAAATGGAAATAAACCAAATTATGCCATACTTTTAGCTAAAAATATGTATGTTATTGTGCGATGCACATATTTTTTCTCAAAAACGGTAAGTCTGGCGTGGTTTTGACCATAACAAGATTTGTAGAGGCATTCATTACGAACATTTTAAACCAAAAATCTTAATTCTAGGCCTAGTAGTTTCCGAGAAAATGGAAATAAACCAAATTATGCCATACTTTTAGCTGAAAATATGTAAAAATATGTATGTTATTGTGCGATACACATATTTTTTCTCAAAAACGGTAAGTCTGGCGTGGTTTTGACCATAACAAGATTTGTAGAGGCATTCATTACGAACATTTTAAACCAAAAATCTTAATTCTAGGCCTAGTAGTTTCCGAGAAAATGAAAATAAACCAAATTATGCCATACTTTTAGCTAAAAATATGTATGTTATTGTGCGATGCACATATTTTTTCTCAAAAACGGTAAGTCTGGCGTGGTTTTGACCATAACAAAATTTGTAGAGGCATTCATTACGAACATTTTAAACCAAAAATCTTAATTCTAGGCCTAGTAGTTTCCGAGAAAATGGAAATAAACCAAATTATGCCATACTTTTAGCTAAAAATATGTAAAAATATGTATGTTATTGTGCGATACACATATTTTTTCTCAAAAACGGTAAGTCTGGCGTGGTTTTGACCATAACAAGATTTGTAGAGGCATTCATTACGAACATTTTAAACCAAAAATCTTAATTCTAGGCCTAGTAGTTTCCGAGAAAATGAAAATAAACCAAATTATGCCATACTTTTAGCTAAAAATATGTATGTTATTGTGCGATGCACATATTTTTTCTCAAAAACGGTAAGTCTGGCGTGGTTTTGACCATAACAAGATTTGTAGAGGCATTCATTACGAACATTTTAAACCAAAAATCTTAATTCTAGGCCTAGTAGTTTCCGAGAAAATGAAAATAAACCAAATTATGCCATACTTTTAGCTAAAAATATGTATGTTATTGTGCGATGCACATATTTTTTCTCAAAAACGGTAAGTCTGGCGTGGTTTTGACCATAACAAGATTTGTAGAGGCATTCATTACGAACATTTTAAACCAAAAATCTTAATTCTAGGCCTAGTAGTTTCCGAGAAAATGGAAATAAACCAAATTATGCCATACTTTTAGCTGAAAATATGTAAAAATATGTATGTTATTGTGCGATACACATATTTTTTCTCAAAAACGGTAAGTCTGGCGTGGTTTTGACCATAACAAGATTTGTAGAGGCATTCATTACGAACATTTTAAACCAAAAATCTTAATTCTAGGCCTAGTAGTTTCCGAGAAAATGGAAATAAACCAAATTATGCCATACTTTTAGCTAAAAATATGTATGTTATTGTGCGATGCACATATTTTTTCTCAAAAAGGGTAAGACTGGCGTGGTTTTGACCATAACAAGATTTGTAGAGGCATTCATTACGAACATTTTAAACCAAAAATCTTAATTCTAGGCCTAGTAGTTTCCGAGAAAATGAAAATAAACCAAATTATGCCATACTTTTAGCTAAAAATATGTATGTTATTGTGCGATGCACATATTTTTTCTCAAAAACGGTAAGTCTGGCGTGGTTTTGACCATAACAAGATTTGTAGAGGCATTCATTACGAACATTTTAAACCAAAAATCTTAATTCTAGGCCTAGTAGTTTCCGAGAAAATGGAAATAAACCAAATTATGCCATACTTTTAGCTAAAAATATGTATGTTATTGTGCGATGCACATATTTTTTCTCAAAAACGGTAAGTCTGGCGTGGTTTTGACCATAACAAGATTTGTAGAGGCATTCATTACGAACATTTTAAACCAAAAATCTTAATTCTAGGCCTAGTAGTTTCCGAGAAAATGGAAATAAACCAAATTATGCCATACTTTTAGCTGAAAATATGTAAAAATATGTATGTTATTGTGCGATACACATATTTTTTCTCAAAAACGTTAAGTCTGGCGTGGTTTTGACCATAACAAGATTTGTAGAGGCATTCATTACGAACATTTTAAACCAAAAATCTTAATTCTAGGCCTAGTAGTTTCCGAGAAAATGGAAATAAACCAAATTATGCCATACTTTTAGCTGAAAATATGTAAAAATATGTATGTTATTGTGCGATGCACATATTTTTTCTCAAAAACGGTAAGTCTGGCGTGGTTTTGACCATAACAAGATTTGTAGAGGCATTCATTACGAACATTTTAAACCAAAAATCTTAATTCTAGGCCTAGTAGTTTCCGAGAAAATGGAAATAAACCAAATTATGCCATACTTTTAGCTAAAAATATGTATGTTATTGTGCGATGCACATATTTTTTCTCAAAAAGGGTAAGTCTGGCGTGGTTTTGACCATAACAAGATTTGTAGAGGCATTCATTACGAACATTTTAAACCAAAAATCTTAATTCTAGGCCTAGTAGTTTCCGAGAAAATGGAAATAAACCAAATTATGCCATACTTTTAGCTAAAAATATGTATGTTATTGTGCGATGCACATATTTTTTCTCAAAAAGGGTAAGTCTGGCGTGGTTTTGACCATAACAAGATTTGTAGAGGCATTCATTACGAACATTTTAAACCAAAAATCTTAATTCTAGGCCTAGTAGTTTCCGAGAAAATGGAAATAAACCAAATTATGCCATACTTTTAGCTGAAAATATGTAAAAATATGTATGTTATTGTGCGATACACATATTTTTTCTCAAAAACGGTAAGTCTGGCGTGGTTTTGACCATAACAAGATTTGTAGAGGCATTCATTACGAACATTTTAAACCAAAAATCTTAATTCTAGGCCTAGTAGTTTCCGAGAAAATGGAAATAAACCAAATTATGCCATACTTTTAGCTGAAAATATGTAAAAATATGTATGTTATTGTGCGATGCACATATTTTTTCTCAAAAACGGTAAGTCTGGCGTGGTTTTGACCATAACAAGATTTGTAGAGGCATTCATTACGAACATTTTAAACCAAAAATCTTAATTCTAGGCCTAGTAGTTTCCGAGAAAATGAAAATAAACCAAATTATGCCATACTTTTAGCTAAAAATATGTATGTTATTGTGCGATGCACATATTTTTTCTCAAAAAGGGTAAGTCTGGCGTGGTTTTGACCATAACAAGATTTGTAGAGGCATTCATTACGAACATTTTAAACCAAAAATCTTAATTCTAGGCCTAGTAGTTTCCGAGAAAATGAAAATAAACCAAATTATGCCATACTTTTAGCTAAAAATATGTATGTTATTGTGCGATACACATATTTTTTCTCAAAAACGGTAAGTCTGGCGTGGTTTTGACCATAACAAGATTTGTAGAGGCATTCATTACGAACATTTTAAACCAAAAATCTTAATTCTAGGCCTAGTAGTTTCCGAGAAAATGGAAATAAACCAAATTATGCCATACTTTTAGCTGAAAATATGTAAAAATATGTATGTTATTGTGCGATACACATATTTTTTCTCAAAAACGGTAAGTCTGGCGTGGTTTTGACCATAACAAGATTTGTAGAGGCATTCATTACGAACATTTTAAACCAAAAATCTTAATTCTAGGCCTAGTAGTTTCCGAGAAAATGGAAATAAACCAAATTATGCCATACTTTTAGCTGAAAATATGTAAAAATATGTATGTTATTGTGCGATACACATATTTTTTCTCAAAAACGGTAAGTCTGGCGTGGTTTTGACCATAACAAGATTTGTAGAGGCATTCATTACGAACATTTTAAACCAAAAATCTTAATTCTAGGCCTAGTAGTTTCCGAGAAAATGGAAATAAACCAAATTATGCCATACTTTTAGCTGAAAATATGTAAAAATATGTATGTTATTGTGCGATGCACATATTTTTTCTCAAAAACGGTAAGTCTGGCGTGGTTTTGACCATAACAAGATTTGTAGAGGCATTCATTACGAACATTTTAAACCAAAAATCTTAATTCTAGGCCTAGTAGTTTCCGAGAAAATGGAAATAAACCAAATTATGCCATACTTTTAGCTAAAAATATGTATGTTATTGTGCGATGCACATATTTTTTCTCAAAAAGGGTAAGTCTGGCGTGGTTTTGACCATAACAAGATTTGTAGAGGCATTCATTACGAACATTTTAAACCAAAAATCTTAATTCTAGGCCTAGTAGTTTCCGAGAAAATGAAAATAAACCAAATTATGCCATACTTTTAGCTAAAAATATGTATGTTATTGTGCGATGCACATATTTTTTCTCAAAAACGGTAAGTCTGGCGTGGTTTTGACCATAACAAGATTTGTAGAGGCATTCATTACGAACATTTTAAACCAAAAATCTTAATTCTAGGCCTAGTAGTTTCCGAGAAAATGGAAATAAACCAAATTATGCCATACTTTTAGCTGAAAATATGTAAAAATATGTATGTTATTGTGCGATACACATATTTTTTCTCAAAAACGGTAAGTCTGGCGTGGTTTTGACCATAACAAGATTTGTAGAGGCATTCATTACGAACATTTTAAACCAAAAATCTTAATTCTAGGCCTAGTAGTTTCCGAGAAAATGGAAATAAACCAAATTATGCCATACTTTTAGCTGAAAATATGTAAAAATATGTATGTTATTGTGCGATACACATATTTTTTCTCAAAAACGGTAAGTCTGGCGTGGTTTTGACCATAACAAGATTTGTAGAGGCATTCATTACGAACATTTTAAACCAAAAATCTTAATTCTAGGCCTAGTAGTTTCCGAGAAAATGGAAATAAACCAAATTATGCCATACTTTCAGCTAAAAATATGTATGTTATTGTGCGATGCACATATTTTTTCTCAAAAAGGGTAAGTCTGGCGTGGTTTTGACCATAATAAGATTTGTAGAGGCATTCATTACGAACATTTTAAACCAAAAATCTTAATTCTAGGCCTAGTAGTTTCCGAGAAAATGAAAATAAACCAAATTATGCCATACTTTTAGCTAAAAATATGTATGTTATTGTGCGATGCACATATTTTTTCTCAAAAACGGTAAGTCTGGCGTGGTTTTGACCGTAACAAGATTTGTAGAGGCATTCATTACGAACATTTTAAACCAAAAATCTTAATTCTAGGCCTAGTAGTTTCCGAGAAAATGGAAATAAACCAAATTATGCCATACTTTTAGCTGAAAATATGTAAAAATATGTATGTTATTGTGCGATACACATATTTTTTCTCAAAAACGGTAAGTCTGGCGTGGTTTTGACCATAACAAGATTTGTAGAGGCATTCATTACGAACATTTTAAACCAAAAATCTTAATTCTAGGCCTAGTAGTTTCCGAGAAAATGAAAATAAACCAAATTATGCCATACTTTTAGCTAAAAATATGTATGTTATTGTGCGATGCACATATTTTTTCTCAAAAACGGTAAGTCTGGCGTGGTTTTGACCATAACAAGATTTGTAGAGGCATTCATTACGAACATTTTAAACCAAAAATCTTAATTCTAGGCCTAGTAGTTTCCGAGAAAATGGAAATAAACCAAATTATGCCATACTTTTAGCTGAAAATATGTAAAAATATGTATGTTATTGTGCGATACACATATTTTTTCTCAAAAACGGTAAGTCTGGCGTGGTTTTGACCATAACAAGATTTGTAGAGGCATTCATTACGAACATTTTAAACCAAAAATCTTAATTCTAGGCCTAGTAGTTTCCGAGAAAATGGAAATAAACCAAATTATGCCATACTTTTAGCTGAAAATATGTAAAAATATGTATGTTATTGTGCGATACACATATTTTTTCTCAAAAACGGTAAGTCTGGCGTGGTTTTGACCATAACAAGATTTGTAGAGGCATTCATTACGAACATTTTAAACCAAAAATCTTAATTCTAGGCCTAGTAGTTTCCGAGAAAATGAAAATAAACCAAATTATGCCATACTTTTAGCTAAAAATATGTATGTTATTGTGCGATGCACATATTTTTTCTCAAAAACGGTAAGTCTGGCGTGGTTTTGACCATAACAAGATTTGTAGAGGCATTCATTACGAACATTTTAAACCAAAAATCTTAATTCTAGGCCTAGTAGTTTCCGAGAAAATGAAAATAAACCAAATTATGCCATACTTTTAGCTAAAAATATGTATGTTATTGTGCGATGCACATATTTTTTCTCAAAAACGGTAAGTCTGGCGTGGTTTTGACCATAACAAGATTTGTAGAGGCATTCATTACGAACATTTTAAACCAAAAATCTTAATTCTAGGCCTAGTAGTTTCCGAGAAAATGAAAATAAACCAAATTATGCCATACTTTTAGCTAAAAATATGTATGTTATTGTGCGATGCACATATTTTTTCTCAAAAACGGTAAGTCTGGCGTGGTTTTGACCATAACAAGATTTGTAGAGGAATTCATTACGAACATTTTAAACCAAAAATCTTAATTCTAGGCCTAGTAGTTTCCGAGAAAATGAAAATAAACCAAATTATGCCATACTTTTAGCTAAAAATATGTATGTTATTGTGCGATGCACATATTTTTTCTCAAAAACGGTAAGTCTGGCGTGGTTTTGACCATAACAAGATTTGTAGAGGCATTCATTACGAACATTTTAAACCAAAAATCTTAATTCTAGGCCTAGTAGTTTCCGAGAAAATGAAAATAAACCAAATTATGCCATACTTTTAGCTAAAAATATGTATGTTATTGTGCGATGCACATATTTTTTCTCAAAAACGGTAAGTCTGGCGTGGTTTTGACCATAACAAGATTTGTAGAGGCATTCATTACGAACATTTTAAACCAAAAATCTTAATTCTAGGCCTAGTAGTTTCCGAGAAAATGGAAATAAACCAAATTATGCCATACTTTTAGCTGAAAATATGTAAAAATATGTATGTTATTGTGCGATACACATATTTTTTCTCAAAAACGGTAAGTCTGGCGTGGTTTTGACCATAACAAGATTTGTAGAGGCATTCATTACGAACATTTTAAACCAAAAATCTTAATTCTAGGCCTAGTAGTTTCCGAGAAAATGGAAATAAACCAAATTATGCCATACTTTTAGCTAAAAATATGTATGTTATTGTGCGATGCACATATTTTTTCTCAAAAACGGTAAGTCTGGCGTGGTTTTGACCATAACAAGATTTGTAGAGGCATTCATTACGAACATTTTAAACCAAAAATCTTAATTCTAGGCCTAGTAGTTTCCGAGAAAATGGAAATAAACCAAATTATGCCATACTTTTAGCTAAAAATATGTGTTATTGTGCGATGCACATATTTTTTCTCAAAAACGGTAAGTCTGGCGTGGTTTTGACCATAACAAGATTTGTAGAGGCATTCATTACGAACATTTTAAACCAAAAATCTTAATTCTAGGCCTAGTAGTTTCCGAGAAAATGGAAATAAACCAAATTATGCCATACTTTTAGCTGAAAATATGTAAAAATATGTATGTTATTGTGCGATACACATATTTTTTCTCAAAAACGGTAAGTCTGGCGTGGTTTTGACCATAACAAGATTTGTAGAGGCATTCATTACGAACATTTTAAACCAAAAATCTTAATTCTAGGCCTAGTAGTTTCCGAGAAAATGGAAATAAACCAAATTATGCCATACTTTTAGCTGAAAATATGTAAAAATATGTATGTTATTGTGCGATACACATATTTTTTCTCAAAAACGGTAAGTCTGGCGTGGTTTTGACCATAACAAGATTTGTAGAGGCATTCATTACGAACATTTTAAACCAAAAATCTTAATTCTAGGCCTAGTAGTTTCCGAGAAAATGGAAATAAACCAAATTATGCCATACTTTTAGCTGAAAATATGTAAAAATATGTATGTTATTGTGCGATACACATATTTTTTCTCAAAAACGGTAAGTCTGGCGTGGTTTTGACCATAACAAGATTTGTAGAGGCATTCATTACGAACATTTTAAACCAAAAATCTTAATTCTAGGCCTAGTAGTTTCCGAGAAAATGAAAATAAACCAAATTATGCCATACTTTTAGCTAAAAATATGTATGTTATTGTGCGATGCACATATTTTTTCTCAAAAACGGTAAGTCTGGCGTGGTTTTGACCATAACAAGATTTGTAGAGGCATTCATTACGAACATTTTAAACCAAAAATCTTAATTCTAGGCCTAGTAGTTTCCGAGAAAATGAAAATAAACCAAATTATGCCATACTTTTAGCTAAAAATATGTATGTTATTGTGCGATGCACATATTTTTTCTCAAAAACGGTAAGTCTGGCGTGGTTTTGACCATAACAAGATTTGTAGAGGCATTCATTACGAACATTTTAAACCAAAAATCTTAATTCTAGGCCTAGTAGTTTCCGAGAAAATGAAAATAAACCAAATTATGCCATACTTTTAGCTAAAAATATGTATGTTATTGTGCGATGCACATATTTTTTCTCAAAAACGGTAAGTCTGGCGTGGTTTTGACCATAACAAGATTTGTAGAGGCATTCATTACGAACATTTTAAACCAAAAATCTTAATTCTAGGCCTAGTAGTTTCCGAGAAAATGAAAATAAACCAAATTATGCCATACTTTTAGCTAAAAATATGTATGTTATTGTGCGATGCACATATTTTTTCTCAAAAGCGGTAAGTCTGGCGTGGTTTTGACCATAACAAGATTTGTAGAGGCATTCATTACGAACATTTTAAACCAAAAATCTTAATTCTAGGCCTAGTAGTTTCCGAGAAAATGAAAATAAACCAAATTATGCCATACTTTTAGCTAAAAATATGTATGTTATTGTGCGATGCACATATTTTTTCTCAAAAACGGTAAGTCTGGCGTGGTTTTGACCATAACAAGATTTGTAGAGGCATTCATTACGAACATTTTAAACTAAAAATCTTAATTCTAGGCCTAGTAGTTTCCGAGAAAATGGAAATAAACCAAATTATGCCATACTTTTAGCTGAAAATATGTAAAAATATGTATGTTATTGTGCGATACACATATTTTTTCTCAAAAACGGTAAGTCTGGCGTGGTTTTGACCATAACAAGATTTGTAGAGGCATTCATTACGAACATTTTAAACCAAAAATCTTAATTCTAGGCCTAGTAGTTTCCGAGAAAATGAAAATAAACCAAATTATGCCATACTTTTAGCTAAAAATATGTATGTTATTGTGCGATGCACATATTTTTTCTCAAAAACGGTAAGTCTGGCGTGGTTTTGACCATAACAAGATTTGTAGAGGCATTCATTACGAACATTTTAAACCAAAAATCTTAATTCTAGGCCTAGTAGTTTCCGAGAAAATGGAAATAAACCAAATTATGCCATACTTTTAGCTAAAAATATGTGTTATTGTGCGATGCACATATTTTTTCTCAAAAACGGTAAGTCTGGCGTGGTTTTGACCATAACAAGATTTGTAGAGGCATTCATTACGAACATTTTAAACCAAAAATCTTAATTCTAGGCCTAGTAGTTTCCGAGAAAATGGAAATAAACCAAATTATGCCATACTTTTAGCTGAAAATATGTAAAAATATGTATGTTATTGTGCGATACACATATTTTTTCTCAAAAACGGTAAGTCTGGCGTGGTTTTGACCATAACAAGATTTGTAGAGGCATTCATTACGAACATTTTAAACCAAAAATCTTAATTCTAGGCCTAGTAGTTTCCGAGAAAATGGAAATAAACCAAATTATGCCATACTTTTAGCTAAAAATATGTATGTTATTGTGCGATGCACATATTTTTTCTCAAAAAGGGTAAGTCTGGCGTGGTTTTGACCATAACAAGATTTGTAGAGGCATTCATTACGAACATTTTAAACCAAAAATCTTAATTCTAGGCCTAGTAGTTTCCGAGAAAATGGAAATAAACCAAATTATGCCATACTTTTAGCTGAAAATATGTAAAAATATGTATGTTATTGTGCGATACACATATTTTTTCTCAAAAACGGTAAGTCTGGCGTGGTTTTGACCATAACAAGATTTGTAGAGGCATTCATTACGAACATTTTAAACCAAAAATCTTAATTCTAGGCCTAGTAGTTTCCGAGAAAATGGAAATAAACCAAATTATGCCATACTTTTAGCTAAAAATATGTATGTTATTGTGCGATGCACATATTTTTTCTCAAAAAGGGTAAGTCTGGCGTGGTTTTGACCATAACAAGATTTGTAGAGGCATTCATTACGAACATTTTAAACCAAAAATCTTAATTCTAGGCCTAGTAGTTTCCGAGAAAATGGAAATAAACCAAATTATGCCATACTTTTAGCTAAAAATATGTATGTTATTGTGCGATGCACATATTTTTTCTCAAAAACGGTAAGTCTGGCGTGGTTTTGACCATAACAAGATTTGTAGAGGCATTCATTACGAACATTTTAAACCAAAAATCTTAATTCTAGGCCTAGTAGTTTCCGAGAAAATGGAAATAAACCAAATTATGCCATACTTTTAGCTAAAAATATGTATGTTATTGTGCGATGCACATATTTTTTCTCAAAAACGGTAAGTCTGGCGTGGTTTTGACCATAACAAGATTTGTAGAGGCATTCATTACGAACATTTTAAACCAAAAATCTTAATTCTAGGCCTAGTAGTTTCCGAGAAAATGGAAATAAACCAAATTATGCCATACTTTTAGCTAAAAATATGTATGTTATTGTGCGATGCACATATTTTTTCTCAAAAACGGTAAGTCTGGCGTGGTTTTGACCATAACAAGATTTGTAGAGGCATTCATTACGAACATTTTAAACCAAAAATCTTAATTCTAGGCCTAGTAGTTTCCGAGAAAATGAAAATAAACCAAATTATGCCATACTTTTAGCTAAAAATATGTATGTTATTGTGCGATGCACATATTTTTTCTCAAAAACGGTAAGTCTGGCGTGGTTTTGACCATAACAAGATTTGTAGAGGCATTCATTACGAACATTTTAAACCAAAAATCTTAATTCTAGGCCTAGTAGTTTCCGAGAAAATGAAAATAAACCAAATTATGCCATACTTTTAGCTAAAAATATGTATGTTATTGTGCGATGCACATATTTTTTCTCAAAAACGGTAAGTCTGGCGTGGTTTTGACCATAACAAGATTTGTAGAGGCATTCATTACGAACATTTTAAACCAAAAATCTTAATTCTAGGCCTAGTAGTTTCCGAGAAAATGGAAATAAACCAAATTATGCCATACTTTTAGCTGAAAATATGTAAAAATATGTATGTTATTGTGCGATGCACATATTTTTTCTCAAAAACGGTAAGTCTGGCGTGGTTTTGACCATAACAAGATTTGTAGAGGCATTCATTACGAACATTTTAAACCAAAAATCTTAATTCTAGGCCTAGTAGTTTCCGAGAAAATGGAAATAAACCAAATTATGCCATACTTTTAGCTGAAAATATGTAAAAATATGTATGTTATTGTGCGATACACATATTTTTTCTCAAAAACGGTAAGTCTGGCGTGGTTTTGACCATAACAAGATTTGTAGAGGCATTCATTACGAACATTTTAAACCAAAAATCTTAATTCTAGGCCTAGTAGTTTCCGAGAAAATGGAAATAAACCAAATTATGCCATACTTTTAGCTGAAAATATGTAAAAATATGTATGTTATTGTGCGATACACATATTTTTTCTCAAAAACGGTAAGTCTGGCGTGGTTTTGACCATAACAAGATTTGTAGAGGCATTCATTACGAACATTTTAAACCAAAAATCTTAATTCTAGGCCTAGTAGTTTCCGAGAAAATGAAAATAAACCAAATTATGCCATACTTTTAGCTAAAAATATGTATGTTATTGTGCGATGCACATATTTTTTCTCAAAAACGGTAAGTCTGGCGTGGTTTTGACCATAACAAGATTTGTAGAGGCATTCATTACGAACATTTTAAACCAAAAATCTTAATTCTAGGCCTAGTAGTTTCCGAGAAAATGAAAATAAACCAAATTATGCCATACTTTTAGCTAAAAATATGTATGTTATTGTGCGATGCACATATTTTTTCTCAAAAACGGTAAGTCTGGCGTGGTTTTGACCATAACAAGATTTGTAGAGGCATTCATTACGAACATTTTAAACCAAAAATCTTAATTCTAGGCCTAGTAGTTTCCGAGAAAATGAAAATAAACCAAATTATGCCATACTTTTAGCTAAAAATATGTATGTTATTGTGCGATGCACATATTTTTTCTCAAAAACGGTAAGTCTGGCGTGGTTTTGACCATAACAAGATTTGTAGAGGAATTCATTACGAACATTTTAAACCAAAAATCTTAATTCTAGGCCTAGTAGTTTCCGAGAAAATGAAAATAAACCAAATTATGCCATACTTTTAGCTAAAAATATGTATGTTATTGTGCGATGCACATATTTTTTCTCAAAAACGGTAAGTCTGGCGTGGTTTTGACCATAACAAGATTTGTAGAGGCATTCATTACGAACATTTTAAACCAAAAATCTTAATTCTAGGCCTAGTAGTTTCCGAGAAAATGAAAATAAACCAAATTATGCCATACTTTTAGCTAAAAATATGTATGTTATTGTGCGATGCACATATTTTTTCTCAAAAACGGTAAGTCTGGCGTGGTTTTGACCATAACAAGATTTGTAGAGGCATTCATTACGAACATTTTAAACCAAAAATCTTAATTCTAGGCCTAGTAGTTTCCGAGAAAATGGAAATAAACCAAATTATGCCATACTTTTAGCTGAAAATATGTAAAAATATGTATGTTATTGTGCGATACACATATTTTTTCTCAAAAACGGTAAGTCTGGCGTGGTTTTGACCATAACAAGATTTGTAGAGGCATTCATTACGAACATTTTAAACCAAAAATCTTAATTCTAGGCCTAGTAGTTTCCGAGAAAATGGAAATAAACCAAATTATGCCATACTTTTAGCTAAAAATATGTATGTTATTGTGCGATGCACATATTTTTTCTCAAAAACGGTAAGTCTGGCGTGGTTTTGACCATAACAAGATTTGTAGAGGCATTCATTACGAACATTTTAAACCAAAAATCTTAATTCTAGGCCTAGTAGTTTCCGAGAAAATGGAAATAAACCAAATTATGCCATACTTTTAGCTAAAAATATGTGTTATTGTGCGATGCACATATTTTTTCTCAAAAACGGTAAGTCTGGCGTGGTTTTGACCATAA
Organism: Myathropa florea; assembly: GCA_930367185.1. NCBI lineage: Eukaryota > Metazoa > Arthropoda > Insecta > Diptera > Syrphidae > Myathropa > Myathropa florea. The sequence goes on from OV884003.1 coordinate 39,547,231, forward strand.
CAAGATTTGTAGAGGCATTCATTACGAACATTTTAAACCAAAAATCTTAATTCTAGGCCTAGTAGTTTCCGAGAAAATGGAAATAAACCAAATTATGCCATACTTTTAGCTGAAAATATGTAAAAATATGTATGTTATTGTGCGATACACATATTTTTTCTCAAAAACGGTAAGTCTGGCGTGGTTTTGACCATAACAAGATTTGTAGAGGCATTCATTACGAACATTTTAAACCAAAAATCTTAATTCTAGGCCTAGTAGTTTCCGAGAAAATGGAAATAAACCAAATTATGCCATACTTTTAGCTGAAAATATGTAAAAATATGTATGTTATTGTGCGATACACATATTTTTTCTCAAAAACGGTAAGTCTGGCGTGGTTTTGACCATAACAAGATTTGTAGAGGCATTCATTACGAACATTTTAAACCAAAAATCTTAATTCTAGGCCTAGTAGTTTCCGAGAAAATGGAAATAAACCAAATTATGCCATACTTTTAGCTGAAAATATGTAAAAATATGTATGTTATTGTGCGATACACATATTTTTTCTCAAAAACGGTAAGTCTGGCGTGGTTTTGACCATAACAAGATTTGTAGAGGCATTCATTACGAACATTTTAAACCAAAAATCTTAATTCTAGGCCTAGTAGTTTCCGAGAAAATGAAAATAAACCAAATTATGCCATACTTTTAGCTAAAAATATGTATGTTATTGTGCGATGCACATATTTTTTCTCAAAAACGGTAAGTCTGGCGTGGTTTTGACCATAACAAGATTTGTAGAGGCATTCATTACGAACATTTTAAACCAAAAATCTTAATTCTAGGCCTAGTAGTTTCCGAGAAAATGAAAATAAACCAAATTATGCCATACTTTTAGCTAAAAATATGTATGTTATTGTGCGATGCACATATTTTTTCTCAAAAACGGTAAGTCTGGCGTGGTTTTGACCATAACAAGATTTGTAGAGGCATTCATTACGAACATTTTAAACCAAAAATCTTAATTCTAGGCCTAGTAGTTTCCGAGAAAATGAAAATAAACCAAATTATGCCATACTTTTAGCTAAAAATATGTATGTTATTGTGCGATGCACATATTTTTTCTCAAAAACGGTAAGTCTGGCGTGGTTTTGACCATAACAAGATTTGTAGAGGCATTCATTACGAACATTTTAAACCAAAAATCTTAATTCTAGGCCTAGTAGTTTCCGAGAAAATGAAAATAAACCAAATTATGCCATACTTTTAGCTAAAAATATGTATGTTATTGTGCGATGCACATATTTTTTCTCAAAAGCGGTAAGTCTGGCGTGGTTTTGACCATAACAAGATTTGTAGAGGCATTCATTACGAACATTTTAAACCAAAAATCTTAATTCTAGGCCTAGTAGTTTCCGAGAAAATGAAAATAAACCAAATTATGCCATACTTTTAGCTAAAAATATGTATGTTATTGTGCGATGCACATATTTTTTCTCAAAAACGGTAAGTCTGGCGTGGTTTTGACCATAACAAGATTTGTAGAGGCATTCATTACGAACATTTTAAACTAAAAATCTTAATTCTAGGCCTAGTAGTTTCCGAGAAAATGGAAATAAACCAAATTATGCCATACTTTTAGCTGAAAATATGTAAAAATATGTATGTTATTGTGCGATACACATATTTTTTCTCAAAAACGGTAAGTCTGGCGTGGTTTTGACCATAACAAGATTTGTAGAGGCATTCATTACGAACATTTTAAACCAAAAATCTTAATTCTAGGCCTAGTAGTTTCCGAGAAAATGAAAATAAACCAAATTATGCCATACTTTTAGCTAAAAATATGTATGTTATTGTGCGATGCACATATTTTTTCTCAAAAACGGTAAGTCTGGCGTGGTTTTGACCATAACAAGATTTGTAGAGGCATTCATTACGAACATTTTAAACCAAAAATCTTAATTCTAGGCCTAGTAGTTTCCGAGAAAATGGAAATAAACCAAATTATGCCATACTTTTAGCTAAAAATATGTGTTATTGTGCGATGCACATATTTTTTCTCAAAAACGGTAAGTCTGGCGTGGTTTTGACCATAACAAGATTTGTAGAGGCATTCATTACGAACATTTTAAACCAAAAATCTTAATTCTAGGCCTAGTAGTTTCCGAGAAAATGGAAATAAACCAAATTATGCCATACTTTTAGCTGAAAATATGTAAAAATATGTATGTTATTGTGCGATACACATATTTTTTCTCAAAAACGGTAAGTCTGGCGTGGTTTTGACCATAACAAGATTTGTAGAGGCATTCATTACGAACATTTTAAACCAAAAATCTTAATTCTAGGCCTAGTAGTTTCCGAGAAAATGGAAATAAACCAAATTATGCCATACTTTTAGCTAAAAATATGTATGTTATTGTGCGATGCACATATTTTTTCTCAAAAAGGGTAAGTCTGGCGTGGTTTTGACCATAACAAGATTTGTAGAGGCATTCATTACGAACATTTTAAACCAAAAATCTTAATTCTAGGCCTAGTAGTTTCCGAGAAAATGGAAATAAACCAAATTATGCCATACTTTTAGCTGAAAATATGTAAAAATATGTATGTTATTGTGCGATACACATATTTTTTCTCAAAAACGGTAAGTCTGGCGTGGTTTTGACCATAACAAGATTTGTAGAGGCATTCATTACGAACATTTTAAACCAAAAATCTTAATTCTAGGCCTAGTAGTTTCCGAGAAAATGGAAATAAACCAAATTATGCCATACTTTTAGCTAAAAATATGTATGTTATTGTGCGATGCACATATTTTTTCTCAAAAAGGGTAAGTCTGGCGTGGTTTTGACCATAACAAGATTTGTAGAGGCATTCATTACGAACATTTTAAACCAAAAATCTTAATTCTAGGCCTAGTAGTTTCCGAGAAAATGGAAATAAACCAAATTATGCCATACTTTTAGCTAAAAATATGTATGTTATTGTGCGATGCACATATTTTTTCTCAAAAACGGTAAGTCTGGCGTGGTTTTGACCATAACAAGATTTGTAGAGGCATTCATTACGAACATTTTAAACCAAAAATCTTAATTCTAGGCCTAGTAGTTTCCGAGAAAATGGAAATAAACCAAATTATGCCATACTTTTAGCTAAAAATATGTATGTTATTGTGCGATGCACATATTTTTTCTCAAAAACGGTAAGTCTGGCGTGGTTTTGACCATAACAAGATTTGTAGAGGCATTCATTACGAACATTTTAAACCAAAAATCTTAATTCTAGGCCTAGTAGTTTCCGAGAAAATGGAAATAAACCAAATTATGCCATACTTTTAGCTAAAAATATGTATGTTATTGTGCGATGCACATATTTTTTCTCAAAAACGGTAAGTCTGGCGTGGTTTTGACCATAACAAGATTTGTAGAGGCATTCATTACGAACATTTTAAACCAAAAATCTTAATTCTAGGCCTAGTAGTTTCCGAGAAAATGAAAATAAACCAAATTATGCCATACTTTTAGCTAAAAATATGTATGTTATTGTGCGATGCACATATTTTTTCTCAAAAACGGTAAGTCTGGCGTGGTTTTGACCATAACAAGATTTGTAGAGGCATTCATTACGAACATTTTAAACCAAAAATCTTAATTCTAGGCCTAGTAGTTTCCGAGAAAATGAAAATAAACCAAATTATGCCATACTTTTAGCTAAAAATATGTATGTTATTGTGCGATGCACATATTTTTTCTCAAAAACGGTAAGTCTGGCGTGGTTTTGACCATAACAAGATTTGTAGAGGCATTCATTACGAACATTTTAAACCAAAAATCTTAATTCTAGGCCTAGTAGTTTCCGAGAAAATGGAAATAAACCAAATTATGCCATACTTTTAGCTGAAAATATGTAAAAATATGTATGTTATTGTGCGATACACATATTTTTTCTCAAAAACGGTAAGTCTGGCGTGGTTTTGACCATAACGAGATTTGTAGAGGCTTTCATTACGAACATTTTAAACCAAAAATCTTAATTCTAGGCCTAGTAGTTTCCGAGAAAATGGAAATAAATCAAATTATGCCATACTTTTAGCTGAAAATATGTAAAAATATGTATGTTATTGTGCGATACACATATTTTTTCTCAAAAACGGTAAGTCTGGCGTGGTTTTGACCATAACAAGATTTGTAGAGGCATTCATTACGAACATTTTAAACCAAAAATCTTAATTCTAGGCCTAGTAGTTTCCGAGAAAATGGAAATAAACCAAATTATGCCATACTTTTAGCTAAAAATATGTATGTTATTGTGCGATGCACATATTTTTTCTCAAAAACGGTAAGTCTGGCGTGGTTTTGACCATAACAAGATTTGTAGAGGCATTCATTACGAACATTTTAAACCAAAAATCTTAATTCTAGGCCTAGTAGTTTCCGAGAAAATGGAAATAAACCAAATTATGCCATACTTTTAGCTGAAAATATGTAAAAATATGTATGTTATTGTGCGATACACATATTTTTTCTCAAAAACGGTAAGTCTGGCGTGGTTTTGACCATAACAAGATTTGTAGAGGCATTCATTACGAACATTTTAAACCAAAAATCTTAATTCTAGGCCTAGTAGTTTCCGAGAAAATGAAAATAAACCAAATTATGCCATACTTTTAGCTAAAAATATGTATGTTATTGTGCGATGCACATATTTTTTCTCAAAAAGGGTAAGTCTGGCGTGGTTTTGACCATAACAAGATTTGTAGAGGCATTCATTACGAACATTCTAAACCAAAAATCTTAATTCTAGGCCTAGTAGTTTCCGAGAAAATGGAAATAAACCAAATTATGCCATACTTTTAGCTAAAAATATGTATGTTATTGTGCGATGCACATATTTTTTCTCAAAAAGGGTAAGTCTGGCGTGGTTTTGACCATAACAAGATTTGTAGAGGCATTCATTACGAACATTTTAAACCAAAAATCTTAATTCTAGGCCTAGTAGTTTCCGAGAAAATGGAAATAAACCAAATTATGCCATACTTTTAGCTGAAAATATGTAAAAATATGTATGTTATTGTGCGATACACATATTTTTTCTCAAAAACGGTAAGTCTGGCGTGGTTTTGACCATAACAAGATTTGTAGAGGCATTCATTACGAACATTTTAAACCAAAAATATTAATTCTAGGCCTAGTAGTTTCCGAGAAAATGGAAATAAACCAAATTATGCCATACTTTTAGCTAAAAATATGTATGTTATTGTGCGATGCACATATTTTTTCTCAAAAAGGGTAAGTCTGGCGTGGTTTTGACCATAACAAGATTTGTAGAGGCATTCATTACGAACATTTTAAACCAAAAATCTTAATTCTAGGCCTAGTAGTTTCCGAGAAAATGGAAATAAACCAAATTATGCCATACTTTTAGCTAAAAATATGTATGTTATTGTGCGATGCACATATTTTTTCTCAAAAACGGTAAGTCTGGCGTGGTTTTGACCATAACAAGATTTGTAGAGGCATTCATTACGAACATTTTAAACCAAAAATCTTAATTCTAGGCCTAGTAGTTTCCGAGAAAATGGAAATAAACCAAATTATGCCATACTTTTAGCTAAAAATATGTATGTTATTGTGCGATGCACATATTTTTTCTCAAAAACGGTAAGTCTGGCGTTGTTTTGACCATAACAAGATTTGTAGAGGCATTCATTACGAACATTTTAAACCAAAAATCTTAATTCTAGGCCTAGTAGTTTCCGAGAAAATGGAAATAAACCAAATTATGCCATACTTTTAGCTAAAAATATGTATGTTATTGTGCGATGCACATATTTTTTCTCAAAAACGGTAAGTCTGGCGTGGTTTTGACCATAACAAGATTTGTAGAGGCATTCATTACGAACATTTTAAACCAAAAATCTTAATTCTAGGCCTAGTAGTTTCCGAGAAAATGAAAATAAACCAAATTATGCCATACTTTTAGCTAAAAATATGTATGTTATTGTGCGATGCACATATTTTTTCTCAAAAACGGTAAGTCTGGCGTGGTTTTGACCATAACAAGATTTGTAGAGGCATTCATTACGAACATTTTAAACCAAAAATCTTAATTCTAGGCCTAGTAGTTTCCGAGAAAATGGAAATAAACCAAATTATGCCATACTTTTAGCTGAAAATATGTAAAAATATGTATGTTATTGTGCGATACACATATTTTTTCTCAAAAACGGTAAGTCTGGCGTGGTTTTGACCATAACAAGATTTGTAGAGGCATTCATTACGAACATTTTAAACCAAAAATCTTAATTCTAGGCCTAGTAGTTTCCGAGAAAATGGAAATAAACCAAATTATGCCATACTTTTAGCTGAAAATATGTAAAAATATGTATGTTATTGTGCGATACACATATTTTTTCTCAAAAACGGTAAGTCTGGCGTGGTTTTGACCATAACAAGATTTGTAGAGGCATTCATTACGAACATTTTAAACCAAAAATCTTAATTCTAGGCCTAGTAGTTTCCGAGAAAATGGAAATAAACCAAATTATGCCATACTTTTAGCTGAAAATATGTAAAAATATGTATGTTATTGTGCGATACACATATTTTTTCTCAAAAACGGTAAGTCTGGCGTGGTTTTGACCATAACAAGATTTGTAGAGGCATTCATTACGAACATTTTAAACCAAAAATCTTAATTCTAGGCCTAGTAGTTTCCGAGAAAATGGAAATAAACCAAATTATGCCATACTTTTAGCTAAAAATATGTATGTTATTGTGCGATGCACATATTTTTTCTCAAAAAGGGTAAGTCTGGCGTGGTTTTGACCATAACAAGATTTGTAGAGGCATTCATTACGAACATTTTAAACCAAAAATCTTAATTCTAGGCCTAGTAGTTTCCGAGAAAATGGAAATAAACCAAATTATGCCATACTTTTAGCTGAAAATATGTAAAAATATGTATGTTATTGTGCGATACACATATTTTTTCTCAAAAACGGTAAGTCTGGCGTGGTTTTGACCATAACAAGATTTGTAGAGGCATTCATTACGAACATTTTAAACCAAAAATATTAATTCTAGGCCTAGTAGTTTCCGAGAAAATGGAAATAAACCAAATTATGCCATACTTTTAGCTAAAAATATGTATGTTATTGTGCGATGCACATATTTTTTCTCAAAAAGGGTAAGTCTGGCGTGGTTTTGACCATAACAAGATTTGTAGAGGCATTCATTACGAACATTTTAAACCAAAAATCTTAATTCTAGGCCTAGTAGTTTCCGAGAAAATGGAAATAAACCAAATTATGCCATACTTTTAGCTAAAAATATGTATGTTATTGTGCGATGCACATATTTTTTCTCAAAAACGGTAAGTCTGGCGTGGTTTTGACCATAACAAGATTTGTAGAGGCATTCATTACGAACATTTTAAACCAAAAATCTTAATTCTAGGCCTAGTAGTTTCCGAGAAAATGGAAATAAACCAAATTATGCCATACTTTTAGCTAAAAATATGTATGTTATTGTGCGATGCACATATTTTTTCTCAAAAACGGTAAGTCTGGCGTGGTTTTGACCATAACAAGATTTGTAGAGGCATTCATTACGAACATTTTAAACCAAAAATCTTAATTCTAGGCCTAGTAGTTTCCGAGAAAATGGAAATAAACCAAATTATGCCATACTTTTAGCTAAAAATATGTATGTTATTGTGCGATGCACATATTTTTTCTCAAAAACGGTAAGTCTGGCGTGGTTTTGACCATAACAAGATTTGTAGAGGCATTCATTACGAACATTTTAAACCAAAAATCTTAATTCTAGGCCTAGTAGTTTCCGAGAAAATGAAAATAAACCAAATTATGCCATACTTTTAGCTAAAAATATGTATGTTATTGTGCGATGCACATATTTTTTTCTCAAAAACGGTAAGTCTGGCGTGGTTTTGACCATAACAAGATTTGTAGAGGCATTCATTACGAACATTTTAAACCAAAAATCTTAATTCTAGGCCTAGTAGTTTCCGAGAAAATGGAAATAAACCAAATTATGCCATACTTTTAGCTGAAAATATGTAAAAATATGTATGTTATTGTGCGATACACATATTTTTTCTCAAAAACGGTAAGTCTGGCGTGGTTTTGACCATAACAAGATTTGTAGAGGCATTCATTACGAACATTTTAAACCAAAAATCTTAATTCTAGGCCTAGTAGTTTCCGAGAAAGTGGAAATAAACCAAATTATGCCATACTTTTAGCTGAAAATATGTAAAAATATGTATGTTATTGTGCGATACACATATTTTTTCTCAAAAACGGTAAGTCTGGCGTGGTTTTGACCATAACAAGATTTGTAGAGGCATTCATTACGAACATTTTAAACCAAAAATCTTAATTCTAGGCCTAGTAGTTTCCGAGAAAATGGAAATAAACCAAATTATGCCATACTTTTAGCTAAAAATATGTATGTTATTGTGCGATGCACATATTTTTTCTCAAAAACGGTAAGTCTGGCGTGGTTTTGACCATAACAAGATTTGTAGAGGCATTCATTACGAACATTTTAAACCAAAAATCTTAATTCTAGGCCTAGTAGTTTCCGAGAAAATGGAAATAAACCAAATTATGCCATACTTTTAGCTAAAAATATGTATGTTATTGTGCGATGCACATATTTTTTCTCAAAAAGGGTAAGTCTGGCGTGGTTTTGACCATAACAAGATTTGTAGAGGCATTCATTACGAACATTTTAAACCAAAAATCTTAATTCTAGGCCTAGTAGTTTCCGAGAAAATGGAAATAAACCAAATTATGCCATACTTTTAGCTAAAAATATGTATGTTATTGTGCGATGCACATATTTTTTCTCAAAAACGGTAAGTCTGGCGTGGTTTTGACCATAACAAGATTTGTAGAGGCATTCATTACGAACATTTTAAACCAAAAATCTTAATTCTAGGCCTAGTAGTTTCCGAGAAAATGGAAATAAACCAAATTATGCCATACTTTTAGCTAAAAATATGTATGTTATTGTGCGATGCACATATTTTTTCTCAAAAACGGTAAGTCTGGCGTGGTTTTGACCATAACAAGATTTGTAGAGGCATTCATTACGAACATTTTAAACCAAAAATCTTAATTCTAGGCCTAGTAGTTTCCGAGAAAATGGAAATAAACCAAATTATGCCATACTTTTAGCTAAAAATATGTATGTTATTGTGCGATGCACATATTTTTTCTCAAAAACGGTAAGTCTGGCGTGGTTTTGACCATAACAAGATTTGTAGAGGCATTCATTACGAACATTTTAAACCAAAAATCTTAATTCTAGGCCTAGTAGTTTCCGAGAAAATGAAAATAAACCAAATTATGCCATACTTTTAGCTAAAAATATGTATGTTATTGTGCGATGCACATATTTTTTTCTCAAAAACGGTAAGTCTGGCGTGGTTTTGACCATAACAAGATTTGTAGAGGCATTCATTACGAACATTTTAAACCAAAAATCTTAATTCTAGGCCTAGTAGTTTCCGAGAAAATGGAAATAAACCAAATTATGCCATACTTTTAGCTGAAAATATGTAAAAATATGTATGTTATTGTGCGATACACATATTTTTTCTCAAAAACGGTAAGTCTGGCGTGGTTTTGACCATAACAAGATTTGTAGAGGCATTCATTACGAACATTTTAAACCAAAAATCTTAATTCTAGGCCTAGTAGTTTCCGAGAAAATGGAAATAAACCAAATTATGCCATACTTTTAGCTGAAAATATGTAAAAATATGTATGTTATTGTGCGATACACATATTTTTTCTCAAAAACGGTAAGTCTGGCGTGGTTTTGACCATAACAAGATTTGTAGAGGCATTCATTACGAACATTTTAAACCAAAAATCTTAATTCTAGGCCTAGTAGTTTCCGAGAAAATGGAAATAAACCAAATTATGCCATACTTTTAGCTAAAAATATGTATGTTATTGTGCGATGCACATATTTTTTCTCAAAAACGGTAAGTCTGGCATGGTTTTGACCATAACAAGATTTGTAGAGGCATTCATTACGAACATTTTAAACCAAAAATCTTAATTCTAGGCCTAGTAGTTTCCGAGAAAATGGAAATAAACCAAATTATGCCATACTTTTAGCTGAAAATATGTAAAAATATGTATGTTATTGTGCGATACACATATTTTTTCTCAAAAACGGTAAGTCTGGCGTGGTTTTGACCATAACAAGATTTGTAGAGGCATTCATTACGAACATTTTAAACCAAAAATCTTAATTCTAGGCCTAGTAGTTTCCGAGAAAATGAAAATAAACCAAATTATGCCATACTTTTAGCTAAAAATATGTATGTTATTGTGCGATGCACATATTTTTTCTCAAAAACGGTAAGTCTGGCGTGGTTTTGACCATAACAAGATTTGTAGAGGCATTCATTACGAACATTTTAAACTAAAAATCTTAATTCTAGGCCTAGTAGTTTCCGAGAAAATGGAAATAAACCAAATTATGCCATACTTTTAGCTGAAAATATGTAAAAATATGTATGTTATTGTGCGATACACATATTTTTTCTCAAAAACGGTAAGTCTGGCGTTGTTTTGACCATAACAAGATTTGTAGAGGCATTCATTACGAACATTTTAAACCAAAAATCTTAATTCTAGGCCTAGTAGTTTCCGAGAAAATGGAAATAAACCAAATTATGCCATACTTTTAGCTGAAAATATGTAAAAATATGTATGTTATTGTGCGATACACATATTTTTTCTCAAAAACGGTAAGTCTGGCGTGGTTTTGACCATAACAAGATTTGTAGAGGCATTCATTACGAACATTTTAAACCAAAAATCTTAATTCTAGGCCTAGTAGTTTCCGAGAAAATGGAAATAAACCAAATTATGCCATACTTTTAGCTAAAAATATGTATGTTATTGTGCGATGCACATATTTTTTCTCAAAAACGGTAAGTCTGGCGTGGTTTTGACCATAACAAGATTTGTAGAGGCATTCATTACGAACATTTTAAACCAAAAATCTTAATTCTAGGCCTAGTAGTTTCCGAGAAAATGAAAATAAACCAAATTATGCCATACTTTTAGCTAAAAATATGTATGTTATTGTGCGATGCACATATTTTTTCTCAAAAACGGTAAGTCTGGCGTGGTTTTGACCATAACAAGATTTGTAGAGGCATTCATTACAAACATTTTAAACCAAAAATCTTAATTCTAGGCCTAGTAGTTTCCGAGAAAATGGAAATAAACCAAATTATGCCATACTTTTAGCTGAAAATATGTAAAAATATGTATGTTATTGTGCGATACACATATTTTTTCTCAAAAACGGTAAGTCTGGCGTGGTTTTGACCATAACAAGATTTGTAGAGGCATTCATTACGAACATTTTAAACCAAAAATCTTAATTCTAGGCCTAGTAGTTTCCGAGAAAATGGAAATAAACCAAATTATGCCATACTTTTAGCTGAAAATATGTAAAAATATGTATGTTATTGTGCGATACACATATTTTTTCTCAAAAACGGTAAGTCTGGCGTGGTTTTGACCATAACAAGATTTGTAGAGGCATTCATTACGAACATTTTAAACCAAAAATCTTAATTCTAGGCCTAGTAGTTTCCGAGAAAATGGAAATAAACCAAATTATGCCATACTTTTAGCTGAAAATATGTAAAAATATGTATGTTATTGTGCGATACACATATTTTTTCTCAAAAACGGTAAGTCTGGCGTGGTTTTGACCATAACAAGATTTGTAGAGGCATTCATTACGAACATTTTAAACCAAAAATCTTAATTCTAGGCCTAGTAGTTTCCGAGAAAATGGAAATAAACCAAATTATGCCATACTTTTAGCTAAAAATATGTATGTTATTGTGCGATGCACATATTTTTTCTCAAAAACGGTAAGTCTGGCATGGTTTTGACCATAACAAGATTTGTAGAGGCATTCATTACGAACATTTTAAACCAAAAATCTTAATTCTAGGCCTAGTAGTTTCCGAGAAAATGGAAATAAACCAAATTATGCCATACTTTTAGCTGAAAATATGTAAAAATATGTATGTTATTGTGCGATACACATATTTTTTCTCAAAAACGGTAAGTCTGGCGTGGTTTTGACCATAACAAGATTTGTAGAGGCATTCATTACGAACATTTTAAACCAAAAATCTTAATTCTAGGCCTAGTAGTTTCCGAGAAAATGAAAATAAACCAAATTATGCCATACTTTTAGCTAAAAATATGTATGTTATTGTGCGATGCACATATTTTTTCTCAAAAACGGTAAGTCTGGCGTGGTTTTGACCATAACAAGATTTGTAGAGGCATTCATTACGAACATTTTAAACCAAAAATCTTAATTCTAGGCCTAGTAGTTTCCGAGAAAATGAAAATAAACCAAATTATGCCATACTTTTAGCTAAAAATATGTATGTTATTGTGCGATACACATATTTTTTCTCAAAAAGGGTAAGTCTGGCGTGGTTTTGACCATAACAAGATTTGTAGAGGCATTCATTACGAACATTTTAAACCAAAAATCTTAATTCTAGGCCTAGTAGTTTCCGAGAAAATGGAAATAAACCAAATTATGCCATACTTTTAGCTGAAAATATGTAAAAATATGTATGTTATTGTGCGATACACATATTTTTTCTCAAAAACGGTAAGTCTGGCGTGGTTTTGACCATAACAAGATTTGTAGAGGCATTCATTACGAACATTTTAAACCAAAAATCTTAATTCTAGGCCTAGTAGTTTCCGAGAAAATGGAAATAAACCAAATTATGCCATACTTTTAGCTGAAAATATGTAAAAATATGTATGTTATTGTGCGATACACATATTTTTTCTCAAAAACGGTAAGTCTGGCGTGGTTTTGACCATAACAAGATTTGTAGAGGCATTCATTACGAACATTTTAAACCAAAAATCTTAATTCTAGGCCTACTAGTTTCCGAGAAAATGAAAATAAACCAAATTATGCCATACTTTTAGCTAAAAATATGTATGTTATTGTGCGATGCACATATTTTTTCTCAAAAACGGTAAGTCTGGCGTGGTTTTGACCATAACAAGATTTGTAGAGGCATTCATTACGAACATTTTAAACCAAAAATCTTAATTCTAGGCCTAGTAGTTTCCGAGAAAATGGAAATAAACCAAATTATGCCATACTTTTAGCTAAAAATATGTATGTTATTGTGCGATGCACATATTTTTTCTCAAAAACGGTAAGTCTGGCGTGGTTTTGACCATAACAAGATTTGTAGAGGCATTCATTACGAACATTTTAAACCAAAAATCTTAATTCTAGGCCTAGTAGTTTCCGAGAAAATGGAAATAAACCAAATTATGCCATACTTTTAGCTGAAAATATGTAAAAATATGTATGTTATTGTGCGATACACATATTTTTTCTCAAAAACGGTAAGTCTGGCGTGGTTTTGACCATAACAAGATTTGTAGAGGCATTCATTACGAACATTTTAAACCAAAAATCTTAATTCTAGGCCTAGTAGTTTCCGAGAAAATGGAAATAAACCAAATTATGCCATACTTTTAGCTGAAAATATGTAAAAATATGTATGTTATTGTGCGATACACATATTTTTTCTCAAAAACGGTAAGTCTGGCGTGGTTTTGACCATAACAAGATTTGTAGAGGCATTCATTACGAACATTTTAAACCAAAAATCTTAATTCTAGGCCTAGTAGTTTCCGAGAAAATGAAAATAAACCAAATTATGCCATACTTTTAGCTAAAAATATGTATGTTATTGTGCGATACACATATTTTTTCTCAAAAACGGTAAGTCTGGCGTGGTTTTGACCATAACAAGATTTGTAGAGGCATTCATTACGAACATTTTAAACCAAAAATCTTAATTCTAGGCCTAGTAGTTTCCGAGAAAATGGAAATAAACCAAATTATGCCATACTTTTAGCTGAAAATATGTAAAAATATGTATGTTATTGTGCGATACACATATTTTTTCTCAAAAACGGTAAGTCTGGCGTGGTTTTGACCATAACAAGATTTGTAGAGGCATTCATTACGAACATTTTAAACCAAAAATCTTAATTCTAGGCCTAGTAGTTTCCGAGAAAATGAAAATAAACCAAATTATGCCATACTTTTAGCTAAAAATATGTATGTTATTGTGCGATGCACATATTTTTTCTCAAAAACGGTAAGTCTGGCGTGGTTTTGACCATAACAAGATTTGTAGAGGCATTCATTACGAACATTTTAAACCAAAAATCTTAATTCTAGGCCTAGTAGTTTCCGAGAAAATGGAAATAAACCAAATTATGCCATACTTTTAGCTGAAAATATGTAAAAATATGTATGTTATTGTGCGATACACATATTTTTTCTCAAAAACGGTAAGTCTGGCGTGGTTTTGACCATAACAAGATTTGTAGAGGCATTCATTACGAACATTTTAAACCAAAAATCTTAATTCTAGGCCTAGTAGTTTCCGAGAAAATGAAAATAAACCAAATTATGCCATACTTTTAGCTAAAAATATGTATGTTATTGTGCGATGCACATATTTTTTCTCAAAAACGGTAAGTCTGGCGTGGTTTTGACCATAACAAGATTTGTAGAGGCATTCATTACGAACATTTTAAACCAAAAATCTTAATTCTAGGCCTAGTAGTTTCCGAGAAAATGAAAATAAACCAAATTATGCCATACTTTTAGCTAAAAATATGTATGTTATTGTGCGATGCACATATTTTTTCTCAAAAACGGTAAGTCTGGCGTGGTTTTGACCATAACAAGATTTGTAGAGGCATTCATTACGAACATTTTAAACCAAAAATCTTAATTCTAGGCCTAGTAGTTTCCGAGAAAATGGAAATAAACCAAATTATGCCATACTTTTAGCTGAAAATATGTAAAAATATGTATGTTATTGTGCGATACACATATTTTTTCTCAAAAACGGTAAGTCTGGCGTGGTTTTGACCATAACAAGATTTGTAGAGGCATTCATTACGAACATTTTAAACCAAAAATCTTAATTCTAGGCCTAGTAGTTTCCGAGAAAATGAAAATAAACCAAATTATGCCATACTTTTAGCTGAAAATATGTAAAAATATGTATGTTATTGTGCGATACACATATTTTTTCTCAAAAACGGTAAGTCTGGCGTGGTTTTGACCATAACAAGATTTGTAGAGGCATTCATTACGAACATTTTAAACCAAAAATCTTAATTCTAGGCCTAGTAGTTTCCGAGAAAATGGAAATAAACCAAATTATGCCATACTTTTAGCTGAAAATATGTAAAAATATGTATGTTATTGTGCGATGCACATATTTTTTCTCAAAAACGGTAAGTCTGGCGTGGTTTTGACCATAACAAGATTTGTAGAGGCATTCATTACGAACATTTTAAACCAAAAATCTTAATTCTAGGCCTAGTAGTTTCCGAGAAAATGAAAATAAACCAAATTATGCCATACTTTTAGCTAAAAATATGTATGTTATTGTGCGATGCACATATTTTTTCTCAAAAACGATAAGTCTGGCGTGGTTTTGACCATAACAAGATTTGTAGAGGCATTCATTACGAACATTTTAAACCAAAAATCTTAATTCTAGGCCTAGTAGTTTCCGAGAAAATGGAAATAAACCAAATTATGCCATACTTTTAGCTAAAAATATGTATGTTATTGTGCGATGCACATATTTTTTCTCAAAAACGGTAAGTCTGGCGTGGTTTTGACCATAACAAGATTTGTAGAGGCATTCATTACGAACATTTTAAACCAAAAATCTTAATTCTAGGCCTAGTAGTTTCCGAGAAAATGGAAATAAACCAAATTATGCCATACTTTTAGCTAAAAATATGTATGCTATTGTGCGATGCACATATTTTTTCTCAAAAACGGTAAGTCTGGCGTGGTTTTGACCATAACAAGATTTGTAGAGGCATTCATTACGAACATTTTAAACCAAAAATCTTAATTCTAGGCCTAGTAGTTTCCGAGAAAATGGAAATAAACCAAATTATGCCATACTTTTAGCTGAAAATATGTAAAAATATGTATGTTATTGTGCGATACACATATTTTTTCTCAAAAACGGTAAGTCTGGCGTGGTTTTGACCATAACAAGATTTGTAGAGGCATTCATTACGAACATTTTAAACCAAAAATCTTAATTCTAGGCCTAGTAGTTTCCGAGAAAATGAAAATAAACCAAATTATGCCATACTTTTAGCTAAAAATATGTATGTTATTGTGCGATGCACATATTTTTTCTCAAAAACGGTAAGTCTGGCGTGGTTTTGACCATAACAAGATTTGTAGAGGCATTCATAACGAACATTTTAAACCAAAAATCTTAATTCTAGGCCTAGTAGTTTCCGAGAAAATGAAAATAAACCAAATTATGCCATACTTTTAGCTGAAAATATGTATGTTATTGTGCGATGCACATATTTTTTCTCAAAAACGGTAAGTCTGGCGTGGTTTTGACCATAACAAGATTTGTAGAGGCATTCATTACGAACATTTTAAACCAAAAATCTTAATTCTAGGCCTAGTAGTTTCCGAGAAAATGGAAATAAACCAAATTATGCCATACTTTTAGCTGAAAATATGTAAAAATATGTATGTTATTGTGCGATACACATATTTTTTCTCAAAAACGGTAAGTCTGGCGTGGTTTTGACCATAACAAGATTTGTAGAGGCATTCATTACGAACATTTTAAACCAAAAATCTTAATTCTAGGCCTAGTAGTTTCCGAGAAAATGAAAATAAACCAAATTATGCCATACTTTTAGCTAAAAATATGTATGTTATTGTGCGATGCACATATCTTTTCTCAAAAACGGTAAGTCTGGCGTGGTTTTGACCATAACAAGATTTGTAGAGGCATTCATTACGAACATTTTTAACCAAAAATCTTAATTCTAGGCCTAGTAGTTTCCGAGAAAATGAAAATAAACCAAATTATGCCATACTTTTAGCTAAAAATATGTATGTTATTGTGCGATGCACATATTTTTTCTCAAAAACGGTAAGTCTGGCGTGGTTTTGACCATAACAAGATTTGTAGAGGCATTCATTACGAACATTTTAAACCAAAAATCTTAATTCTAGGCCTAGTAGTTTCCGAGAAAATGAAAATAAACCAAATTATGCCATACTTTTAGCTAAAAATATGTATGTTATTGTGCGATGCACATATTTTTTCTCAAAAACGGTAAGTCTGGCGTGGTTTTGACCATAACAAGATTTGTAGAGGCATTCATTACGAACATTTTAAACCAAAAATCTTAATTCTAGGCCTAGTAGTTTCCGAGAAAATGGAAATAAACCAAATTATGCCATACTTTTAGCTAAAAATATGTATGTTATTGTGCGATGCACATATTTTTTCTCAAAAACGGTAAGTCTGGCGTGGTTTTGACCATAACAAGATTTGTAGAGGCATTCATTACGAACATTTTAAACCAAAAATCTTAATTCTAGGCCTAGTAGTTTCCGAGAAAATGGAAATAAACCAAATTATGCCATACTTTTAGCTGAAAATATGTAAAAATATGTATGTTATTGTGCGATACACATATTTTTTCTCAAAAACGGTAAGTCTGGCGTGGTTTTGACCATAACAAGATTTGTAGAGGCATTCATTACGAACATTTTAAACCAAAAATCTTAATTCTAGGCCTAGTAGTTTCCGAGAAAATGGAAATAAACCAAATTATGCCATACTTTTAGCTGAAAATATGTAAAAATATGTATGTTATTGTGCGATGCACATATTTTTTCTCAAAAACGGTAAGTCTGGCGTGGTTTTGACCATAACAAGATTTGTAGAGGCATTCATTACGAACATTTTAAACCAAAAATCTTAATTCTAGGCCTAGTAGTTTCCGAGAAAATGAAAATAAACCAAATTATGCCATACTTTTAGCTAAAAATATGTATGTTATTGTGCGATGCACATATTTTTTCTCAAAAACGGTAAGTCTGGCCTGGTTTTGACCATAACAAGATTTGTAGAGGCATTCATTACGAACATTTTAAACCAAAAATCTTAATTCTAGGCCTAGTAGTTTCCGAGAAAATGGAAATAAACCAAATTATGCCATACTTTTAGCTGAAAATATGTAAAAATATGTATGTTATTGTGCGATACACATATTTTTTCTCAAAAACGGTAAGTCTGGCGTGGTTTTGACCATAACAAGATTTGTAGAGGCATTCATTACGAACATTTTAAACCAAAAATCTTAATTCTAGGCCTAGTAGTTTCCGAGAAAATTAAAATAAACCAAATTATGCCATACTTTTAGCTGAAAATATGTAAAAATATGTATGTTATTGTGCGATACACATATTTTTTCTCAAAAACGGTAAGTCTGGCGTGGTTTTGACCATAACAAGATTTGTAGAGGCATTCATTACGAACATTTTAAACCAAAAATCTTAATTCTAGGCCTAGTAGTTTCCGAGAAAATGGAAATAAACCAAATTATGCCATACTTTTAGCTGAAAATATGTAAAAATATGTATGTTATTGTGCGATACACATATTTTTTCTCAAAAACGGTAAGTCTGGCGTGGTTTTGACCATAACAAGATTTGTAGAGGCATTCATTACGAACATTTTAAACCAAAAATCTTAATTCTAGGCCTAGTAGTTTCCGAGAAAATGGAAATAAACCAAATTATGCCATACTTTTAGCTAAAAATATGTATGTTATTGTGCGATGCACATATTTTTTCTCAAAAAGGGTAAGTCTGGCGTGGTTTTGACCATAACAAGATTTGTAGAGGCATTCATTACGAACATTTTAAACCAAAAATCTTAATTCTAGGCCTAGTAGTTTCCGAGAAAATGGAAATAAACCAAATTATGCCATACTTTTAGCTAAAAATATGTATGTTATTGTGCGATGCACATATTTTTTCTCAAAAACGGTAAGTCTGGCGTGGTTTTGACCATAACAAGATTTGTAGAGGCATTCATTACGAACATTTTAAACCAAAAATCTTAATTCTAGGCCTAGTAGTTTCCGAGAAAATGGAAATAAACCAAATTATGCCATACTTTTAGCTGAAAATATGTAAAAATATGTATGTTATTGTGCGATACACATATTTTTTCTCAAAAACGGTAAGTCTGGCGTGGTTTTGACCATAACAAGATTTGTAGAGGCATTCATTACGAACATTTTAAACCAAAAATCTTAATTCTAGGCCTAGTAGTTTCCGAGAAAATGGAAATAAACCAAATTATGCCATACTTTTAGCTAAAAATATGTATGTTATTGTGCGATGCACATATTTTTTCTCAAAAAGGGTAAGTCTGGCGTGGTTTTGACCATAACAAGATTTGTAGAGGCATTCATTACGAACATTTTAAACCAAAAATCTTAATTCTAGGCCTAGTAGTTTCCGAGAAAATGGAAATAAACCAAATTATGCCATACTTTTAGCTAAAAATATGTATGTTATTGTGCGATGCACATATTTTTTCTCAAAAACGGTAAGTCTGGCGTGGTTTTGACCATAACAAGATTTGTAGAGGCATTCATTACGAACATTTTAAACCAAAAATCTTAATTCTAGGCCTAGTAGTTTCCGAGAAAATGGAAATAAACCAAATTATGCCATACTTTTAGCTAAAAATATGTATGTTATTGTGCGATGCACATATTTTTTCTCAAAAACGGTAAGTCTGGCGTGGTTTTGACCATAACAAGATTTGTAGAGGCATTCATTACGAACATTTTAAACCAAAAATCTTAATTCTAGGCCTAGTAGTTTCCGAGAAAATGGAAATAAACCAAATTATGCCATACTTTTAGCTAAAAATATGTATGTTATTGTGCGATGCACATATTTTTTCTCAAAAACGGTAAGTCTGGCGTGGTTTTGACCATAACAAGATTTGTAGAGGCATTCATTACGAACATTTTAAACCAAAAATCTTAATTCTAGGCCTAGTAGTTTCCGAGAAAATGGAAATAAACCAAATTATGCCATACTTTTAGCTAAAAATATGTATGTTATTGTGCGATGCACATATTTTTTCTCAAAAACGGTAAGTCTGGCGTGGTTTTGACCATAACAAGATTTGTAGAGGCATTCATTACGAACATTTTAAACCAAAAATCTTAATTCTAGGCCTAGTAGTTTCCGAGAAAATGGAAATAAACCAAATTATGCCATACTTTTAGCTGAAAATATGTAAAAATATGTATGTTATTGTGCGATACACATATTTTTTCTCAAAAACGGTAAGTCTGGCGTGGTTTTGACCATAACAAGATTTGTAGAGGCATTCATTACGAACATTTTAAACCAAAAATCTTAATTCTAGGCCTAGTAGTTTCCGAGAAAATGAAAATAAACCAAATTATGCCATACTTTTAGCTAAAAATATGTATGTTATTGTGCGATGCACATATTTTTTCTCAAAAACGGTAAGTCTGGCGTGGTTTTGACCATAACAAAATTTGTAGAGGCATTCATTACGAACATTTTAAACCAAAAATCTTAATTCTAGGCCTAGTAGTTTCCGAGAAAATGGAAATAAACCAAATTATGCCATACTTTTAGCTAAAAATATGTATGTTATTGTGCGATACACATATTTTTTCTCAAAAACGGTAAGTCTGGCGTGGTTTTGACCATAACAAGATTTGTAGAGGCATTCATTACGAACATTTTAAACCAAAAATCTTAATTCTAGGCCTAGTAGTTTCCGAGAAAATGGAAATAAACCAAATTATGCCATACTTTTAGCTGAAAATATGTAAAAATATGTATGTTATTGTGCGATACACATATTTTTTCTCAAAAACGGTAAGTCTGGCGTGGTTTTGACCATAACAAGATTTGTAGAGGCATTCATTACGAACATTTTAAACCAAAAATCTTAATTCTAGGCCTAGTAGTTTCCGAGAAAATGGAAATAAACCAAATTATGCCATACTTTTAGCTGAAAATATGTAAAAATATGTATGTTATTGTGCGATGCACATATTTTTTCTCAAAAACGGTAAGTCTGGCGTGGTTTTGACCATAACAAGATTTGTAGAGGCATTCATTACGAACATTTTAAACCAAAAATCTTAATTCTAGGCCTAGTAGTTTCCGAGAAAATGAAAATAAACCAAATTATGCCATACTTTTAGCTAAAAATATGTATGTTATTGTGCGATGCACATATTTTTTCTCAAAAACGGTAAGTCTGGCCTGGTTTTGACCATAACAAGATTTGTAGAGGCATTCATTACGAACATTTTAAACCAAAAATCTTAATTCTAGGCCTAGTAGTTTCCGAGAAAATGGAAATAAACCAAATTATGCCATACTTTTAGCTGAAAATATGTAAAAATATGTATGTTATTGTGCGATACACATATTTTTTCTCAAAAACGGTAAGTCTGGCGTGGTTTTGACCATAACAAGATTTGTAGAGGCATTCATTACGAACATTTTAAACCAAAAATCTTAATTCTAGGCCTAGTAGTTTCCGAGAAAATGGAAATAAACCAAATTATGCCATACTTTTAGCTAAAAATATGTATGTTATTGTGCGATGCACATATTTTTTCTCAAAAAGGGTAAGACTGGCGTGGTTTTGACCATAACAAGATTTGTAGAGGCATTCATTACGAACATTTTAAACCAAAAATCTTAATTCTAGGCCTAGTAGTTTCCGAGAAAATGAAAATAAACCAAATTATGCCATACTTTTAGCTAAAAATATGTATGTTATTGTGCGATGCACATATTTTTTCTCAAAAACGGTAAGTCTGGCGTGGTTTTGACCATAACAAGATTTGTAGAGGCATTCATTACGAACATTTTAAACCAAAAATCTTAATTCTAGGCCTAGTAGTTTCCGAGAAAATGGAAATAAACCAAATTATGCCATACTTTTAGCTAAAAATATGTATGTTATTGTGCGATGCACATATTTTTTCTCAAAAACGGTAAGTCTGGCGTGGTTTTGACCATAACAAGATTTGTAGAGGCATTCATTACGAACATTTTAAACCAAAAATCTTAATTCTAGGCCTAGTAGTTTCCGAGAAAATGGAAATAAACCAAATTATGCCATACTTTTAGCTAAAAATATGTATGTTATTGTGCGATGCACATATTTTTTCTCAAAAAGGGTAAGTCTGGCGTGGTTTTGACCATAACAAGATTTGTAGAGGCATTCATTACGAACATTTTAAACCAAAAATCTTAATTCTAGGCCTAGTAGTTTCCGAGAAAATGAAAATAAACCAAATTATGCCATACTTTTAGCTAAAAATATGTATGTTATTGTGCGATGCACATATTTTTTCTCAAAAACGGTAAGTCTGGCGTGGTTTTGACCATAACAAGATTTGTAGAGGCATTCATTACGAACATTTTAAACCAAAAATCTTAATTCTAGGCCTAGTAGTTTCCGAGAAAATGGAAATAAACCAAATTATGCCATACTTTTAGCTGAAAATATGTAAAAATATGTATGTTATTGTGCGATACACATATTTTTTCTCAAAAACGGTAAGTCTGGCGTGGTTTTGACCATAACAAGATTTGTAGAGGCATTCATTACGAACATTTTAAACCAAAAATCTTAATTCTAGGCCTAGTAGTTTCCGAGAAAATGGAAATAAACCAAATTATGCCATACTTTTAGCTGAAAATATGTAAAAATATGTATGTTATTGTGCGATACACATATTTTTTCTCAAAAACGGTAAGTCTGGCGTGGTTTTGACCATAACAAGATTTGTAGAGGCATTCATTACGAACATTTTAAACCAAAAATCTTAATTCTAGGCCTAGTAGTTTCCGAGAAAATGAAAATAAACCAAATTATGCCATACTTTTAGCTAAAAATATGTATGTTATTGTGCGATGCACATATTTTTTCTCAAAAACGGTAAGTCTGGCGTGGTTTTGACCATAACAAGATTTGTAGAGGCATTCATTACGAACATTTTAAACCAAAAATCTTAATTCTAGGCCTAGTAGTTTCCGAGAAAATGAAAATAAACCAAATTATGCCATACTTTTAGCTAAAAATATGTATGTTATTGTGCGATGCACATATTTTTTCTCAAAAACGGTAAGTCTGGCGTGGTTTTGACCATAACAAGATTTGTAGAGGCATTCATTACGAACATTTTAAACCAAAAATCTTAATTCTAGGCCTAGTAGTTTCCGAGAAAATGGAAATAAACCAAATTATGCCATACTTTTAGCTGAAAATATGTAAAAATATGTATGTTATTGTGCGATACACATATTTTTTCTCAAAAACGGTAAGTCTGGCGTGGTTTTGACCATAACAAGATTTGTAGAGGCATTCATTACGAACATTTTAAACCAAAAATCTTAATTCTAGGCCTAGTAGTTTCCGAGAAAATGGAAATAAACCAAATTATGCCATACTTTTAGCTAAAAATATGTATGTTATTGTGCGATGCACATATTTTTTCTCAAAAAGGGTAAGTCTGGCGTGGTTTTGACCATAACAAGATTTTTAGAGGCATTCATTACGAACATTTTAAACCAAAAATCTTAATTCTAGGCCTAGTAGTTTCCGAGAAAATGGAAATAAACCAAATTATGCCATACTTTTAGCTGAAAATATGTAAAAATATGTATGTTATTGTGCGATACACATATTTTTTCTCAAAAACGGTAAGTCTGGCGTGGTTTTGACCATAACAAGATTTGTAGAGGCATTCATTACGAACATTTTAAACCAAAAATCTTAATTCTAGGCCTAGTAGTTTCCGAGAAAATGGAAATAAACCAAATTATGCCATACTTTTAGCTAAAAATATGTATGTTATTGTGCGATGCACATATTTTTTCTCAAAAACGGTAAGTCTGGCGTGGTTTTGACCATAACAAGATTTGTAGAGGCATTCATTACGAACATTTTAAACCAAAAATCTTAATTCTAGGCCTAGTAGTTTCCGAGAAAATGGAAATAAACCAAATTATGCCATACTTTTAGCTGAAAATATGTAAAAATATGTATGTTATTGTGCGATACACATATTTTTTCTCAAAAACGGTAAGTCTGGCGTGGTTTTGACCATAACAAGATTTGTAGAGGCATTCATTACGAACATTTTAAACCAAAAATCTTAATTCTAGGCCTAGTAGTTTCCGAGAAAATGGAAATAAACCAAATTATGCCATACTTTTAGCTGAAAATATGTAAAAATATGTATGTTATTGTGCGATACACATATTTTTTCTCAAAAACGGTAAGTCTGGCGTGGTTTTGACCATAACAAGATTTGTAGAGGCATTCATTACGAACATTTTAAACCAAAAATCTTAATTCTAGGCCTAGTAGTTTCCGAGAAAATGGAAATAAACCAAATTATGCCATACTTTTAGCTAAAAATATGTATGTTATTGTGCGATGCACATATTTTTTCTCAAAAAGGGTAAGTCTGGCGTGGTTTTGACCATAACAAGATTTGTAGAGGCATTCATTACGAACATTTTAAACCAAAAATCTTAATTCTAGGCCTAGTAGTTTCCGAGAAAATGGAAATAAACCAAATTATGCCATACTTTTAGCTGAAAATATGTAAAAATATGTATGTTATTGTGCGATACACATATTTTTTCTCAAAAACGGTAAGTCTGGCGTGGTTTTGACCATAACAAGATTTGTAGAGGCATTCATTACGAACATTTTAAACCAAAAATCTTAATTCTAGGCCTAGTAGTTTCCGAGAAAATGGAAATAAACCAAATTATGCCATACTTTTAGCTGAAAATATGTAAAAATATGTATGTTATTGTGCGATACACATATTTTTTCTCAAAAACGGTAAGTCTGGCGTGGTTTTGACCATAACAAGATTTGTAGAGGCATTCATTACGAACATTTTAAACCAAAAATCTTAATTCTAGGCCTAGTAGTTTCCGAGAAAATGGAAATAAACCAAATTATGCCATACTTTTAGCTGAAAATATGTAAAAATATGTATGTTATTGTGCGATACACATATTTTTTCTCAAAAACGGTAAGTCTGGCGTGGTTTTGACCATAACAAGATTTGTAGAGGCATTCATTACGAACATTTTAAACCAAAAATCTTAATTCTAGGCCTAGTAGTTTCCGAGAAAATGGAAATAAACCAAATTATGCCATACTTTTAGCTAAAAATATGTATGTTATTGTGCGATGCACATATTTTTTCTCAAAAACGGTAAGTCTGGCGTGGTTTTGACCATAACAAGATTTGTAGAGGCATTCATTACGAACATTTTAAACCAAAAATCTTAATTCTAGGCCTAGTAGTTTCCGAGAAAATGGAAATAAACCAAATTATGCCATACTTTTAGCTGAAAATATGTAAAAATATGTATGTTATTGTGCGATACACATATTTTTTCTCAAAAACGGTAAGTCTGGCGTGGTTTTGACCATAACAAGATTTGTAGAGGCATTCATTACGAACATTTTAAACCAAAAATCTTAATTCTAGGCCTAGTAGTTTCCGAGAAAATGGAAATAAACCAAATTATGCCATACTTTTAGCTGAAAATATGTAAAAATATGTATGTTATTGTGCGATACACATATTTTTTCTCAAAAACGGTAAGTCTGGCGTGGTTTTGACCATAACAAGATTTGTAGAGGCATTCATTACGAACATTTTAAACCAAAAATCTTAATTCTAGGCCTAGTAGTTTCCGAGAAAATGGAAATAAACCAAATTATGCCATACTTTTAGCTAAAAATATGTATGTTATTGTGCGATGCACATATTTTTTCTCAAAAAGGGTAAGTCTGGCGTGGTTTTGACCATAACAAGATTTGTAGAGGCATTCATTACGAACATTTTAAACCAAAAATCTTAATTCTAGGCCTAGTAGTTTCCGAGAAAATGGAAATAAACCAAATTATGCCATACTTTTAGCTAAAAATATGTATGTTATTGTGCGATGCACATATTTTTTCTCAAAAACGGTAAGTCTGGCGTGGTTTTGACCATAACAATATTTGTAGAGGCATTCATTACGAACATTTTAAACCAAAAATCTTAATTCTAGGCCTAGTAGTTTCCGAGAAAATGGAAATAAACCAAATTATGCCATACTTTTAGCTAAAAATATGTATGTTATTGTGCGATGCACATATTTTTTCTCAAAAACGGTAAGTCTGGCGTGGTTTTGACCATAACAAGATTTGTAGAGGCATTCATTACGAACATTTTAAACCAAAAATCTTAATTCTAGGCCTAGTAGTTTCCGAGAAAATGGAAATAAACCAAATTATGCCATACTTTTAGCTGAAAATATGTAAAAATATGTATGTTATTGTGCGATACACATATTTTTTCTCAAAAACGGTAAGTCTGGCGTGGTTTTGACCATAACAAGATTTGTAGAGGCATTCATTACGAACATTTTAAACCAAAAATCTTAATTCTAGGCCTAGTAGTTTCCGAGAAAATGGAAATAAACCAAATTATGCCATACTTTTAGCTAAAAATATGTATGTTATTGTGCGATGCACATATTTTTTCTCAAAAAGGGTAAGTCTGGCGTGGTTTTGACCATAACAAGATTTGTAGAGGCATTCATTACGAACATTTTAAACCAAAAATCTTAATTCTAGGCCTAGTAGTTTCCGAGAAAATGGAAATAAACCAAATTATGCCATACTTTTAGCTAAAAATATGTATGTTATTGTGCGATGCACATATTTTTTCTCAAAAACGGTAAGTCTGGCGTGGTTTTGACCATAACAAGATTTGTAGAGGCATTCATTACGAACATTTTAAACCAAAAATCTTAATTCTAGGCCTAGTAGTTTCCGAGAAAATGGAAATAAACCAAATTATGCCATACTTTTAGCTAAAAATATGTATGTTATTGTGCGATGCACATATTTTTTCTCAAAAACGGTAAGTCTGGCGTGGTTTTGACCATAACAAGATTTGTAGAGGCATTCATTACGAACATTTTAAACCAAAAATCTTAATTCTAGGCCTAGTAGTTTCCGAGAAAATGGAAATAAACCAAATTATGCCATACTTTTAGCTAAAAATATGTATGTTATTGTGCGATGCACATATTTTTTCTCAAAAACGGTAAGTCTGGCGTGGTTTTGACCATAACAAGATTTGTAGAGGCATTCATTACGAACATTTTAAACCAAAAATCTTAATTCTAGGCCTAGTAGTTTCCGAGAAAATGGAAATAAACCAAATTATGCCATACTTTTAGCTAAAAATATGTATGTTATTGTGCGATGCACATATTTTTTCTCAAAAACGGTAAGTCTGGCGTGGTTTTGACCATAACAAGATTTGTAGAGGCATTCATTACGAACATTTTAAACCAAAAATCTTAATTCTAGGCCTAGTAGTTTCCGAGAAAATGGAAATAAACCAAATTATGCCATACTTTTAGCTGAAAATATGTAAAAATATGTATGTTATTGTGCGATACACATATTTTTTCTCAAAAACGGTAAGTCTGGCGTGGTTTTGACCATAACAAGATTTGTAGAGGCATTCATTACGAACATTTTAAACCAAAAATCTTAATTCTAGGCCTAGTAGTTTCCGAGAAAATGAAAATAAACCAAATTATGCCATACTTTTAGCTAAAAATATGTATGTTATTGTGCGATGCACATATTTTTTCTCAAAAACGGTAAGTCTGGCGTGGTTTTGACCATAACAAGATTTGTAGAGGCATTCATTACGAACATTTTAAACCAAAAATCTTAATTCTAGGCCTAGTAGTTTCCGAGAAAATGAAAATAAACCAAATTATGCCATACTTTTAGCTAAAAATATGTATGTTATTGTGCGATGCACATATTTTTTCTCAAAAACGGTAAGTCTGGCGTGGTTTTGACCATAACAAGATTTGTAGAGGCATTCATTACGAACATTTTAAACCAAAAATCTTAATTCTAGGCCTAGTAGTTTCCGAGAAAATGGAAATAAACCAAATTATGCCATACTTTTAGCTAAAAATATGTATGTTATTGTGCGATGCACATATTTTTTCTCAAAAACGGTAAGTCTGGCGTGGTTTTGACCATGACAAGATTTGTAGAGGCATTCATTACGAACATTTTAAACCAAAAATCTTAATTCTAGGCCTAGTAGTTTCCGAGAAAATGAAAATAAACCAAATTATGCCATACTTTTAGCTAAAAATATGTATGTTATTGTGCGATGCACATATTTTTTCTCAAAAACGGTAAGTCTGGCGTGGTTTTGACCATAACAAGATTTGTAGAGGCATTCATTACGAACATTTTAAACCAAAAATCTTAATTCTAGGCCTAGTAGTTTCCGAGAAAATGGAAATAAACCAAATTATGCCATACTTTTAGCTAAAAATATGTATGTTATTGTGCGATGCACATATTTTTTCTCAAAAACGGTAAGTCTGGCGTGGTTTTGACCATAACAAGATTTGTAGAGGCATTCATTACGAACATTTTAAACCAAAAATCTTAATTCTAGGCCTAGTAGTTTCCGAGAAAATGGAAATAAACCAAATTATGCCATACTTTTAGCTAAAAATATGTATGTTATTGTGCGATGCACATATTTTTTCTCAAAAACGGTAAGTCTGGCGTGGTTTTGACCATAACAAGATTTGTAGAGGCATTCATTACGAACATTTTAAACCAAAAATCTTAATTCTAGGCCTAGTAGTTTCCGAGAAAATGGAAATAAACCAAATTATGCCATACTTTTAGCTGAAAATATGTAAAAATATGTATGTTATTGTGCGATACACATATTTTTTCTCAAAAACGGTAAGTCTGGCGTGGTTTTGACCATAACAAGATTTGTAGAGGCATTCATTACGAACATTTTAAACCAAAAATCTTAATTCTAGGCCTAGTAGTTTCCGAGAAAATGGAAATAAACCAAATTATGCCATACTTTTAGCTAAAAATATGTATGTTATTGTGCGATGCACATATTTTTTCTCAAAAAGGGTAAGTCTGGCGTGGTTTTGACCATAACAAGATCTGTAGAGGCATTCATTACGAACATTTTAAACCAAAAATCTTAATTCTAGGCCTAGTAGTTTCCGAGAAAATGGAAATAAACCAAATTATGCCATACTTTTAGCTGAAAATATGTAAAAATATGTATGTTATTGTGCGATACACATATTTTTTCTCAAAAACGGTAAGTCTGGCGTGGTTTTGACCATAACAAGATTTGTAGAGGCATTCATTACGAACATTTTAAACCAAAAATCTTAATTCTAGGCCTAGTAGTTTCCGAGAAAATGGAAATAAACCAAATTATGCCATACTTTTAGCTGAAAATATGTAAAAATATGTATGTTATTGTGCGATACACATATTTTTTCTCAAAAACGGTAAGTCTGGCGTGGTTTTGACCATAACAAGATTTATAGAGGCATTCATTACGAACTTTTTAAACCAAAAATCTTAATTCTAGGCCTAGTAGTTTCCGAGAAAATGGAAATAAATCAAATTATGCCATACTTTTAGCTAAAAATATGTATGTTATTGTGCGATGCACATATTTTTTCTCAAAAAGGGTAAGTCTGGCGTGGTTTTGACCATAACAAGATTTGTAGAGGCATTCATTACGAACATTTTAAACCAAAAATCTTAATTCTAGGCCTAGTAGTTTCCGAGAAAATGGAAATAAACCAAATTATGCCATACTTTTAGCTAAAAATATGTATGTTATTGTGCGATGCACATATTTTTTCTCAAAAACGGTAAGTCTGGCGTGGTTTTGACCATAACAAGATTTGTAGAGGCATTCATTACGAACATTTTAAACCAAAAATCTTAATTCTAGGCCTAGTAGTTTCCGAGAAAATGGAAATAAACCAAATTATGCCATACTTTTAGCTAAAAATATGTATGTTATTGTGCGATGCACATATTTTTTCTCAAAAACGGTAAGTCTGGCGTGGTTTTGACCATAACAAGATTTGTAGAGGCATTCATTACGAACATTTTAAACCAAAAATCTTAATTCTAGGCCTAGTAGTTTCCGAGAAAATGGAAATAAACCAAATTATGCCATACTTTTAGCTAAAAATATGTATGTTATTGTGCGATGCACATATTTTTTCTCAAAAAGGGTAAGTCTGGCGTGGTTTTGACCATAACAAGATTTGTAGAGGCATTCATTACGAACATTTTAAACCAAAAATCTTAATTCTAGGCCTAGTAGTTTCCGAGAAAATGGAAATAAACCAAATTATGCCATACTTTTAGCTAAAAATATGTATGTTATTGTGCGATGCACATATTTTTTCTCAAAAACGGTAAGTCTGGCGTGGTTTTGACCATAACAAGATTTGTAGAGGCATTCATTACGAACATTTTAAACCAAAAATCTTAATTCTAGGCCTAGTAGTTTCCGAGAAAATGAAAATAAACCAAATTATGCCATACTTTTAGCTAAAAATATGTATGTTATTGTGCGATGCACATATTTTTTCTCAAAAACGGTAAGTCTGGCGTGGTTTTGACCATAACAAGATTTGTAGAGGCATTCATTACGAACATTTTAAACCAAAAATCTTAATTCTAGGCCTAGTAGTTTCCGAGAAAATGGAAATAAACCAAATTATGCCATACTTTTAGCTAAAAATATGTATGTTATTGTGCGATGCACATATTTTTTCTCAAAAACGGTAAGTCTGGCGTGGTTTTGACCATAACAAGATTTGTAGAGGCATTCATTACGAACATTTTAAACCAAAAATCTTAATTCTAGGCCTAGTAGTTTCCGAGAAAATGGAAATAAACCAAATTATGCCATACTTTTAGCTAAAAATATGTATGTTATTGTGCGATGCACATATTTTTTCTCAAAAACGGTAAGTCTGGCGTGGTTTTGACCATAACAAGATTTGTAGAGGCATTCATTACGAACATTTTAAACCAAAAATCTTAATTCTAGGCCTAGTAGTTTCCGAGAAAATGGAAATAAACCAAATTATGCCATACTTTTAGCTGAAAATATGTAAAAATATGTATGTTATTGTGCGATACACATATTTTTTCTCAAAAACGGTAAGTCTGGCGTGGTTTTGACCATAACAAGATTTGTAGAGGCATTCATTACGAACATTTTAAACCAAAAATCTTAATTCTAGGCCTAGTAGTTTCCGAGAAAATGAAAATAAACCAAATTATGCCATACTTTTAGCTAAAAATATGTATGTTATTGTGCGATGCACATATTTTTTCTCAAAAACGGTAAGTCTGGCGTGGTTTTGACCATAACAAGATTTGTAGAGGCATTCATTACGAACATTTTAAACCAAAAATCTTAATTCTAGGCCTAGTAGTTTCCGAGAAAATGGAAATAAACCAAATTATGCCATACTTTTAGCTGAAAATATGTATGTTATTGTGCGATGCACATATTTTTTCTCAAAAACGGTAAGTCTGGCGTGGTTTTGACCATGACAAGATTTGTAGAGGCATTCATTACGAACATTTTAAACCAAAAATCTTAATTCTAGGCCTAGTAGTTTCCGAGAAAATGAAAATAAACCAAATTATGCCATACTTTTAGCTAAAAATATGTATGTTATTGTGCGATGCACATATTTTTTCTCAAAAACGGTAAGTCTGGCGTGGTTTTGACCATAACAAGATTTGTAGAGGCATTCATTACGAACATTTTAAACCAAAAATCTTAATTCTAGGCCTAGTAGTTTCCGAGAAAATGGAAATAAACCAAATTATGCCATACTTTTAGCTAAAAATATGTATGTTATTGTGCGATGCACATATTTTTTCTCAAAAACGGTAAGTCTGGCGTGGTTTTGACCATAACAAGATTTGTAGAGGCATTCATTACGAACATTTTAAACCAAAAATCTTAATTCTAGGCCTAGTAGTTTCCGAGAAAATGGAAATAAACCAAATTATGCCATACTTTTAGCTAAAAATATGTATGTTATTGTGCGATGCACATATTTTTTCTCAAAAACGGTAAGTCTGGCGTGGTTTTGACCATAACAAGATTTGTAGAGGCATTCATTACGAACATTTTAAACCAAAAATCTTAATTCTAGGCCTAGTAGTTTCCGAGAAAATGGAAATAAACCAAATTATGCCATACTTTTAGCTGAAAATATGTAAAAATATGTATGTTATTGTGCGATACACATATTTTTTCTCAAAAAAGGTAAGTCTGGCGTGGTTTTGACCATAACAAGATTTGTAGAGGCATTCATTACGAACATTTTAAACCAAAAATCTTAATTCTAGGCCTAGTAGTTTCCGAGAAAATGGAAATAAACCAAATTATGCCATACTTTTAGCTAAAAATATGTATGTTATTGTGCGATGCACATATTTTTTCTCAAAAACGGTAAGTCTGGCGTGGTTTTGACCATAACAAGATCTGTAGAGGCATTCATTACGAACATTTTAAACCAAAAATCTTAATTCTAGGCCTAGTAGTTTCCGAGAAAATGGAAATAAACCAAATTATGCCATACTTTTAGCTGAAAATATGTAAAAATATGTATGTTATTGTGCGATACACATATTTTTTCTCAAAAACGGTAAGTCTGGCGTGGTTTTGACCATAACAAGATTTGTAGAGGCATTCATTACGAACATTTTAAACCAAAAATCTTAATTCTAGGCCTAGTAGTTTCCGAGAAAATGGAAATAAACCAAATTATGCCATACTTTTAGCTGAAAATATGTAAAAATATGTATGTTATTGTGCGATACACATATTTTTTCTCAAAAACGGTAAGTCTGGCGTGGTTTTGACCATAACAAGATTTATAGAGGCATTCATTACGAACTTTTTAAACCAAAAATCTTAATTCTAGGCCTAGTAGTTTCCGAGAAAATGGAAATAAATCAAATTATGCCATACTTTTAGCTAAAAATATGTATGTTATTGTGCGATGCACATATTTTTTCTCAAAAAGGGTAAGTCTGGCGTGGTTTTGACCATAACAAGATTTGTAGAGGCATTCATTACGAACATTTTAAACCAAAAATCTTAATTCTAGGCCTAGTAGTTTCCGAGAAAATGGAAATAAACCAAATTATGCCATACTTTTAGCTAAAAATATGTATGTTATTGTGCGATGCACATATTTTTTCTCAAAAACGGTAAGTCTGGCGTGGTTTTGACCATAACAAGATTTGTAGAGGCATTCATTACGAACATTTTAAACCAAAAATCTTAATTCTAGGCCTACTAGTTTCCGAGAAAATGAAAATAAACCAAATTATGCCATACTTTTAGCTGAAAATATGTATGTTATTGTGCGATGCACATATATTTTCTCAAAAACGGTAAGTCTGGCGTGGTTTTGACCATAACAAGATTTGTAGAGGCATTCATTACGAACATTTTAAACCAAAAATCTTAATTCTAGGCCTAGTAGTTTCCGAGAAAATGGAAATAAACCAAATTATGCCATACTTTTAGCTAAAAATATGTATGTTATTGTGCGATGCACATATTTTTTCTCAAAAAGGGTAAGTCTGGCGTGGTTTTGACCATAACAAGATTTGTAGAGGCATTCATTACGAACATTTTAAACCAAAAATCTTAATTCTAGGCCTAGTAGTTTCCGAGAAAATGGAAATAAACCAAATTATGCCATACTTTTAGCTAAAAATATGTATGTTATTGTGCGATGCACATATTTTTTCTCAAAAACGGTAAGTCTGGCGTGGTTTTGACCATAACAAGATTTGTAGAGGCATTCATTACGAACATTTTAAACCAAAAATCTTAATTCTAGGCCTAGTAGTTTCCGAGAAAATGAAAATAAACCAAATTATGCCATACTTTTAGCTAAAAATATGTATGTTATTGTGCGATGCACATATTTTTTCTCAAAAACGGTAAGTCTGGCGTGGTTTTGACCATAACAAGATTTGTAGAGGCATTCATTACGAACATTTTAAACCAAAAATCTTAATTCTAGGCCTAGTAGTTTCCGAGAAAATGGAAATAAACCAAATTATGCCATACTTTTAGCTAAAAATATGTATGTTATTGTGCGATGCACATATTTTTTCTCAAAAACGGTAAGTCTGGCGTGGTTTTGACCATAACAAGATTTGTAGAGGCATTCATTACGAACATTTTAAACCAAAAATCTTAATTCTAGGCCTAGTAGTTTCCGAGAAAATGGAAATAAACCAAATTATGCCATACTTTTAGCTAAAAATATGTATGTTATTGTGCGATGCACATATTTTTTCTCAAAAACGGTAAGTCTGGCGTGGTTTTGACCATAACAAGATTTGTAGAGGCATTCATTACGAACATTTTAAACCAAAAATCTTAATTCTAGGCCTAGTAGTTTCCGAGAAAATGGAAATAAACCAAATTATGCCATACTTTTAGCTGAAAATATGTAAAAATATGTATGTTATTGTGCGATACACATATTTTTTCTCAAAAACGGTAAGTCTGGCGTGGTTTTGACCATAACAAGATTTGTAGAGGCATTCATTACGAACATTTTAAACCAAAAATCTTAATTCTAGGCCTAGTAGTTTCCGAGAAAATGAAAATAAACCAAATTATGCCATACTTTTAGCTAAAAATATGTATGTTATTGTGCGATGCACATATTTTTTCTCAAAAACGGTAAGTCTGGCGTGGTTTTGACCATAACAAGATTTGTAGAGGCATTCATTACGAACATTTTAAACCAAAAATCTTAATTCTAGGCCTAGTAGTTTCCGAGAAAATGAAAATAAACCAAATTATGCCATACTTTTAGCTAAAAATATGTATGTTATTGTGCGATGCACATATTTTTTCTCAAAAACGGTAAGTCTGGCGAGGTTTTGACCATAACAAGATTTGTAGAGGCATTCATTACGAACATTTTAAACCAAAAATCTTAATTCTAGGCCTAGTAGTTTCCGAGAAAATGGAAATAAACCAAATTATGCCATACTTTTAGCTAAAAATATGTATGTTATTGTGCGATGCACATATTTTTTCTCAAAAACGGTAAGTCTGGCGTGGTTTTGACCATAACAAGATTTGTAGAGGCATTCATTACGAACATTTTAAACCAAAAATCTTAATTCTAGGCCTAGTAGTTTCCGAGAAAATGGAAATAAACCAAATTATGCCATACTTTTAGCTAAAAATATGTATGTTATTGTGCGATGCACATATTTTTTCTCAAAAACGGTAAGTCTGGCGTGGTTTTGACCATAACAAGATTTGTAGAGGCATTCATTACGAACATTTTAAACCAAAAATCTTAATTCTAGGCCTAGTAGTTTCCGAGAAAATGGAAATAAACCAAATTATGCCATACTTTTAGCTGAAAATATGTAAAAATATGTATGTTATTGTGCGATACACATATTTTTTCTCAAAAACGGTAAGTCTGGCGTGGTTTTGACCATAACAAGATTTGTAGAGGCATTCATTACGAACATTTTAA
This sequence comes from Myathropa florea, assembly GCA_930367185.1. Taxonomy (NCBI): domain Eukaryota; kingdom Metazoa; phylum Arthropoda; class Insecta; order Diptera; family Syrphidae; genus Myathropa; species Myathropa florea. Next base: position 39,582,729 of record OV884003.1, read on the forward strand.
ACCAAAAATCTTAATTCTAGGCCTAGTAGTTTCCGAGAAAATGGAAATAAACCAAATTATGCCATACTTTTAGCTAAAAATATGTATGTTATTGTGCGATGCACATATTTTTTCTCAAAAACGGTAAGTCTGGCGTGATTTTGACCATAACAAGATTTGTAGAGGCATTCATTACGAACATTTTAAACCAAAAATCTTAATTCTAGGCCTAGTAGTTTCCGAGAAAATGGAAATAAACCAAATTATGCCATACTTTTAGCTGAAAATATGTAAAAATATGTATGTTATTGTGCGATACACATATTTTTTCTCAAAAACGGTAAGTCTGGCGTGGTTTTGACCATAACAAGATTTGTAGAGGCATTCATTACGAACATTTTAAACCAAAAATCTTAATTCTAGGCCTAGTAGTTTCCGAGAAAATGAAAATAAACCAAATTATGCCATACTTTTAGCTAAAAATATGTATGTTATTGTGCGATGCACATATTTTTTCTCAAAAACGGTAAGTCTGGCGTGGTTTTGACCATAACAAGATTTGTAGAGGCATTCATTACGAACATTTTAAACCAAAAATCTTAATTCTAGGCCTAGTAGTTTCCGAGAAAATGGAAATAAACCAAATTATGCCATACTTTTAGCTAAAAATATGTATGTTATTGTGCGATGCACATATTTTTTCTCAAAAACGGTAAGTCTGGCGTGGTTTTGACCATAACAAGATTTGTAGAGGCATTCATTACGAACATTTTAAACCAAAAATCTTAATTCTAGGCCTAGTAGTTTCCGAGAAAATGGAAATAAACCAAATTATGCCATACTTTTAGCTAAAAATATGTATGTTATTGTGCGATGCACATATTTTTTCTCAAAAACGGTAAGTCTGGCGTGGTTTTGACCATAACAAGATTTGTAGAGGCATTCATTACAAACATTTTAAACCAAAAATCTTAATTCTAGGCCTAGTAGTTTCCGAGAAAATGGAAATAAACCAAATTATGCCATACTTTTAGCTGAAAATATGTAAAAATATGTATGTTATTGTGCGATACACATATTTTTTCTCAAAAACGGTAAGTCTGGCGTGGTTTTGACCATAACAAGATTTGTAGAGGCATTCATTACGAACATTTTAAACCAAAAATCTTAATTCTAGGCCTAGTAGTTTCCGAGAAAATGGAAATAAACCAAATTATGCCATACTTTTAGCTAAAAATATGTATGTTATTGTGCGATGCACATATTTTTTCTCAAAAACGGTAAGTCTGGCGTGGTTTTGACCATAACAAGATTTGTAGAGGCATTCATTACGAACATTTTAAACCAAAAATCTTAATTCTAGGCCTAGTAGTTTCCGAGAAAATGGAAATAAACCAAATTATGCCATACTTTTAGCTGAAAATATGTAAAAATATGTATGTTATTGTGCGATACACATATTTTTTCTCAAAAACGGTAAGTCTGGCGTGGTTTTGACCATAACAAGATTTGTAGAGGCATTCATTACGAACATTTTAAACCAAAAATCTTAATTCTAGGCCTAGTAGTTTCCGAGAAAATGAAAATAAACCAAATTATGCCATACTTTTAGCTAAAAATATGTATGTTATTGTGCGATGCACATATTTTTTCTCAAAAACGGTAAGTCTGGCGTGGTTTTGACCATAACAAGATTTGTAGAGGCATTCATTACGAACATTTTAAACCAAAAATCTTAATTCTAGGCCTAGTAGTTTCCGAGAAAATGGAAATAAACCAAATTATGCCATACTTTTAGCTGAAAATATGTAAAAATATATATGTTATTGTGCGATACACATATTTTTTCTCAAAAACGGTAAGTCTGGCGTGGTTTTGACCATAACAAGATTTGTAGAGGCATTCATTACGAACATTTTAAACCAAAAATCTTAATTCTAGGCCTAGTAGTTTCCGAGAAAATGGAAATAAACCAAATTATGCCATACTTTTAGCTGAAAATATGTAAAAATATGTATGTTATTGTGCGATACACATATTTTTTCTCAAAAACGGTAAGTCTGGCGTGGTTTTGACCATAACAAGATTTGTAGAGGCATTCATTACGAACATTTTAAACCAAAAATCTTAATTCTAGGCCTAGTAGTTTCCGAGAAAATGGAAATAAACCAAATTATGCCATACTTTTAGCTGAAAATATGTAAAAATATGTATGTTATTGTGCGATACACATATTTTTTCTCAAAAACGGTAAGTCTGGCGTGGTTTTGACCATAACAAGATTTTTAGAGGCATTCATTACGAACATTTTAAACCAAAAATCTTAATTCTAGGCCTAGTAGTTTCCGAGAAAATGGAAATAAACCAAATTATGCCATACTTTTAGCTGAAAATATGTAAAAATATGTATGTTATTGTGCGATGCACATATTTTTTCTCAAAAACGGTAAGTCTGGCGTGGTTTTGACCATAACAAGATTTGTAGAGGCATTCATTACGAACATTTTAAACCAAAAATCTTAATTCTAGGCCTAGTAGTTTCCGAGAAAATGAAAATAAACCAAATTATGCCATACTTTTAGCTAAAAATATGTATGTTATTGTGCGATGCACATATTTTTTCTCAAAAACGGTAAGTCTGGCGTAGTTTTGACCATAACAAGATTTGTAGAGGCATTCATTACGAACATTTTAAACCAAAAATCTTAATTCTAGGCCTAGTAGTTTCCGAGAAAATGGAAATAAACCAAATTATGCCATACTTTTAGCTAAAAATATGTATGTTATTGTGCGATACACATATTTTTTCTCAAAAACGGTAAGTCTGGCGTGGTTTTGACCATAACAAGATTTGTAGAGGCATTCATTACGAACATTTTAAACCAAAAATCTTAATTCTAGGCCTAGTAGTTTCCGAGAAAATGAAAATAAACCAAATTATGCCATACTTTTAGCTAAAAATATGTATGTTATTGTGCGATGCACATATTTTTTCTCAAAAACGGTAAGTCTGGCGTGGTTTTGACCATAACAAGATTTGTAGAGGCATTCATTACGAACATTTTAAACCAAAAATCTTAATTCTAGGCCTAGTAGTTTCCGAGAAAATGAAAATAAACAAAATTATGCCATACTTTTAGCTAAAAATATGTATGTTATTGTGCGATGCACATATTTTTTCTCAAAAACGGTAAGTCTGGCGTGGTTTTGACCATAACAAGATTTGTAGAGGCATTCATTACGAACATTTTAAACCAAAAATCTTAATTCTAGGCCTAGTAGTTTCCGAGAAACTAATTTGCCATACTTTTAGCTGAAAATATGTAAAAATATGTATGTTATTGTGCGATGCACATATTTTTTCTCAAAAACGGTAAGTCTGGCGTGGTTTTGACCATAACAAGATTTGTAGAGGCATTCATTACGAACATTTTAAACCAAAAATCTTAATTCTAGGCCTAGTAGTTTCCGAGAAAATGAAAATAAACCAAATTATGCCATACTTTTAGCTAAAAATATGTATGTTATTGTGCGATGCACATATTTTTTCTCAAAAACGGTAAGTCTGGCGTGGTTTTGACCATAACAAGATTTGTAGAGGCATTCATTACGAACATTTTAAACCAAAAATCTTAATTCTAGGCCTAGTAGTTTCCGAGAAAATGGAAATAAACCAAATTATGCCATACTTTTAGCTGAAAATATGTAAAAATATGTATGTTATTGTGCGATACACATATTTTTTCTCAAAAACGGTAAGTCTGGCGTGGTTTTGACCATAACAAGATTTGTAGAGGCATTCATTACGAACATTTTAAACCAAAAATCTTAATTCTAGGCCTAGTAGTTTCCGAGAAAATGGAAATAAACCAAATTATGCCATACTTTTAGCTAAAAATATGTATGTTATTGTGCGATGCACATATTTTTTCTCAAAAACGGTAAGTCTGGCGTGGTTTTGACCATAACAAGATTTGTAGAGGCATTCATTTCGAACATTTTAAACCAAAAATCTTAATTCTAGGCCTAGTAGTTTCCGAGAAAATGGAAATAAACCAAATTATGCCATACTTTTAGCTGAAAATATGTAAAAATATGTATGTTATTGTGCGATGCACATATTTTTTCTCAAAAACGGTAAGTCTGGCGTGGTTTTGACCATAACAAGATTTGTAGAGGCATTCATTACGAACATTTTAAACCAAAAATCTTAATTCTAGGCCTAGTAGTTTCCGAGAAAATGGAAATAAACCAAATTATGCCATACTTTTAGCTGAAAATATGTAAAAATATGTATGTTATTGTGCGATACACATATTTTTTCTCAAAAACGGTAAGTCTGGCGTGGTTTTGACCATAACAAGATTTGTAGAGGCATTCATTACGAACATTTTAAACCAAAAATCTTAATTCTAGGCCTAGTAGTTTCCGAGAAAATGGAAATAAACCAAATTATGCCATACTTTTAGCTGAAAATATGTAAAAATATGTATGTTATTGTGCGATACACATATTTTTTCTCAAAAACGGTAAGTCTGGCGTGGTTTTGACCATAACAAGATTTGTAGAGGCATTCATTACGAACATTTTAAACCAAAAATCTTAATTCTAGGCCTAGTAGTTTCCGAGAAAATGGAAATAAACCAAATTATGCCATACTTTTAGCTGAAAATATGTAAAAATATGTATGTTATTGTGCGATACACATATTTTTTCTCAAAAACGGTAAGTCTGGCGTGGTTTTGACCATAACAAGATTTGTAGAGGCATTCATTACGAACATTTTAAACCAAAAATCTTAATTCTAGGCCTAGTAGTTTCCGAGAAAATGGAAATAAACCAAATTATGCCATACTTTTAGCTGAAAATATGTAAAAATATGTATGTTATTGTGCGATACACATATTTTTTCTCAAAAACGGTAAGTCTGGCGTGGTTTTGACCATAACAAGATTTGTAGAGGCATTCATTACGAACATTTTAAACCAAAAATCTTAATTCTAGGCCTAGTAGTTTCCGAGAAAATGGAAATAAACCAAATTATGCCATACTTTTAGCTAAAAATATGTATGTTATTGTGCGATGCACATATTTTTTCTCAAAAAGGGTAAGTCTGGCGTGGTTTTGACCATAACAAGATTTGTAGAGGCATTCATTACGAACATTTTAAACCAAAAATCTTAATTCTAGGCCTAGTAGTTTCCGAGAAAATGGAAATAAACCAAATTATGCCATACTTTTAGCTAAAAATATGTATGTTATTGTGCGATGCACATATTTTTTCTCAAAAACGGTAAGTCTGGCGTGGTTTTGACCATAACAAGATTTGTAGAGGCATTCATTACGAACATTTTAAACCAAAAATCTTAATTCTAGGCCTAGTAGTTTCCGAGAAAATGGAAATAAACCAAATTATGCCATACTTTTAGCTAAAAATATGTATGTTATTGTGCGATGCACATATTTTTTCTCAAAAACGGTAGGTCTGGCGTGGTTTTGACCATAACAAGATTTGTAGAGGCATTCATTACGAACATTTTAAACCAAAAATCTTAATTCTAGGCCTAGTAGTTTCCGAGAAAATGGAAATAAACCAAATTATGCCATACTTTTAGCTGAAAATATGTAAAAATATGTATGTTATTGTGCGATACACATATTTTTTCTCAAAAACGGTAAGTCTGGCGTGGTTTTGACCATAACAAGATTTGTAGAGGCATTCATTACGAACATTTTAAACCAAAAATCTTAATTCTAGGCCTAGTAGTTTCCGAGAAAATGGAAATAAACCAAATTATGCCATACTTTTAGCTGAAAATATGTAAAAATATGTATGTTATTGTGCGATACACATATTTTTTCTCAAAAACGGTAAGTCTGGCGTGGTTTTGACCATAACAAGATTTGTAGAGGCATTCATTACGAACATTTTAAACCAAAAATCTTAATTCTAGGCCTAGTAGTTTCCGAGAAAATGGAAATAAACCAAATTATGCCATACTTTTAGCTGAAAATATGTAAAAATATGTATGTTATTGTGCGATGCACATATTTTTTCTCAAAAACGGTAAGTCTGGCGTGGTTTTGACCATAACAAGATTTGTAGAGGCATTCATTACGAACATTTTAAACCAAAAATCTTAATTCTAGGCCTAGTAGTTTCCGAGAAAATGAAAATAAACCAAATTATGCCATACTTTTAGCTAAAAATATGTATGTTATTGTGCGATGCACATATTTTTTCTCAAAAACGGTAAGTCTGGCGTGGTTTTGACCATAACAAGATTTGTAGAGGCATTCATTACGAACATTTTAAACCAAAAATCTTAATTCTAGGCCTAGTAGTTTCCGAGAAAATGGAAATAAACCAAATTATGCCATACTTTTAGCTAAAAATATGTATGTTATTGTGCGATGCACATATTTTTTCTCAAAAACGGTAAGTCTGGCGTGGTTTTGACCATAACAAGATTTGTAGAGGCATTCATTACGAACATTTTAAACCAAAAATCTTAATTCTAGGCCTAGTAGTTTCCGAGAAAATGGAAATAAACCAAATATGTAAAAATATGTATGTTATTGTGCGATACACATATTTTTTCTCAAAAACGGTAAGTCTGGCGTGGTTTTGACCATAACAAGATTTGTAGAGGCATTCATTACGAACATTTTAAACCAAAAATCTTAATTCTAGGCCTAGTAGTTTCCGAGAAAATGGAAATAAACCAAATTATGCCATACTTTTAGCTGAAAATATGTAAAAATATGTATGTTATTGTGCGATACACATATTTTTTCTCAAAAACGGTAAGTCTGGCGTGGTTTTGACCATAACAAGATTTGTAGAGGCATTCATTATGTTCAGAAAAAGATTTAAAACTTTATTTTCTAATAATTTTTCTTAATTAAATTATAAACTTGTGCTGAATTCAGAGTTGTACTGCACTGAACCGCGTGTACAAAAGAACAGGCCAGTGAAAAAAGTAAAGAAAATGAAAGAAGCAGTACAAAGCTGGAAAATAACAGTTATGCATAAAGCTGGGGGAATGAATTGGAGATGTTACAGATCATTCCCAAATCATTCCACCAACCTTAGGTCGAATTTACATTTTAGTAAAGCAATTAAAATTTAATCTCAAACATCCTGCCCGGTTGGACCATCAGGTTCAAAAGTCTCCACCAGTCGACACAGTTTCTGTACTGCGCGGGTACAAACACCGTTTGCCATCTTCAATGTTGCGTTGCGAGTTAGTCCATCGCTGCCCGGATGAATGTGCGTGATTCGGCCCAGTCGCCAGTGAGTTGGTGGAAGGTTCTCATGGCGAATAACTACGATATCACCCACTTTGATGTCCTCTGAACGCTGACGCCATTTGTTTCTTGTTTGCAAAGTAGACAAATATTCGTCACTCCAACGTTTCCAAAAGTGTTGATGAACCTGGCGCAGCCATTGCCATTGCTTGAGACGATTGGGTGGTACCTCGGTGAGGCAGGGCTCTGGAATTGCGACAAGTGGAGCACCGATAAGGAAGTCTCCTGGTGTTAAAGCAAATTTATCCTCGGGGTCATCGTGTAGTGGTATGAGTGGGCGGGAATTAAGGCACGCCTCGATTCGAACTGCCAATGTTTGCAGCTGACTGTACCACAGGTGCTGTCCGCCAACCAACCGAACCAAGTGTCGCTTTGCTGACTTCACCGCAGCCTCCCATAGTCCGCCCTGATGGGGAGCGCTGGGTGTGATGAAATGCCACCTCGTACCGTTGTTCGCTAGAGCCTGTTGATTCTGCTCGCTAGTCCATGTCGCCAAGTCTTCTCGAAGCATTCGATTTGCACCCACAAAAGCTGTGCCGTTGTCACTGTAAAGATCTTGACAAGGTCCACGTCGGCCAGTAAATCGAGTAAAGGCATCCAAAAAGGCCTGCGACGAAAGGTCATCCACCACCTCAATGTGTACGGCCTTCGTGACCATACATATGAAGATTGCCAGATAAGTTTTCACGGTCGCACGGGATCGCTTCGCTCCAATGCGAAGGGTGAAAGGACCACAGTAATCAACGCCTGAAGCCGAAAATGGTCGAGCAGCAACAACCCTGTGCCTAGGCAGCGAAGCCATCTGCTGCGTCAGGGTAGCTCCACTGTGGCGTCGACAAACGACACAATTGTGCCTATAACTTCTCACAGCTTGTCTACCATGTAAAATCCAGAAACGTCTGCGCAGAGTCTGAAGCATGAGTTGCGTACCGCCATGGAGGGTGCGATCATGAACATCTTTGATGAGCAGCCAAGTTAGAGCCCCCGCCTTCGGTAGGATGACGGGAAAGCGATAGTCGTATGGTACTGTTGCTTTGTTAATGCGACCTCCAACGCGCAAGAGACCATCTTCATCCAGGTAAGGGTTTAGTGGTAGCAATTTGCTAGAACTGGCCAAACTAGATTTGTTGCGTAGTAGATGAACATCAGTCGAAAATGCATTGTGTTGCTCAATGCGCAGAAGAACCCGCAACGCGTTGTTTATTTCATCAGCACTGATCAAAGTCCTACGTAGATGGCGACGGCTCGGCAACCAACGTAAGATGTAAGCCAGCGTGTGGAGCAGGCGCTGAATAGAGCTGAAACGCTCGTTGAGTGAAATTACTTGACCATCTCGTCTTTTCGTTGTAAGTCCAAGTGTTACCATAGCGACCATTACTCGCACAGACCTCCTCTCCTCGCCCAACATGATATGTTCTTCTTCTCTTGTGAGATTGTTGCCATCATCTGTAGTGAGCGAGTCACTTGTCAACCAATTCGGTCCGTGTAGCCACAAACGATGATTCAATAGGTCCTCCGCTCCGATGCCGCGACTGGCGCAATCAGCTGGATTCTGGGCCGACGATACATGGTACCATCGGTCGGGTGATGTAAGTTCTTGTATTTGTCGAACTCGATTTGCTACGTATGGCTTTAACGTGGTGGGGTGTTTACGTAGCCAACACAAAACGATGTTCGAGTCCGACCACAAATAATATGGTGCGTTCTGTAGTCCCAGTGCAGCACGGACGTTCTTAAGCGTCGATGCCAAAAGATGCGCTGCGCACAGCTCCAGGCGAGGTATGGTAGCACCCTGGAGCGGAGCTACCTTGGTGCGAGCAGTAAGTAACGAAATGTGAGCGGGCTCGTTTGGACGAGTCGTCTTCATATAGATGACAGCGGCGTACGCGCGTGTACTGGCATCACAAAAACCGTGGATCGACGTAACTCCTCCGCTTGACATACCAAGCCATCTAGGCACCCGAAATCGGTTAAGCGCCGGCAGTCCGTTGCGGAACGTTAGCCAAATTCTGAGCAGTTCTGGGGATAGAGGGGCATCCCAAGTAACGCCCGCTGACCAAAGCGACTGAATAAAAATCTTGCCAGTGATGATGACCGGTGCGAGCAGTCCAGTTGGATCAAACAGCTGCGCCACCTCGCTGAGTACACGTCTCTTCGTAGGGGATTTACCAGGTTGTTCGATATCCACGCAAAAGAACAATTCGTCGCAGGATGGATCCCATCTTAGTCCAAGCACTGAAGATGATGAGTTGATGATGTGCTCAGAAACCAAAGCCGTTCCACTCGCGATGTCGGAAATTACCTGTAGACTGTTCGAATTCCATTTACGTAGCTTGAAATGTCCAGACGAAAGAATTTTGTTAACATTGGTAGCCAACACCACCGCATCTTCGATGGAATCGCAACTTGTCAAGAAGTCGTCGACGTAAAACGATTTTAAGATTGAGTCCCGCGCTGCTAAAGCCTGTATCGAGTCCATCACTTCACCATAATTGTCATCTGCACACTGGTTTAGAGTTCGCACTGCATTGAATGGGCTACAAGCCATCCCATAAGTGACCGTAGTTAGCTGGTAAACGCCTAAGTCCCTCTTCGGCGACTCCCTCCACAGAATGCGCTGGAACAGCCGGTGTTCTGGAGCCACCAGTATCTGGCGAAACATTTTCTCAACGTCTGCAGTGAGCGCGATGAGAAAACGACGAAAGCGAAAAATAATGTTGAGCAGAGAGTCTTGTATAGTAGGACCCACCAATTGCGTGTCGTTTAACGAGACACCAGTACTTGTGCGAGCTGATGCGTTGAACACAACTCGGAACTTAGATGTTACTGCGTGGTGTGGAATATAGTAACCACTAGCATCGTCACCAGGTTGACCAACATATTCCATATGGCCAAGATCAGCATATTCACGCATAAATGCAGTGTATTTCTCCTTTAATCCCAAGTCTCCAGCCAATCGACGTTCAAGGGAGTGAAACTGTCGCAATGCACCCCGAAATGAGTCTCCCAGCTGCGGTGCCTTACTGGAAAATGGGATACGGACGATGTATCGGCCCTCGATGGTTCGAGAGTGAGTCGTTGCAAAGAACCGTTCGCATTCATCATCTTCAGCACCATCTTCGGGCACTTCCTCGAGTTTCCAAAATCTGCGGACGAGCTCCTCCAAATTTGGCTCATCATCAGACACTTGAGCACGGAATGTGCGGATAGCCGGCGCTGATCCAGGTGATATTGAAGCTGGACCAAAAACAACCCATCCAAATTGGGTTCGTTGGGCGTGTGGTTGATCTGGCTTGCCGTAGATAATATCGCCTCTGACAACCAAACCCCACACATCAGATCCGATGAGTATGTCAATCCCACCAGGCGTACCAAAATTCGGGTCAGCTAAATCAAGGCCCGACAAATGCTTCCACTGAGTGATATCGACATGCACCGCTGGGGTCATCGACGTTATGGATGAGATTACAAATGCATTAATGTCCAGCGAGAATTCATTATAAGTTGATGTAAGTCTGAGCGAAACGCTGCCTCTAGTGCGCGTATGAGCTAATGCACCAATACCCTCTACCGCTACTTCACACTTGGTTCTGCGAAGACTTAAGAAATTAGCTAAACGATCAGAAATAAAACTTACCTGCGATCCAGGATCGCAGAGGATACGAGCTAAGCGCTGTTGTAACGCATTTCCAATTGCATAAGCACGCGCTGTTGCAAGCAATATCGTCTGATCGCCTCGGGTTATACAGGTTGTCACATAGTCGGTTGGTCACAAAGGTTGATGGGTAACTGCTGGCGCAGGTGTTGAGTCTTTCAATTGAGCTGTTGATATTGATTGCACCAAGGGTTGAGCACTGGTGTTACGGCAAAACATGGTGTGGTGTTGACGACCACACTGACGGCATCCACCTGAAGAGCACTGCTTCGAAGTATGTCCGCTCTTCAGGCAATTGAAGCATAAACCAAAGTTCTTCAATGCCTCGAAACGCTGTTCCGGTCTCAATGGCATTAAGGTTTGACATCGCGAGATCCT
>OV884003.1:39594251-39804073 GCA_930367185.1 Myathropa florea
TTATTTTCATTTTCTCGGAAACTACTAGGCCTAGAATTAAGATTTTTGGTTTAAAATGTTCGTAATGAATGCCTCTACAAATCTTGTTATGGTCAAAACCACGCCAGACTTACCGTTTTTGAGAAAAAATATGTGTATCGCACAATAACATACATATTTTTACATATTTTCAGCTAAAAGTATGGCATAATTTGGTTTATTTCCATTTTCTCGGAAACTACTAGGCCTAGAATTAAGATTTTTGGTTTAAAATGTTCGTAATGAATGCCTCTACAAATCTTGTTATGGTCAAAACCACGCCAGACTTACCGTTTTTGAGAAAAAATATGTGCATCGCACAATAACATACATATTTTTAGCTAAAAGTATGGCATAATTTGGTTTATTTTCATTTTCTCGAAACTACTAGGCCTAGAATTAAGATTTTGGTTTAAAATGTTCGTAATGAATGCCTCTACAAATCTTGTTATGGTCAAAACCACGCCAGACTTACCGTTTTTGAGAAAAAATATGTGTATCGCACAATAACATACATATTTTTACATATTTTCAGCTAAAAGTATGGCATAATTTGGTTTATTTTCATTTTCTCGGAAACTACTAGGCCTAGAACTAAGATTTTTGGTTTAAAATGTTCGTAATGAATGCCTCTACAAATCTTGTTATGGTCAAAACCACGCCAGACTTACCCTTTTGAGAAAAATATGTGCATCGCACAATAACATACATATTTTTAGCTAAAAGTATGGCATAATTTGGTTTATTTCCATTTTCTCGGAAACTACTAGGCCTAGAATTAAGATTTTTGGTTTAAAATGTTCGTAATGAATGCCTCTACAAATCTTGTTAATGGTCAAAACCACGCCAGACTTACCGTTTTTGAGAAAAAATATGTGCATCGCACAATAACATACATATTTTTAGCTAAAAGTATGGCATAATTTGGTTTATTTTCATTTTCTCGGAAACTACTAGGCCTAGAATTAAGATTTTTGGTTTAAAATGTTCGTAATGAATGCCTCTACAAATCTTGTTATGGTCAAAACCACGCCAGACTTACCGTTTTTGAGAAAAAATATGTGCATCGCACAATAACATACATATTTTTAGCTAAAAGTATGGCATAATTTGGTTTATTTTCATTTTCTCGGAAACTACTAGGCCTAGAATTAAGATTTTTGGTTTAAAATGTTCGTAATAAATGCCTCTACAAATCTTGTTATGGTCAAAACCACGCCAGACTTACCGTTTTTGAGAAAAAATATGTGCATCGCACAATAACATACATATTTTTACATATTTTCAGCTAAAAGTATGGCATAATTTGGTTTATTTCCATTTTCTCGGAAACTACTAGGCCTAGAATTAAGATTTTTGGTTTAAAATGTTCGTAATGAATGCCTCTACAAATCTTGTTATGGTCAAAACCACGCCAGACTTACCGTTTTTGAGAAAAAATATGTGTATCGCACAATAACATACATATTTTTACATATTTTCAGCTAAAAGTATGGCATAATTTGGTTTATTTCCATTTTCTCGGAAACTACTAGGCCTAGAATTAAGATTTTTGGTTTAAAATGTTCGTAATGAATGCCTCTACAAATCTTGTTATGGTCAAAACCACGCCAGACTTACCGTTTTTGAGAAAAAATATGTGCATCGCACAATAACATACATATTTTTAGCTAAAAGTATGGCATAATTTGGTTTATTTTCATTTTCTCGGAAACTACTAGGCCTAGAATTAAGATTTTTGGTTCAAAATGTTCGTAATGAATGCCTCTACAAATCTTGTTATGGTCAAAACCACGCCAGACTTACCGTTTTGAGAAAAAATATGTGCATCGCACAATAACATACATATTTTTAGCTAAAAGTATGGCATAATTTGGTTATTTTCTTTTTCTCGGAAACTACTAGGCCTAGAATTAAGATTTTTGGTTTAAAATGTTCGTAATGAATGCCTCTACAAATCTTGTTATGGTCAAACCACGCCAGACTTACCGTTTTTGAGAAAAAATATGTGCATCGCACAATAACATACATATTTTTAGCTAAAAGTATGGCATAATTTGGTTTATTTTCTTTTTCTCGGAAACTACTAGGCCTAGAATTAAGATTTTTGGTTTAAAATGTTCGTAATGAATGCCTCTACAAATCTTGTTATGGTCAAAACCACGCCAGACTTACCGTTTTTGAGAAAAAATATGTGTATCGCACAATAACATACATATTTTTACATATTTTCAGCTAAAAGTATGGCATAATTTGGTTTATTTCCATTTTCTCGGAAACTACTAGGCCTAGAATTAAGATTTTGGTTTAAAATGTTCGTAATGAATGCCTCTACAAATCTTGTTATGGTCAAAAACCACGCCAGACTTACCGTTTTTGAGAAAAAATATGTGCATCGCACAATAACATACATATTTTTAGCTAAAAGTATGGCATAATTTGGTTTATTTCATTTTCTCGGAAACTACTAGGCCTAGAATTAAGATTTTTGGTTTAAAATGTTCGTAATGAATGCCTCTACAAATCTTGTTATGGTCAAAACCACGCCAGACTTACCGTTTTTGAGAAAAAATATGTGTATCGCACAATAACATACATATTTTTACATATTTTCAGCTAAAAGTATGGCATAATTTGGTTTATTTCCATTTTCTCGGAAACTACTAGGCCTAGAATTAAGATTTTTGGTTTAAAATGTTCGTAATGAATGCCTCTACAAATCTTGTTATGGTCAAAACCACGCCAGACTTACCGTTTTTGAGAAAAAATGTGTATCGCACAATAACATACATATTTTACATATTTTCAGCTAAAAGTATGGCATAATTTGGTTTATTTCCATTTTCTCGGAAACTACTAGGCCTAGAATTAAGATTTTTGGTTTAAAATGTTCGTAATGAATGCCTCTACAAATCTTGTTATGGTCAAAACCACGCCAGACTTACCGTTTTTGAGAAAAAATATGTGCATCGCACAATAACATACATATTTTCAGCTAAAAGTATGGCATAATTTGGTTTATTTTCATTTTCTCGGAAACTACTAGGCCTAGAATTAAGATTTTTGGTTTAAAATGTTCGTAATGAATGCCTCTACAAATCTTGTTATGGTCAAAACCACGCCAGACTTACCGTTTTTGAGAAAAAATATGTGCATCGCACAATAACATACATATTTTTAGCTAAAAGTATGGCATAATTTGGTTTATTTTCATTTTCTCGGAAACTACTAGGCCTAGAATTAAGATTTTTGGTTTAAAATGTTCGTAATGAATGCCTCTACAAATCTTGTTCGGGTCAAAACCACGCCAGACTTACCGTTTTTGAGAAAAAATATGTGTATCGCACAATAACATACATATTTTTACATATTTTCAGCTAAAAGTATGGCATAATTTGGTTTATTTCCATTTTCTCGGAAACTACTAGGCCTAGAATTAAGATTTTTGGTTAAAATGTTCGTAATGAATGCCTCTACAAATCTTGTTATGGTCAAAACCACGCCAGACTTACCGTTTTTGAGAAAAAATATGTGCATCGCACAATAACATACATATTTTTAGCTAAAAGTATGGCATAATTTGGTTTATTTTCATTTTCTCGGAACTACTAGGCCTAGAATTAAGATTTTTGGTTTAAAATGTTCGTAATGAATGCCTCTACAAATCTTGTTATGGTCAAAACCACGCCAGACTTACCGTTTTTGAGAAAAAATATGTGTATCGCACAATAACATACATATTTTTACATATTTTCAGCTAAAAGTATGGCATAATTTGGTTTATTTCCATTTTCTCGGAAACTACTAGGCCTAGAACTAAGATTTTTGGTTTAAAATGTTCGTAATGAATGCCTCTACAAATCTTGTTATGGTCAAAACCACGCCAGACTTACCGTTTTTGAGAAAAAATATGTGCATCGCACAATAACATACATATTTTTAGCTAAAAGTATGGCATAATTTGGTTTATTTTCATTTTCTCGGAAACTACTAGGCCTAGAATTAAGATTTTGGTTTAAAATGTTCGTAATGAATGCCTCTACAAATCTTGTTATGGTCAAAACCACGCCAGACTTACCGTTTTTGAGAAAAAATATGTGTATCGCACAATAACATACATATTTTTACATATTTTCAGCTAAAAGTATGGCATAATTTGGTTTATTTCCATTTTCTCGGAAACTACTAGGCCTAGAATTAAGATTTTTGGTTTAAAATGTTCGTAATGAATGCCTCTACAAATCTTGTTATGGTCAAAACCACGCACAGACTTACCGTTTTTGAGAAAAAATATGTGCATCGCACAATAACATACATATTTTTGCTAAAAGTATGGCATAATTTGGTTTATTTTCATTTTCTCGGAAACTACTAGGCCTAGAATTAAGATTTTTGGTTTAAAATGTTCGTAATGAATGCCTCTACAAATCTTGTTATGGTCAAAACCACGCCAGACTTACCGTTTTTGAGAAAAAATATGTGCATCGCACAATAACATACATATTTTTAGCTAAAAGTATGGCATAATTTGGTTTATTTCCATTTTCTCGGAAACTACTAGGCCTAGAATTAAGATTTTTGGTTTAAAATGTTCGTAATGAATGCCTCTACAAATCTTGTTATGGTCAAAACCACGCCAGACTTACCGTATTTGAGAAAAAATATGTGTATCGCACAATAACATACATATTTTTACATATTTTCAGCTAAAAGTATGGCATAATTTGGTTTATTTCCATTTTCTCGGAAACTACTAGGCCTAGAATTAAGATTTTTGGTTTAAAATGTTCGTAATGAATGCCTCTACAAATCTTGTTATGGTCAAAACCACGCCAGACTTACCGTTTTGAGAAAAAATATGTGCATCGCACAATAACATACATATTTTTAGCTAAAAGTATGGCATAATTTGGTTTATTTTCATTTTCTCGGAAACTACTAGGCCTAGAATTAAGATTTTTGGTTTAAAATGTTCGTAATGAATGCCTCTACAAATCTTGTTATGGTCAAAACCACGCCAGACTTACCGTTTTTGAGAAAAAATATGTGCATCGCACAATAACATACATATTTTTAGCTAAAAGTATGGCATAATTTGGTTTATTTTCATTTTCTCGGAAACTACTAGGCCTAGAATTAAGATTTTTGGTTTTAAATGTTCGTAATGAATGCCTCTACAAATCTTGTTATGGTCAAAACCACGCCAGACTTACCGTTTTTGAGAAAAAATATGTGTATCGCACAATAACATACATATTTTTACATATTTTCAGCTAAAAGTATGGCATAATTTGGTTTATTTCCATTTTCTCGGAAACTACTAGGCCTAGAATTAAGATTTTTGGTTTAAAATGTTCGTAATGAATGCCTCTACAAATCTTGTTATGGTCAAAACCACGCCAGACTTACCGTATTTGAGAAAAAATATGTGTATCGCACAATAACATACATATTTTTACATATTTTCAGCTAAAAGTATGGCATAATTTGGTTTATTTCCATTTTCTCGGAAACTACTAGGCCTAGAATTAAGATTTTTGGTTTAAAATGTTCGTAATGAATGCCTCTACAATCTTGTTATGGTCAAAACCACGCCAGACTTACCGTTTTTGAGAAAAAATATGTGTATCGCACAATAACATACATATTTTTACATATTTTCAGCTAAAAGTATGGCATAATTTGGTTTATTTCCATTTTCTCGGAAACTACTAGGCCTAGAATTAAGATTTTTGGTTTAAAATGTTCGTAATGAATGCCTCTACAAATCTTGTTATGGTCAAACCACGCCAGACTTACCGTTTTTGAGAAAAAATATGTGCATCGCACAATAACATACATATTTTTTGCTAAAAGTATGGCATAATTTGGTTTATTTTCATTTCTCGGAAACTACTAGGCCTAGAATTAAGATTTTTGGTTTAAAATGTTCGTAATGAATGCCTCTACAAATCTTGTTATGGTCAAAACCACGCCAGACTTACCGTTTTTGAGAAAAAATATGTGCATCGCACAATAACATACATATTTTTAGCTAAAAGTATGGCATAATTTGGTTTATTTCCATTTTCTCGGAAACTACTAGGCCTAGAATTAAGATTTTTGGTTTAAAATGTTCGTAATGAATGCCTCTACAAATCTTGTTATGGTCAAAACCACGCCAGACTTACCGTATTTGAGAAAAAATATGTGTATCGCACAATAACATACATATTTTTACATATTTTCAGCTAAAAGTATGGCATAATTTGGTTTATTTCCATTTTCTCGGAAACTACTAGGCCTAGAATTAAGATTTTTGGTTTAAAATGTTCGTAATGAATGCCTCTACAAATCTTGTTATGGTCAAAACCACGCCAGACTTACCGTTTTGAGAAAAAATATGTGCATCGCACAATAACATACATATTTTTAGCTAAAAGTATGGCATAATTTGGTTTATTTTCATTTTCTCGGAAACTACTAGGCCTAGAATTAAGATTTTTGGTTTAAAATGTTCGTAATGAATGCCTCTACAAATCTTGTTATGGTCAAAACCACGCCAGACTTACCCTTTTTGAGAAAAAATATGTGCATCGCACAATAACATACATATTTTTAGCTAAAAATATGTATAATTTGGTTTATTTTCATTTTCTCGGAAACTACTAGGCCTAGAATTAAGATTTTTGGTTTAAAATGTTCGTAATGAATGCCTCTACAAATCTTGTTATGGTCAAAACCACGCCAGACTTACCGTTTTTGAGAAAAAATATGTGTATCGCACAATAACATACATATTTTTACATATTTTCAGCTAAAAGTATGGCATAATTTGGTTTATTTCCATTTTCTCGGAAACTACTAGGCCTAGAATTAAGATTTTTGGTTTAAAATGTTCGTAATGAATGCCTCTACAAATCTTGTTATGGTGTTATGGTCAAAACCACGCCAGACTTACCGTTTTTGAGAAAAAATATGTGCATCGCACAATAACATACATATTTTTAGCTAAAAGTATGGCATAATTTGGTTTATTTTCATTTTCTCGGAAACTACTAGGCCTAGAATTAAGATTTTTGGTTTAAAATGTTCGTAATGAATGCCTCTACAAATCTTGTTATGGTCAAAACCACGCCAGACTTACCGTTTTTGAGAAAAAATGTGTATCGCACAATAACATACATATTTTTACATATTTTCAGCTAAAAGTATGGCATAATTTGGTTTATTTCCATTTTCTCGGAAACTACTAGGCCTAGAATTAAGATTTTTGGTTTAAAATGTTCGTAATGAATGCCTCTACAAATCTTGTTATGGTCAAAACCACGCCAGACTTACCGTTTTTGAGAAAAAATATGTGCATCGCACAATAACATACATATTTTTAGCTAAAAGTATGGCATAATTTGGTTTATTTTCATTTTCTCGGAAACTACTAGGCCTAGAATTAAGATTTTTGGTTTAAAATGTTCGTAATGAATGCCTCTACAAATCTTGTTATGGTCAAAACCACGCCAGACTTACCGTTTTTGAGAAAAAATATGTGTATCGCACAATAACATACATATTTTTACATATTTTCAGCTAAAAGTATGGCATAATTGGTTTATTTCCATTTTCTCGGAAACTACTAGGCCTAGAATTAAGATTTTTGGTTTAAAATGTTCGTAATGAATGCCTCTACAAATCTTGTTATGGTCAAAACCACGCCAGACGTACCGTTTTTGAGAAAAAATATGTGCATCGCACAATAACATACATATTTTTAGCTAAAAGTATGGCATAATTTGGTTTATTTTCATTTTCTCGGAAACTACTAGGCCTAGAATTAAGATTTTTGGTTTAAAATGTTCGTAATGAATGCCTCTACAAATCTTGTTATGGTCAAAACCACGCCAGACTTACCGTTTTTGAGAAAAAATATGTGTATCGCACAATAACATACATATTTTTACATATTTTCAGCTAAAAGTATGGCATAATTTGGTTTATTTCCATTTTCTCGGAAACTACTAGGCCTAGAATTAAGATTTTTGGTTTAAAATGTTCGTAATGAATGCCTCTACAAATCTTGTTATGGTCAAAACCACGCCAGACTTACCGTTTTTGAGAAAAAATATGTGCATCGCACAATAACATACATATTTTTAGCTAAAAGTATGGCATAATTTGGTTTATTTCCATTTTCTCGGAAACTACTAGGCCTAGAATTAAGATTTTTGGTTTAAAATGTTCGTAATGAATGCCTCTACAAATCTTGTTATGGTCAAAACCACGCCAGACTTACCGTTTTTGAGAAAAAATATGTGCATCGCACAATAACATACATATTTTTAGCTAAAAGTATGGCATAATTTGGTTTATTTCCATTTTCTCGGAAACTACTAGGCCTAGAATTAAGATTTTTGGTTTAAAATGTTCGTAATGAATGCCTCTACAAATCTTGTTATGGTCAAAACCACGCCAGACTTACCGTTTTTGAGAAAAAATATGTGTATCGCACAATAACATACATATTTTTACATATTTTCAGCTAAAAGTATGGCATAATTTGGTTTATTTCCATTTTCTCGGAAACTACTAGGCCTAGAATTAAGATTTTTGGTTTAAAATGTTCGTAATGAATGCCTCTACAAATCTTGTTATGGTCAAAACCACGCCAGACTTACCGTTTTGAGAAAAAATATGTGCATCGCACAATAACATACATATTTTTAGCTAAAAGTATGGCATAATTTGGTTTATTTTCATTTTCTCGGAAACTACTAGGCCTAGAATTAAGATTTTTGGTTTAAAATGTTCGTAATGAATGCCTCTACAAATCTTGTTATGGTCAAAACCACGCCAGACTTACCGTTTTTGAGAAAAAATATGTGTATCGCACAATAACATACATATTTTTACATATTTTCAGCTAAAAGTATGGCATAATTTGGTTTATTTCCATTTTCTCGGAAACTACTAGGCCTAGAATTAAGATTTTTGGTTTAAAATGTTCGTAATGAATGCCTCTACAAATCTTGTTATGGTCAAAACCACGCCAGACTTACCGTTTTTGAGAAAAAATATGTGCATCGCACAATAACATACATATTTTTAGCTAAAAGTATGGCATAATTTGGTTTATTTTCATTTTCTCGGAAACTACTAGGCCTAGAATTAAGATTTTTGGTTTAAAATGTTCGTAATGAATGCCTCTACAAATCTTGTTATGGTCAAAACCACGCCAGACTTACCGTTTTTGAGAAAAAATGTGTATCGCACAATAACATACATATTTTTACATATTTTCAGCTAAAAGTATGGCATAATTTGGTTTATTTCCATTTTCTCGGAAACTACTAGGCCTAGAATTAAGATTTTTGGTTTAAAATGTTCGTAATGAATGCCTCTACAAATCTTGTTATGGTCAAAACCACGCCAGACTTACCGTTTTTGAGAAAAAATATGTGTATCGCACAATAACATACATATTTTTACATATTTTCAGCTAAAAGTATGGCATAATTTGGTTTATTTCCATTTTCTCGGAAACTACTAGGCCTAGAATTAAGATTTTTGGTTTAAAATGTTCGTAATGAATGCCTCTACAAATCTTGTTATGGTCAAAACCACGCCAGACTTACCGTTTTTGAGAAAAAATATGTGCATCGCACAATAACATACATATTTTTAGCTAAAAGTATGGCATAATTTGGTTTATTTCCATTTTCTCGGAAACTACTAGGCCTAGAATTAAGATTTTTGGTTTAAAATGTTCGTAATGAATGCCTCTACAAATCTTGTTATGGTCAAAACCACGCCAGACTTACCGTTTTTGAGAAAAAATATGTGCATCGCACAATAACATACATATTTTTAGCTAAAAGTATGGCATAATTTGGTTTATTTCCATTTTCTCGGAAACTACTAGGCCTAGAATTAAGATTTTTGGTTTAAAATGTTCGTAATGAATGCCTCTACAAATCTTGTTATGGTCAAAACCACGCCAGACTTACCGTTTTTGAGAAAAAATATGTGCATCGCACAATAACATACATATTTTTAGCTAAAAGTATGGCATAATTTGGTTTATTTTCATTTTCTCGGAAACTACTAGGCCTAGAATTAAGATTTTTGGTTTAAAATGTTCGTAATGAATGCCTCTACAAATCTTGTTATGGTCAAAACCACTCCAGACTTACCGTTTTTGAGAAAAAATATGTGCATCGCACAATAACATACATATTTTCAGCTAAAAGTATGGCATAATTTGGTTTATTTCCATTTTCTCGGAAACTACTAGGCCTAGAATTAAGATTTTTGGTTTAAAATGTTCGTAATGAATGCCTCTACAAATCTTGTTATGGTCAAAACCACGCCAGACTTACCGTTTTTGAGAAAAAATATGTGTATCGCACAATAACATACATATTTTTACATATTTTCAGCTAAAAGTATGGCATAATTTGGTTAATTTCCATTTTCTCGGAAACTACTAGGCCTAGAATTAAGATTTTTGGTTTAAAATGTTCGTAATGAATGCCTCTACAAATCTTGTTATGGTCAAAACCACGCCAGACTTACCGTTTTTGAGAAAAAATATGTGTATCGCACAATAACATACATATTTTTACATATTTTCAGCTAAAAGTATGGCATAATTTGGTTTATTTTCATTTTCTCGGAAACTACTAGGCCTAGAATTAAGATTTTTGGTTTAAAATGTTCGTAATGAATGCCTCTACAAATCTTGTTATGGTCAAAACCACGCCAGACTTACCGTTTTTGAGAAAAAATATGTGCATCGCACAATAACATACATATTTTTAGCTAAAAGTATGGCATAATTTGGTTTATTTTCATTTTCTCGGAAACTACTAGGCCTAGAATTAAGATTTTTGGTTTAAAATGTTCGTAATGAATGCCTCTACAAATCTTGTTATGGTCAAAACCACGCCAGACTTACCGTTTTTGAGAAAAAATATGTGCATCGCACAATAACATACATATTTTTAGCTAAAAGTATGGCATAATTTGGTTTATTTTCATTTTCTCGGAAACTACTAGGCCTAGAATTAAGATTTTTGGTTTAAAATGTTCGTAATGAATGCCTCTACAAATCTTGTTATGGTCAAAACCACGCCAGACTTACCGTTTTTGAGAAAAAATATGTGTATCGCACAATAACATACATATTTTTACATATTTTCAGCTAAAAGTATGGCATAATTTGGTTTATTTCCATTTTCTCGGAAACTACTAGGCCTAGAATTAAGATTTTTGGTTTAAAATGTTCGTAATGAATGCCTCTACAAATCTTGTTATGGTCAAAACCACGCCAGACTTACCGTTTTTGAGAAAAAATATGTGCATCGCACAATAACACACATATTTTTAGCTAAAAGTATGGCATAATTTGGTTTATTTTCATTTTCTCGGAAACTACTAGGCCTATAATTAAGATTTTTGGTTTAAAATGTTCGTAATGAATGCCTCTACAAATCTTGTTATGGTCAAAACCACGCCAGACTTACCGTTTTTGAGAAAAAATATGTGCATCGCACAATAACATACATATTTTTAGCTAAAAGTATGGCATAATTTGGTTTATTTTCATTTTCTCGGAAACTACTAGGCCTAGAATTAAGATTTTTGGTTTAAAATGTTCGTAATGAATGCCTCTACAAATCTTGTTATGGTCAAAACCACGCCAGACTTACCGTTTTTGAGAAAAAATATGTGCATCGCACAATAACATACATATTTTTAGCTAAAAGTATGGCATAATTTGGTTTATTTTCATTTTCTCGGAAACTACTAGGCCTAGAATTAAGATTTTTGGTTTAAAATGTTCGTAATGAATGCCTCTACAAATCTTGTTATGGTCAAAACCACGCCAGACTTACCGTTTTTGAGAAAAAATATGTGTATCGCACAATAACATACATATTTTTACATATTTTCAGCTAAAAGTATGGCATAATTTGGTTTATTTTCATTTTCTCGGAAACTACTAGGCCTAGAATTAAGATTTTTGATTTAAAATGTTCGTAATGAATGCCTCTACAAATCTTGTTATGGTCAAAACCACGCCAGACTTACCGTTTTTGAGAAAAAATATGTGCATCGCACAATAACATACATATTTTTAGCTAAAAGTATGGCATAATTTGGTTTATTTTCATTTTCTCGGAAACTACTAGGCCTAGAATTAAGATTTTTGGTTTAAAATGTTCGTAATGAATGCCTCTACAAATCTTGTTATGGTCAAAACCACGCCAGACTTACCGTTTTTGAGAAAAAATATGTGTATCGCACAATAACATACATATTTTTACATATTTTCAGCTAAAAGTATGGCATAATTTGGTTTATTTCCATTTTCTCGGAAACTACTAGGCCTAGAATTAAGATTTTTGGTTTAAAATGTTCGTAATGAATGCCTCTACAAATCTTGTTATGGTCAAAACCACGCCAGACTTACCGTTTTTGAGAAAAAATATGTGCATCGCACAATAACATACATATTTTTAGCTAAAAGTATGGCATAATTCGGTTTATTTCCATTTTCTCGGAAACTACTAGGCCTAGAATTAAGATTTTTGGTTTAAAATGTTCGTAATGAATGCCTCTACAAATCTTGTTATGGTCAAAACCACGCCAGACTTACCGTTTTTGAGAAAAAATATGTGTATCGCACAATAACATACATATTTTTACATATTTTCAGCTAAAAGTATGGCATAATTTGGTTTATTTCCATTTTCTCGGAAACTACTAGGCCTAGAATTAAGATTTTTGGTTTAAAATGTTCGTAATGAATGCCTCTACAAATCTTGTTATGGTCAAAACCACGCCAGACTTACCCTTTTTGAGAAAAAATATGTGCATCGCACAATAACATACATATTTTTAGCTAAAAGTATGGCATAATTTGGTTTATTTTCATTTTCTCGGAAACTACTAGGCCTAGAATTAAGATTTTTGGTTTAAAATGTTCGTAATGAATGCCTCTACAAATCTTGTTATGGTCAAAACCACGCCAGACTTACCGTTTTTGAGAAAAAATATGTGCATCGCACAATAACATACATATTTTTAGCTAAAAGTATGGCATAATTTGGTTTATTTCCATTTTCTCGGAAACTACTAGGCCTAGAATTAAGATTTTTGGTTTAAAATGTTCGTAATGAATGCCTCTACAAATCTTGTTATGGTCAAAACCACGCCAGACTTACCGTATTTGAGAAAAAATATGTGTATCGCACAATAACATACATATTTTTACATATTTTCAGCTAAAAGTATGGCATAATTTGGTTTATTTCCATTTTCTCGGAAACTACTAGGCCTAGAATTAAGATTTTTGGTTTAAAATGTTCGTAATGAATGCCTCTACAAATCTTGTTATGGTCAAAACCACGCCAGACTTACCGTTTTTGAGAAAAAATATGTGCATCGCACAATAACATACATATTTTTAGCTAAAAGTATGGCATAATTTGGTTTATTTTCATTTTCTCGGAAACTACTAGGCCTAGAATTAAGATTTTTGGTTTAAAATGTTCGTAATGAATGCCTCTACAAATCTTGTTATGGTCAAAACCACGCCAGACTTACCGTTTTTGAGAAAAAATATGTGTATCGCACAATAACATACATATTTTTACATATTTTCAGCTAAAAGTATGGCATAATTTGGTTTATTTTCATTTTCTCGGAAACTACTAGGCCTAGAATTAAGATTTTTGGTTTAAAATGTTCGTAATGAATGCCTCTACAAATCTTGTTATGGTCAAAACCACGCCAGACTTACCGTTTTTGAGAAAAAATATGTGCATCGCACAATAACATACATATTTTTAGCTAAAAGTATGGCATAATTTGGTTTATTTTCATTTTCTCGGAAACTACTAGGCCTAGAATTAAGATTTTTGGTTTAAAATGTTCGTAATGAATGCCTCTACAAATCTTGTTATGGTCAAAACCACGCCAGACTTACCGTTTTTGAGAAAAAATATGTGTATCGCACAATAACATACATATTTTTA
Organism: Myathropa florea; assembly: GCA_930367185.1. Classification (NCBI taxonomy): domain Eukaryota; kingdom Metazoa; phylum Arthropoda; class Insecta; order Diptera; family Syrphidae; genus Myathropa; species Myathropa florea. Next base: position 39,608,285 of record OV884003.1, read on the forward strand.
CATATTTTCAGCTAAAAGTATGGCATAATTTGGTTTATTTCCATTTTCTCGGAAACTACTAGGCCTAGAATTAAGATTTTTGGTTTAAAATGTTCGTAATGAATGCCTCTACAAATCTTGTTATGGTCAAAACCACGCCAGACTTACCGTTTTTGAGAAAAAATATGTGCATCGCACAATAACATACATATTTTTAGCTAAAAGTATGGCATAATTTGGTTTATTTTCATTTTCTCGGAAACTACTAGGCCTAGAATTAAGATTTTTGGTTTAAAATGTTCGTAATGAATGCCTCTACAAATCTTGTTATGGTCAAAACCACGCCAGACTTACCGTTTTTGAGAAAAAATATGTGTATCGCACAATAACATACATATTTTTACATATTTTCAGCTAAAAGTATGGCATAATTTGGTTTATTTCCATTTTCTCGGAAACTACTAGGCCTAGAATTAAGATTTTTGGTTTAAAATGTTCGTAATGAATGCCTCTACAAATCTTGTTATGGTCAAAACCACGCCAGACTTACCGTTTTTGAGAAAAAATATGTGCATCGCACAATAACATACATATTTTTAGCTAAAAGTATGGCATAATTTGGTTTATTTTCATTTTCTCGGAAACTACTAGGCCTAGAATTAAGATTTTTGGTTTAAAATGTTCGTAATGAATGCCTCTACAAATCTTGTTATGGTCAAAACCACGCCAGACATACCGTTTTTGAGAAAAAATATGTGCATCGCACAATAACATACATATTTTTACATATTTTCAGCTAAAAGTATGGCATAATTTGGTTTATTTCCATTTTCTCGGAAACTACTAGGCCTAGAATTAAGATTTTTGGTTTAAAATGTTCGTAATGAATGCCTCTACAAATCTTGTTATGGTCAAAACCACGCCAGACTTACCGTTTTTGAGAAAAAATATGTGCATCGCACAATAACATACATATTTTTAGCTAAAAGTATGGCATAATTTGGTTTATTTTCATTTTCTCGGAAACTACTAGGCCTAGAATTAAGATTTTTGGTTTAAAATGTTCGTAATGAATGCCTCTACAAATCTTGTTATGGTCAAAACCACGCCAGACTTACCGTTTTTGAGAAAAAATATGTGTATCGCACAATAACATACATATTTTTACATATTTTCAGCTAAAAGTATGGCATAATTTGGTTTATTTCCATTTTCTCGGAAACTACTAGGCCTAGAATTAAGATTTTTGGTTTAAAATGTTCGTAATGAATGCCTCTACAAATCTTGTTATGGTCAAAACCACGCCAGACTTACCGTTTTTGAGAAAAAATATGTGCATCGCACAATAACATACATATTTTTAGCTAAAAGTATGGCATAATTTGGTTTATTTTCATTTTCTCGGAAACTACTAGGCCTAGAATTAAGATTTTTGGTTTAAAATGTTCGTAATGAATGCCTCTACAAATCTTGTTATGGTCAAAACCACGCCAGACTTACCGTTTTTGAGAAAAAATATGTGTATCGCACAATAACATACATATTTTTACATATTTTCAGCTAAAAGTATGGCATAATTTGGTTTATTTCCATTTTCTCGGAAACTACTAGGCCTAGAATTAAGATTTTTGGTTTAAAATGTTCGTAATGAATGCCTCTACAAATCTTGTTACGGTCAAAACCACGCCAGACTTACCGTTTTTGAGAAAAAATATGTGTATCGCACAATAACATACATATTTTTACATATTTTCAGCTAAAAGTATGGCATAATTTGGTTTATTTCCATTTTCTCGGAAACTACTAGGCCTAGAATTAAGATTTTTGGTTTAAAATGTTCGTAATGAATGCCTCTACAAATCTTGTTATGGTTTTTGAGAAAAAATATGTGTATCGCACAATAACATACATATTTTTACATATTTTCAGCTAAAAGTATGGCATAATTTGGTTTATTTCCATTTTCTCGGAAACTACTAGGCCTAGAATTAAGATTTTTGGTTTAAAATGTTCGTAATGAATGCCTCTACAAATCTTGTTATGGTCAAAACCACGCCAGACTTACCGTTTTTGAGAAAAAATATGTGCATCGCACAATAACATACATATTTTTAGCTAAAAGTATGGCATAATTTGGTTTATTTTCATTTTCTCGGAAACTACTAGGCCTAGAATTAAGATTTTTGGTTTAAAATGTTCGTAATGAATGCCTCTACAAATCTTGTTATGGTCAAAACCACGCCAGACTTACCGTTTTTGAGAAAAAATATGTGTATCGCACAATAACATACATATTTTTACATATTTTCAGCTAAAAGTATGGCATAATTTGGTTTATTTCCATTTTCTCGGAAACTACTAGGCCTAGAATTAAGATTTTTGGTTTAAAATGTTCGTTATGAATGCCTCTACAAATCTTGTTATGGTCAAAACCACGCCAGACTTACCGTTTTTGAGAAAAAATATGTGCATCGCACAATAACATACATATTTTTAGCTAAAAGTATGGCATAATTTGGTTTATTTTCATTTTCTCGGGAACTACTAGGCCTAGAATTAAGATTTTTGGTTTAAAATGTTCGTAATGAATGCCTCTACAAATCTTGTTATGGTCAAAACCACGCCAGACTTACCGTTTTTGAGAAAAAATATGTGTATCGCACAATAACATACATATTTTTACATATTTTCAGCTAAAAGTATGGCATAATTTGGTTTATTTCCATTTTCTCGGAAACTACTAGGCCTAGAATTAAGATTTTTGGTTTAAAATGTTCGTAATGAATGCCTCTACAAATCTTGTTATGGTCAAAACCACGACAGACTTACCGTTTTTGAGAAAAAATATGTGCATCGCACAATAACATACATATTTTTAGCTAAAAGTATGGCATAATTTGGTTTATTTTCATTTTCTCGGAAACTACTAGGCCTAGAATTAAGATTTTTGGTTTAAAATGTTCGTAATGAATGCCTCTACAAATCTTGTTATGGTCAAAACCACGCCAGACTTACCGTTTTTGAGAAAAAATATGTGCATCGCACAATAACATACATATTTTTAGCTAAAAGTATGGCATAATTTGGTTTATTTTCTTTTTCTCGGAAACTACTATGCCTAGAATTAAGATTTTTGGTTTAAAATGTTCGTAATGAATGCCTCTACAAATCTTGTTATGGTCAAAACCACGCCAGACTTACCGTTTTTGAGAAAAAATATGTGCATCGCACAATAACATACATATTTTTAGCTAAAAGTATGGCATAATTTGGTTTATTTTCATTTTCTCGGAAACTACTAGGCCTAGAATTAAGATTTTTGGTTTAAAATGTTCGTAATGAATGCCTCTACAAATCTTGTTATGGTCAAAACCACGCCAGACTTACCGTTTTTGAGAAAAAATATGTGCATCGCACAATAACATACATATTTTTAGCTAAAAGTATGGCATAATTTGGTTTATTTTCATTTTCTCGGAAACTACTAGGCCTAGAATTAAGATTTTTGGTTTAAAATGTTCGTAATGAATGCCTCTACAAATCTTGTTATGGTCAAAACCACGCCAGACTTACCGTTTTTGAGAAAAAATATGTGTATCGCACAATAACATACATATTTTTACATATTTTCAGCTAAAAGTATGGCATAATTTGGTTTATTTCCATTTTCTCGGAAACTACTAGACCTAGAATTAAGATTTTTGGTTTAAAATGTTCGTAATGAATGCCTCTACAAATCTTGTTATGGTCAAAACCACGCCAGACTTACCGTTTTTGAGAAAAAATATGTGCATCGCACAATAACATACATATTTTTAGCTAAAAGTATGGCATAATTTGGTTTATTTTCATTTTCTCGGAAACTACTAGGCCTAGAATTAAGATTTTTGGTTTAAAATGTTCGTAATGAATGCCTCTACAAATCTTGTTATGGTCAAAACCACGCCAGACTTACCGTTTTTGAGAAAAAATATGTGTATCGCACAATAACATACATATTTTTACATATTTTCAGCTAAAAGTATGGCATAATTTGGTTTATTTTCATTTTCTCGGAAACTACTAGGCCTAGAATTAAGATTTTTGGTTTAAAATGTTCGTAATGAATGCCTCTACAAATCTTGTTATGGTCAAAACCACGCCAGACTTACCGTTTTTGAGAAAAAATATGTGTATCGCACAATAACATACATATTTTTACATATTTTCAGCTAAAAGTATGGCATAATTTGGTTTATTTCCATTTTCTCGGAAACTACTAGGCCTAGAATTAAGATTTTTGGTTTAAAATGTTCGTAATGAATGCCTCTACAAATCTTGTTATGGTCAAAACCACGCCAGACTTACCGTTTTTGAGAAAAAATATGTGCATCGCACAATAACATACACATTTTTAGCTAAAAGTATGGCATAATTTGGTTTATTTTCATTTTCTCGGAAACCACTAGGCCTAGAATTAAGATTTTTGGTTTAAAATGTTCGTAATGAATGCCTCTACAAATCTTGTTATGGTCAAAACCACGCCAGACTTACTGTTTTTGAGAAAAAATATGTGCATCGCACAATAACATACATATTTTTAGCTAAAAGTATGGCATAATTTGGTTTATTTTCATTTTCTCGGAAACTACTAGGCCTAGAATTAAGATTTTTGGTTTAAAATGTTCGTAATGAATGCCTCTACAAATCTTGTTATGGTCAAAACCACGCCAGACTTACCGTTTTTGAGAAAAAATATGTGTATCGCACAATAACATACATATTTTTACATATTTTCAGCTAAAAGTATGGCATAATTTGGTTTATTTCCATTTTCTCGGAAACTACTAGGCCTAGAATTAAGATTTTTGGTTTAAAATGTTCGTAATGAATGCCTCTACAAATCTTGTTATGGTCAAAACCACGCCAGACTTACCGTTTTTGAGAAAAAATATGTGTATCGCACAATAACATACATATTTTTACATATTTTCAGCTAAAAGTATGGCATAATTTGGTTTATTTTCATTTTCTCGGAAACTACTAGGCCTAGAATTAAGATTTTTGGTTTAAAATGTTCGTAATGAATGCCTCTACAAATCTTGTTATGGTCAAAACCACGCCAGACTTACCGTTTTTGAGAAAAAATATGTGTATCGCACAATAACATACATATTTTTACATATTTTCAGCTAAAAGTATGGCATAATTTGGTTTATTTCCATTTTCTCGGAAACTACTAGGCCTAGAATTAAGATTTTTGGTTTAAAATGTTCGTAATGAATGCCTCTACAAATCTTGTTATGGTCAAAACCACGCCAGACTTACCGTTTTTGAGAAAAAATATGTGCATCGCACAATAACATACATATTTTTAGCTAAAAGTATGGCATAATTTGGTTTATTTTCATTTTCTCGGAAACTACTAGGCCTAGAATTAAGATTTTTGGTTTAAAATGTTCGTAATGAATGCCTCTACAAATCTTGTTATGGTCAAAACCACGCCAGACTTACCGTTTTTGAGAAAAAATATGTGCATCGCACAATAACATACATATTTTTAGCTAAAAGTATGGCATAATTTGGTTTATTTTCATTTTCTCGGAAACTACTAGGCCTAGAATTAAGATTTTTGGTTTAAAATGTTCGTAATGAATGCCTCTACAAATCTTGTTATGGTCAAAACCACGCCAGACTTACCGTTTTTGAGAAAAAATATGTGCATCGCACAATAACATACATATTTTTAGCTAAAAGTATGGCATAATTTGGTTTATTTTCATTTTCTCGGAAACTACTAGGCCTAGAATTAAGATTTTTGGTTTAAAATGTTCGTAATGAATGCCTCTACAAATCTTGTTATGGTCAAAACCACGCCAGACTTACCGTTTTTGAGAAAAAATATGTGTATCGCACAATAACATACATATTTTTACATATTTTCAGCTAAAAGTATGGCATAATTTGGTTTATTTCCATTTTATCGGAAACTACTAGGCCTAGAATTAAGATTTTTGGTTTAAAATGTTCGTAATGAATGCCTCTACAAATCTTGTTATGGTCAAAACCACGCCAGACTTACCGTTTTTGAGAAAAAATATGTGTATCGCACAATAACATACATATTTTTACATATTTTCAGCTAAAAGTATGGCATAATTTGGTTTATTTCCATTTTCTCGGAAACTACTAGGCCTAGAATTAAGATTTTTGGTTTAAAATGTTCGTAATGAATGCCTCTACAAATCTTGTTATGGTCAAAACCACGCCAGACTTACCGTTTTTGAGAAAAAATATGTGCATCGCACAATAACATACATATTTTTAGCTAAAAGTATGGCATAATTTGGTTTATTTTCATTTTCTCGGAAACTACTAGGCCTAGAATTAAGATTTTTGGTTTAAAATGTTCGTAATGAATGCCTCTACAAATCTTGTTATGGTCAAAACCACGCCAGACTTACCCTTTTTGAGAAAAAATATGTGCATCGCACAATAACATACATATTTTTAGCTAAAAGTATGGCATAATTTGGTTTATTTTCATTTTCTCGGAAACTACTAGGCCTAGAATTAAGATTTTTGGTTTAAAATGTTCGTAATGAATGCCTCTACAAATCTTGTTATGGTCAAAACCACGCCAGACTTACCGTTTTTGAGAAAAAATATGTGTATCGCACAATAACATACATATTTTTACATATTTTCAGCTAAAAGTATGGCATAATTTGGTTTATTTCCATTTTATCGGAAACTACTAGGCCTAGAATTAAGATTTTTGGTTTAAAATGTTCGTAATGAATGCCTCTACAAATCTTGTTATGGTCAAAACCACGCCAGACTTACCGTTTTTGAGAAAAAATATGTGTATCGCACAATAACATACATATTTTTACATATTTTCAGCTAAAAGTATGGCATAATTTGGTTTATTTCCATTTTCTCGGAAACTACTAGGCCTAGAATTAAGATTTTTGGTTTAAAATGTTCGTAATGAATGCCTCTACAAATCTTGTTATGGTCAAAACCACGCCAGACTTACCGTTTTTGAGAAAAAATATGTGCATCGCACAATAACATACATATTTTTAGCTAAAAGTATGGCATAATTTGGTTTATTTTCATTTTCTCGGAAACTACTAGGCCTAGAATTAAGATTTTTGGTTTAAAATGTTCGTAATGAATGCCTCTACAAATCTTGTTATGGTCAAAACCACGCCAGACTTACCGTTTTTGAGAAAAAATATGTGTATCGCACAATAACATACATATTTTTACATATTTTCAGCTAAAAGTATGGCATAATTTGGTTTATTTCCATTTTCTCGGAAACTACTAGGCCTAGAATTAAGATTTTTGGTTTAAAATGTTCGTAATGAATGCCTCTACAAATCTTGTTACGGTCAAAACCACGCCAGACTTACCGTTTTTGAGAAAAAATATGTGCATCGCACAATAACATACATATTTTTAGCTAAAAGTATGACATAATTTGGTTTATTTTCATTTTCTCGGAAACTACTAGGCCTAGAATTAAGATTTTTGGTTTAAAATGTTCGTAATGAATGCCTCTACAAATCTTGTTATGGTCAAAACCACGCCAGACTTACCGTTTTTGAGAAAAAATATGTGTATCGCACAATAACATACATATTTTTAGCTAAAAGTATGGCATAATTTGGTTTATTTCCATTTTCTCGGAAACTACTAGGCCTAGAATTAAGATTTTTGGTTTAAAATGTTCGTAATGAATGCCTCTACAAATCTTGTTATGGTCAAAACCACGCCAGACTTACCGTTTTTGAGAAAAAATATGTGCATCGCACAATAACATACATATTTTTAGCTAAAAGTATGGCATAATTTGGTTTATTTTCATTTTCTCGGAAACTACTAGGCCTAGAATTAAGATTTTTGGTTTAAAATGTTCGTAATGAATGCCTCTACAAATCTTGTTATGGTCAAAACCACGCCAGACTTACCGTTTTTGAGAAAAAATATGTGTATCGCACAATAACATACATATTTTTACATATTTTCAGCTAAAAGTATGGCATAATTTGGTTTATTTCCATTTTCTCGGAAACTACTAGGCCTAGAATTAAGATTTTTGGTTTAAAATGTTCGTAATGAATGCCTCTACAAATCTTGTTATGGTCAAAACCACGCCAGACTTACCGTTTTTGAGAAAAAATATGTGCATCGCACAATAACATACATATTTTTAGCTAAAAGTATGGCATAATTTGGTTTATTTTCATTTTCTCGGAAACTACTAGGCCTAGAATTAAGATTTTTGGTTTAAAATGTTCGTAATGAATGCCGCTACAAATCTTGTTATGGTCAAAACCACGCCAGACTTACCGTTTTTGAGAAAAAATATGTGTATCGCACAATAACATACATATTTTTACATATTTTCAGCTAAAAGTATGGCATAATTTGGTTTATTTTCATTTTCTCGGAAACTACTAGGCCTAGAATTAAGATTTTTGGTTTAAAATGTTCGTAATGAATGCCTCTACAAATCTTGTTATGGTCAAAACCACGCCAGACTTACCGTTTTTGAGAAAAAATATGTGTATCGCACAATAACATACATATTTTTACATATTTTCAGCTAAAAGTATGGCATAATTTGGTTTATTTCCATTTTCTCGGAAACTACTAGGCCTAGAATTAAGATTTTTGGTTTAAAATGTTCGTAATGAATGCCTCTACAAATCTTGTTATGGTCAAAACCACGCCAGACTTACCGTTTTTGAGAAAAAATATGTGCATCGCACAATAACATACATATTTTTAGCTAAAAGTATGGCATAATTTGGTTTATTTCCATTTTCTCGGAAACTACTAGGCCTAGAATTAAGATTTTTGGTTTAAAATGTTCGTAATGAATGCCTCTACAAATCTTGTTATGGTCAAAACCACGCCAGACTTACCGTTTTTGAGAAAAAATATGTGTATCGCACAATAACATACATATTTTTACATATTTTCAGCTAAAAGTATGGCATAATTTGGTTTATTTCCATTTTCTCGGAAACTACTAGGCCTAGAATTAAGATTTTTGGTTTAAAATGTTCGTAATGAATGCCTCTACAAATCTTGTTATGGTCAAAACCACGCCAGACTTACCGTTTTTGAGAAAAAATATGTGCATCGCACAATAACATACATATTTTTAGCTAAAAGTATGGCATAATTTGGTTTATTTTCATTTTCTCGGAAACTACTAGGCCTAGAATTAAGATTTTTGGTTTAAAATGTTCGTAATGAATGCCTCTACAAATCTTGTTATGGTCAAAACCACGCCAGACTTACCGTTTTTGAGAAAAAATATGTGTATCGCACAATAACATACATATTTTTACATATTTTCAGCTAAAAGTATGGCATAATTTGGTTTATTTCCATTTTCTCGGAAACTACTAGGCCTAGAATTAAGATTTTTGGTTTAGAATGTTCGTAATGAATGCCTCTACAAATCTTGTTATGGTCAAAACCACGCCAGACTTACCGTTTTTGAGAAAAAATATGTGCATCGCACAATAACATACATATTTTTAGCTAAAAGTATGGCATAATTTGGTTTATTTTCATTTTCTCGGAAACTACTAGGCCTAGAATTAAGATTTTTGGTTTAAAATGTTCGTAATGAATGCCTCTACAAATCTTGTTATGGTCAAAACCACGCCAGACTTACCGTTTTTGAGAAAAAATATGTGTATCGCACAATAACATACATATTTTTACATATTTTCAGCTAAAAGTATGGCATAATTTGGTTTATTTCCATTTTCTCGGAAACTACTAGGCCTAGAATTAAGATTTTTGGTTTAAAATGTTCGTAATGAATGCCTCTACAAATCTTGTTATGGTCAAAACCACGCCAGACTTACCGTTTTTGAGAAAAAATATGTGTATCGCACAATAACATACATATTTTTACATATTTTCAGCTAAAAGTATGGCATAATTTGGTTTATTTCCATTTTCTCGGAAACTACTAGGCCTAGAATTAAGATTTTTGGTTTAAAATGTTCGTAATGAATGCCTCTACAAATCTTGTTATGGTCAAAACCACGCCAGACTTACCGTTTTTGAGAAAAAATATGTGCATCGCACAATAACATACATATTTTTAGCTAAAAGTATGGCATAATTTGGTTTATTTTCATTTTCTCGGAAACTACTAGGCCTAGAATTAAGATTTTTGGTTTAAAATGTTCGTAATGAATGCCTCTACAAATCTTGTTATGGTCAAAACCACGCCAGACTTACCGTTTTTGAGAAAAAATATGTGCATCGCACAATAACATACATATTTTTAGCTAAAAGTATGGCATAATTTGGTTTATTTTCATTTTCTCGGAAACTACTAGGCCTAGAATTAAGATTTTTGGTTTAAAATGTTCGTAATGAATGCCTCTACAAATCTTGTTATGGTCAAAACCACGCCAGACTTACCGTTTTTGAGAAAAAATATGTGCATCGCACAATAACATACATATTTTTAGCTAAAAGTATGGCATAATTTGGTTTATTTCCATTTTCTCGGAAACTACTAGGCCTAGAATTAAGATTTTTGGTTTAAAATGTTCGTAATGAATGCCTCTACAAATCTTGTTATGGTCAAAACCACGCCAGACTTACCGTTTTTGAGAAAAAATATGTGTATCGCACAATAACATACATATTTTTACATATTTTCAGCTAAAAGTATGGCATAATTTGGTTTATTTCCATTTTCTCGGAAACTACTAGGCCTAGAATTAAGATTTTTGGTTTAAAATGTTCGTAATGAATGCCTCTACAAATCTTGTTATGGTCAAAACCACGCCAGACTTACCGTTTTTGAGAAAAAATATGTGCATCGCACAATAACATACATATTTTTAGCTAAAAGTATGGCATAATTTGGTTTATTTTCATTTTCTCGGAAACTACTAGGCCTAGAATTAAGATTTTTGGTTTAAAATGTTCGTAATGAATGCCTCTACAAATCTTGTTATGGTCAAAACCACGCCAGACTTACCCTTTTTGAGAAAAAATATGTGCATCGCACAATAACATACATATTTTTAGCTAAAAGTATGGCATAATTTGGTTTATTTTCATTTTCTCGGAAACTACTAGGCCTAGAATTAAGATTTTTGGTTTAAAATGTTCGTAATGAATGCCTCTACAAATCTTGTTATGGTCAAAACCACGCCAGACTTACCGTTTTTGAGAAAAAATATGTGCATCGCACAATAACATACATATTTTTAGCTAAAAGTATGGCATAATTTGGTTTATTTTCATTTTCTCGGAAACTACTAGGCCTAGAATTAAGATTTTTGGTTTAAAATGTTCGTAATGAATGCCTCTACAAATCTTGTTATGGTCAAAACCACGCCAGACTTACCGTTTTTGAGAAAAAATATGTGTATCGCACAATAACATACATATTTTTACATATTTTCAGCTAAAAGTATGGCATAATTTGGTTTATTTCCATTTTCTCGGAAACTACTAGGCCTAGAATTAAGATTTTTGGTTTAAAATGTTCGTAATGAATGCCTCTACAAATCTTGTTATGGTCAAAACCACGCCAGACTTACCGTTTTTGAGAAAAAATATGTGTATCGCACAATAACATACATATTTTTACATATTTTCAGCTAAAAGTATGGCATAATTTGGTTTATTTCCATTTTCTCGGAAACTACTAGGCCTAGAATTAAGATTTTTGGTTTAAAATGTTCGTAATGAATGCCTCTACAAATCTTGTTATGGTCAAAACCACGCCAGACTTACCCTTTTTGAGAAAAAATATGTGCATCGCACAATAACATACATATTTTTAGCTAAAAGTATGGCATAATTTGGTTTATTTCCATTTTCTCGGAAACTACTAGGCCTAGAATTAAGATTTTTGGTTTAAAATGTTCGTAATGAATGCCTCTACAAATCTTGTTATGGTCAAAACCACGCCAGACTTACCGTTTTTGAGAAAAAATATGTGTATCGCACAATAACATACATATTTTTACATATTTTCAGCTAAAAGTATGGCATAATTTGGTTTATTTCCATTTTCTCGGAAACTACTAGGCCTAGAATTAAGATTTTTGGTTTAAAATGTTCGTAATGAATGCCTCTACAAATCTTGTTATGGTCAAAACCACGCCAGACTTACCGTTTTTGAGAAAAGATATGTGTATCGCACAATAACATACATATTTTTACATATTTTCAGCTAAAAGTATGGCATAATTTGGTTTATTTTCATTTTCTCGGAAACTACTAGGCCTAGAATTAAGATTTTTGGTTTAAAATGTTCGTAATGAATGCCTCTACAAATCTTGTTATGGTCAAAACCACGCCAGACTTACCGTTTTTGAGAAAAAATATGTACATCGCACAATAACATACATATTTTTAGCTAAAAGTATGGCATAATTTGGTTTATTTCCATTTTCTCGGAAACTACTAGGCCTAGAATTAAGATTTTTGGTTTAAAATGTTCGTAATGAATGCCTCTACAAATCTTGTTATGGTCAAAACCACGCCAGACTTACCGTTTTTGAGAAAAAATATGTGTATCGCACAATAACATACATATTTTTACATATTTTCAGCTAAAAGTATGGCATAATTTGGTTTATTTCCATTTTCTCGGAAACTACTAGGCCTAGAATTAAGATTTTTGGTTTAAAATGTTCGTAATGAATGCCTCTACAAATCTTGTTATGGTCAAAACCACGCCAGACTTACCGTTTTTGAGAAAAAATATGTGCATCGCACAATAACATACATATTTTTAGCTAAAAGTATGGCATAATTTGGTTTATTTTCATTTTCTCGGAAACTACTAGGCCTAGAATTAAGATTTTTGGTTTAAAATGTTCGTAATGAATGCCTCTACAAATCTTGTTATGGTCAAAACCACGCCAGACTTACCGTTTTTGAGAAAAAATATGTGTATCGCACAATAACATACATATTTTTACATATTTTCAGCTAAAAGTATGGCATAATTTGGTTTATTTTCATTTTCTCGGAAACTACTAGGCCTAGAATTAAGATTTTTGGTTTAAAATGTTCGTAATGAATGCCTCTACAAATCTTGTTATGGTCAAAACCACGCCAGACTTACCGTTTTTGAGAAAAAATATGTGTATCGCACAATAACATACATATTTTTACATATTTTCAGCTAAAAGTATGGCATAATTTGGTTTATTTCCATTTTCTCGGAAACTACTAGGCCTAGAATTAAGATTTTTGGTTTAAAATGTTCGTAATGAATGCCTCTACAAATCTTGTTATGGTCAAAACCACGCCAGACTTACCGTTTTTGAGAAAAAATATGTGCATCGCACAATAACATACATATTTTTAGCTAAAAGTATGGCATAATTTGGTTTATTTCCATTTTCTCGGAAACTACTAGGCCTAGAATTAAGATTTTTGGTTTAAAATGTTCGTAATGAATGCCTCTACAAATCTTGTTATGGTCAAAACCACGCCAGACTTACCGTTTTTGAGAAAAAATATGTGCATCGCACAATAACATACATATTTTTAGCTAAAAGTATGGCATAATTTGGTTTATTTCCATTTTCTCGGAAACTACTAGGCCTAGAATTAAGATTTTTGGTTTAAAATGTTCGTAATGAATGCCTCTACAAATCTTGTTATGGTCAAAACCACGCCAGACTTACCGTTTTTGAGAAAAAATATGTGTATCGCACAATAACATACATATTTTTACATATTTTCAGCTAAAAGTATGGCATAATTTGGTTTATTTCCATTTTCTCGGAAACTACTAGGCCTAGAATTAAGATTTTTGGTTTAAAATGTTCGTAATGAATGCCTCTACAAATCTTGTTATGGTCAAAACCACGCCAGACTTACCGTTTTTGAGAAAAAATATGTGTATCGCACAATAACATACATATTTTTACATATTTTCAGCTAAAAGTATGGCATAATTTGGTTTATTTCCATTTTCTCGGAAACTACTAGGCCTAGAATTAAGATTTTTGGTTTAAAATGTTCGTAATGAATGCCTCTACAAATCTTGTTATGGTCAAAACCACGCCAGACTTACCGTTTTTGAGAAAAAATGTGTGCATCGCACAATAACATACATATTTTTAGCTAAAAGTATGGCATAATTTGGTTTATTTTCATTTTCTCGGAAACTACTAGGCCTAGAATTAAGATTTTTGGTTTAAAATGTTCGTAATGAATGCCTCTACAAATCTTGTTATGGTCAAAACCACGCCAGACTTACCGTTTTTGAGAAAAAATATGTGTATCGCACAATAACATACATATTTTTACATATTTTCAGCTAAAAGTATGGCATAATTTGGTTTATTTCCATTTTCTCGGAAACTACTAGGCCTAGAATTAAGATTTTTGGTTTAAAATGTTCGTAATGAATGCCTCTACAAATCTTGTTATGGTCAAAACCACGCCAGTTTTTGAGAAAAAATATGTGCATCGCACAATAACATACATATTTTTAGCTAAAAGTATGGCATAATTTGGTTTATTTCCATTTTCTCGGAAACTACTAGACCTAGAATTAAGATTTTTGGTTTAAAATGTTCGTAATGAATGCCTCTACAAATCTTGTTATGGTCAAAACCACGCCAGACTTACCGTTTTTGAGAAAAAATATGTGTATCGCACAATAACATACATATGTTTACATATTTTCAGCTAAAAGTATGGCATAATTTGGTTTATTTCCATTTTCTCGGAAACTACTAGGCCTAGAATTAAGATTTTTGGTTTAAAATGTTCGTTATGAATGCCTCTACAAATCTTGTTATGGTCAAAACCACGCCAGACTTACCGTTTTTGAGAAAAAATATGTGTATCGCACAATAACATACATATTTTTACATATTTTCAGCTAAAAGTATGGCATAATTTGGTTTATTTCCATTTTCTCGGAAACTACTAGGCCTAGAATTAAGATTTTTGGTTTAAAATGTTCGTAATGAATGCCTCTACAAATCTTGTTATGGTCAAAACCACGCCAGACTTACCGTTTTTGAGAAAAAATATGTGTATCGCACAATAACATACATATTTTTACATATTTTCAGCTAAAAGTATGGCATAATTTGGTTTATTTCCATTTTCTCGGAAACTACTAGGCCTAGAATTAAGATTTTTGGTTTAAAATGTTCGTAATGAATGCCTCTACAAATCTTGTTA
The DNA here is from genome assembly GCA_930367185.1 of Myathropa florea. Taxonomy (NCBI): domain Eukaryota; kingdom Metazoa; phylum Arthropoda; class Insecta; order Diptera; family Syrphidae; genus Myathropa; species Myathropa florea. Next base: position 39,623,471 of record OV884003.1, read on the forward strand.
TGGTCAAAACCACGCCAGACTTACCGTTTTTGAGAAAAAATATGTGCATCGCACAATAACATACATATTTTTAGCTAAAAGTATGGCATAATTTGGTTTATTTTCATTTTCTTAAGATTTTTGGTTTAAAATGTTCGTAATGAATGCCTCTACAAATCTTGTTATGGTCAAAACCACGCCAGACTTACCGTTTTTGAGAAAAAATATGTGTATCGCACAATAACATACATATGTTTACATATTTTCAGCTAAAAGTATGGCATAATTTGGTTTATTTCCATTTTCTCGGAAACTACTAGGCCTAGAATTAAGATTTTTGGTTTAAAATGTTCGTTATGAATGCCTCTACAAATCTTGTTATGGTCAAAACCACGCCAGACTTACCGTTTTTGAGAAAAAATATGTGTATCGCACAATAACATACATATTTTTACATATTTTCAGCTAAAAGTATGGCATAATTTGGTTTATTTTCATTTTCTCGGAAACTACTAGGCCTAGAATTAAGATTTTTGGTTTAAAATGTTCGTAATGAATGCCTCTACAAATCTTGTTATGGTCAAAACCACGCCAGACTTACCGTTTTTGAGAAAAAATATGTGTATCGCACAATAACATACATATTTTTACATATTTTCAGCTAAAAGTATGGCATAATTTGGTTTATTTCCATTTTCTCGGAAACTACTAGGCCTAGAATTAAGATTTTTGGTTTAAAATGTTCGTAATGAATGCCTCTACAAATCTTGTTATGGTCAAAACCACGACAGACTTACCGTTTTTGAGAAAAAATATGTGCATCGCACAATAACATACATATTTTTAGCTAAAAGTATGGCATAATTTGGTTTATTTTCATTTTCTCGGAAACTACTAGGCCTAGAATTAAGATTTTTGGTTTAAAATATTCGTAATGAATGCCTCTACAAATCTTGTTATGGTCAAAACCACGCCAGACTTACCGTTTTTGAGAAAAAATATGTGTATCGCACAATAACATACATATTTTTACATATTTTCAGCTAAAAGTATGGCATAATTTGGTTTATTTCCATTTTCTCGGAAACTACTAGGCCTAGAATTAAGATTTTTGGTTTAAAATGTTCGTAATGAATGCCTCTACAAATCTTGTTATGGTCAAAACCACGCCAGACTTACCGTTTTTGAGAAAAAATATGTGTATCGCACAATAACATACATATTTTTACATATTTTCAGCTAAAAGTATGGCATAATTTGGTTTATTTCCATTTTCTCGGAAACTACTAGGCCTAGAATTAAGATTTTTGGTTTAAAATGTTCGTAATGAATGCCTCTACAAATCTTGTTATGGTCAAAACCACGCCAGACTTACCGTTTTTGAGAAAAAATATGTGCATCGCACAATAACATACATATTTTTAGCTAAAAGTATGGCATAATTTGGTTTATTTTCATTTTCTCGGAAACTACTAGGCCTAGAATTAAGATTTTTGGTTTAAAATGTTCGTAATGAATGCCTCTACAAATCTTGTTATGGTCAAAACCACGCCAGACTTACCGTTTTTGAGAAAAAATATGTGTATGGCACAATAACATACATATTTTTACATATTTTCAGCTAAAAGTATGGCATAATTTGGTTTATTTCCATTTTCTCGGAAACTACTAGGCCTAGAATTAAGATTTTTGGTTTAAAATGTTCGTAATGAATGCCTCTACAAATCTTGTTATGGTCAAAACCACGCCAGACTTACCGTTTTTGAGAAAAAATATGTGTATCGCACAATAACATACATATTTTTACATATTTTCAGCTAAAAGTATGGCATAATTTGGTTTATTTCCATTTTCTCGGAAACTACTAGGCCTAGAATTAAGATTTTTGGTTTAAAATGTTCGTAATGAATGCCTCTACAAATCTTGTTATGGTCAAAACCACGCCAGACTTACCGTTTTTGAGAAAAAATATGTGCATCGCACAATAACATACATATTTTTAGCTAAAAGTATGGCATAATTTGGTTTATTTTCATTTTCTCGGAAACTACTAGGCCTAGAATTAAGATTTTTGGTTTAAAATGTTCGTAATGAATGCCTCTACAAATCTTGTTATGGTCAAAACCACGCCAGACTTACCGTTTTTGAGAAAAAATATGTGTATCGCACAATAACATACATATTTTTACATATTTTCAGCTAAAAGTATGGCATAATTTGGTTTATTTCCATTTTCTCGGAAACTACTAGGCCTAGAATTTAGATTTTTGGTTTAAAATGTTCGTAATGAATGCCTCTACAAATCTTGTTATGGTCAAAACCACGCCAGACTTACCGTTTTTGAGAAAAAATATGTGTATCGCACAATAACATACATATTTTTACATATTTTCAGCTAAAAGTATGGCATAATTTGGTTTATTTCCATTTTCTCGGAAACTACTAGGCCTAGAATTAAGATTTTTGGTTTAAAATGTTCGTAATGAATGCCTCTACAAATCTTGTTATGGTCAAAACCACGCCAGACTTACCGTTTTTGAGAAAAAATATGTGCATCGCACAATAACATACATATTTTTAGCTAAAAGTATGGCATAATTTGGTTTATTTTCATTTTCTCGGAAACTACTAGGCCTAGAATTAAGATTTTTGGTTTAAAATGTTCGTAATGAATGCCTCTACAAATCTTGTTATGGTCAAAACCACGCCAGACTTACCGTTTTTGAGAAAAAATATGTGCATCGCACAATAACATACATATTTTTAGCTAAAAGTATGGCATAATTTGGTTTATTTCCATTTTCTCGGAAACTACTAGGCCTAGAATTAAGATTTTTGGTTTAAAATGTTCGTAATGAATGCCTCTACAAATCTTGTTATGGTCAAAACCACGCCAGACTTACCGTTTTTGAGAAAAAATATGTGCATCGCACAATAACATACATATTTTTAGCTAAAAGTATGGCATAATTTGGTTTATTTTCATTTTCTCGGAAACTACTAGGCCTAGAATTAAGATTTTTGGTTTAAAATGTTCGTAATGAATGCCTCTACAAATCTTGTTATGGTCAAAACCACGCCAGACTTACCGTTTTTGAGAAAAAATATGTGTATCGCACAATAACATACATATTTTCAGCTAAAAGTATGGCATAATTTGGTTTATTTCCATTTTCTCGGAAACTACTAGGCCTAGAATTAAGATTTTTGGTTTAAAATGTTCGTAATGAATGCCTCTACAAATCTTGTTATGGTCAAAACCACGCCAGACTTACCGTTTTTGAGAAAAAATATGTGTATCGCACAATAACATACATATTTTTACATATTTTCAGCTAAAAGTATGGCATAATTTGGTTTATTTCCATTTTCTCGGAAACTACTAGGCCTAGAATTAAGATTTTTGGTTTAAAATGTTCGTAATGAATGCCTCTACAAATCTTGTTATGGTCAAAACCACGCCAGACTTACCGTTTTTGAGAAAAAATATGTGCATCGCACAATAACATACATATTTTTAGCTAAAAGTATGGCATAATTTGGTTTATTTTCATTTTCTCGGAAACTACTAGGCCTAGAATTAAGATTTTTGGTTTAAAATGTTCGTAATGAATGCCTCTACAAATCTTGTTATGGTCAAAACCACGCCAGACTTACCGTTTTTGAGAAAAAATATGTGCATCGCACAATAACATACATATTTTTAGCTAAAAGTATGGCATAATTTGGTTTATTTTCATTTTCTCGGAAACTACTAGGCCTAGAATTAAGATTTTTGGTTTAAAATGTTCGTAATGAATGCCTCTACAAATCTTGTTATGGTCAAAACCACGCCAGACTTACCGTTTTTGAGAAAAAATATGTGTATCGCACAATAACATACATATTTTTACATATTTTCAGCTAAAAGTATGGCATAATTTGGTTTATTTCCATTTTCTCGGAAACTACTAGGCCTAGAAGTTAGATTTTTGGTTTAAAATGTTCGTAATGAATGCCTCTACAAATCTTGTTATGGTCAAAACCACGCCAGACTTACCGTTTTTGAGAAAAAATATGTGTATCGCACAATAACATACATATTTTTACATATTTTCAGCTAAAAGTATGGCATAATTTGGTTTATTTCCATTTTCTCGGAAACTACTAGGCCTAGAATTAAGATTTTTGGTTTAAAATGTTCGTAATGAATGCCTCTACAAATCTTGTTATGGTCAAAACCACGCCAGACTTACCGTTTTTGAGAAAAAATATGTGCATCGCACAATAACATACATATTTTTAGCTAAAAGTATGGCATAATTTGGTTTATTTCCATTTTCTCGGAAACTACTAGGCCTAGAATTAAGATTTTTGGTTTAAAATGTTCGTAATGAATGCCTCCACAAATCTTGTTATGGTCAAAACCACGCCAGACTTACCGTTTTTGAGAAAAAATATGTGCATCGCACAATAACATACATATTTTTAGCTAAAAGTATGGCATAATTTGGTTTATTTCCATTTTCTCGGAAACTACTAGGCCTAGAATTAAGATTTTTGGTTTAAAATGTTCGTAATGAATGCCTCTACAAATCTTGTTATGGTCAAAACCACGCCAGACTTACCGTTTTTGAGAAAAAATATGTGCATCGCACAATAACATACATATTTTTAGCTAAAAGTATGGCATAATTTGGTTTATTTTCATTTTCTCGGAAACTACTAGGCCTAGAATTAAGATTTTTGGTTTAAAATGTTCGTAATGAATGCCTCTACAAATCTTGTTATGGTCAAAACCACGCCAGACTTACCGTTTTTGAGAAAAAATATGTGTATCGCACAATAACATACATATTTTCAGCTAAAAGTATGGCATAATTTGGTTTATTTCCATTTTCTCGGAAACTACTAGGCCTAGAATTAAGATTTTTGGTTTAAAATGTTCGTAATGAATGCCTCTACAAATCTTGTTATGGTCAAAACCACGCAAGACTTACCGTTTTTGAGAAAAAATATGTGTATCGCACAATAACATACATATTTTTACATATTTTCAGCTAAAAGTATGGCATAATTTGGTTTATTTCCATTTTCTCGGAAACTACTAGGCCTAGAATTAAGATTTTTGGTTTAAAATGTTCGTAATGAATGCCTCTACAAATCTTGTTATGGTCAAAACCACGCCAGACTTACCGTTTTTGAGAAAAAATATGTGCATCGCACAATAACATACATATTTTTAGCTAAAAGTATGGCATAATTTGGTTTATTTTCATTTTCTCGGAAACTACTAGGCCTAGAATTAAGATTTTTGGTTTAAAATGTTCGTAATGAATGCCTCTACAAATCTTGTTATGGTCAAAACCACGCCAGACTTACCGTTTTTGAGAAAAAATATGTGCATCGCACAATAACATACATATTTTCAGCTAAAAGTATGGCATAATTTGGTTTATTTTCATTTTCTCGGAAACTAGTAGGCCTAGAATTAAGATTTTTGGTTTAAAATGTTCCTAATGAATGCCTCTACAAATCTTTTTATGGTCAAAACCACGCCAGACTTACCGTTTTTGAGAAAAAATATGTGCATCGCACAATAACATACATATTTTCAGCTAAAAGTATGGCATAATTTGGTTTATTTACATTTTCTCGGAAACTAGTAGGCCTAGAATTAAGATTTTTGGTTTAAAATGTTCGTAATGAATGCCTCTACAAATCTTGTTATGGTCAAAACCACGCCAGACTTACCGTTTTTGAGAAAAAATATGTGCATCGCACAATAACATACATATTTTCAGCTAAAAGTATGGCATAATTTGGTTTATTTACATTTTCTCGGAAACTAGTAGGCCTAGAATTAAGATTTTTGGTTTAAAATGTTCGTAATGAATGCCTCTACAAATCTTGTTATGGTCAAAACCACGCCAGACTTACCGTTTTTGAGAAAAAATATGTGCATCGCACAATAACATACATATTTTTACATATTTTCAGCTAAAAGTATGGCATAATTTGGTTTATTTACATTTTCTCGGAAACTAGTAGGCCTAGAATTAAGATTTTTGGTTTAAAATGTTCGTAATGAATGCCTCTACAAATCTTGTTATGGTCAAAACAACGCCAGACTTACCGTTTTTGAGAAAAAATATGTGCATCGCACAATAACATACATATTTTCAGCTAAAAGTATGGCATAATTTGGTTTATTTACATTTTCTCGGAAACTAGTAGGCCTAGAATTAAGATTTTTGGTTTAAAATGTTCGTAATGAATGCCTCTACAAATCTTGTTACGGTCAAAACAACGCCAGACTTACCGTTTTTGAGAAAAAATATGTGCATCGCACAATAACATACATATTTTTACATATTTTCAGCTAAAAGTATGGCATAATTTGGTTTATTTACATTTTCTCGGAAACTAGTAGGCCTAGAATTAAGATTTTTGGTTTAAAATGTTCGTAATGAATGCCTCTACAAATCTTGTTATGGTCAAAACAACGCCAGACTTACCGTTTTTGAGAAAAAATATGTGCATCGCACAATAACATACATATTTTTACATATTTTCAGCTAAAAGTATGGCATAATTTGGTTTATTTACATTTTCTCGGAAACTAGTAGGCCTAGAATTAAGATTTTTGGTTTAAAATGTTCGTAATGAATGCCTCTACAAATCTTGTTATGGTCAAAACAACGCCAGACTTACCGTTTTTGAGAAAAAATATGTGCATCGCACAATAACATACATATTTTTACATATTTTCAGCTAAAAGTATGGCATAATTTGGTTTATTTCCATTTTCTCGGAAACTACTAGGCCTAGAATTAAGATTTTTGGTTTAAAATGTTCGTAATGAATGCCTCTACAAATCTTGTTATGGTCAAAACCACGCCAGACTTACCGTTTTTGAGAAAAAATATGTGCATCGCACAATAACATACATATTTTTAGCTAAAAGTATGGCATAATTTGGTTTATTTTCATTTTCTCGGAAACTACTAGGCCTAGAATTAAGATTTTTGGTTTAAAATGTTCGTAATGAATGCCTCTACAAATCTTGTTATGGTCAAAACCACGCCAGACTTACCGTTTTTGAGAAAAAATATGTGTATCGCACAATAACATACATATTTTCAGCTAAAAGTATGGCATAATTTGGTTTATTTCCATTTTCTCGGAAACTACTAGGCCTAGAATTAAGATTTTTGGTTTAAAATGTTCGTAATGAATGCCTCTACAAATCTTGTTATGGTCAAAACCACGCAAGACTTACCGTTTTTGAGAAAAAATATGTGTATCGCACAATAACATACATATTTTTACATATTTTCAGCTAAAAGTATGGCATAATTTGGTTTATTTCCATTTTCTCGGAAACTACTAGGCCTAGAATTAAGATTTTTGGTTTAAAATGTTCGTAATGAATGCCTCTACAAATCTTGTTATGGTCAAAACCACGCCAGACTTACCGTTTTTGAGAAAAAATATGTGCATCGCACAATAACATACATATTTTTAGCTAAAAGTATGGCATAATTTGGTTTATTTTCATTTTCTCGGAAACTACTAGGCCTAGAATTAAGATTTTTGGTTTAAAATGTTCGTAATGAATGCCTCTACAAATCTTGTTATGGTCAAAACCACGCCAGACTTACCGTTTTTGAGAAAAAATATGTGTATCGCACAATAACATACATATTTTCAGCTAAAAGTATGGCATAATTTGGTTTATTTCCATTTTCTCGGAAACTACTAGGCCTAGAATTAAGATTTTTGGTTTAAAATGTTCGTAATGAATGCCTCTACAAATCTTGTTATGGTCAAAACCACGCAAGACTTACCGTTTTTGAGAAAAAATATGTGTATCGCACAATAACATACATATTTTTACATATTTTCAGCTAAAAGTATGGCATAATTTGGTTTATTTCCATTTTCTCGGAAACTACTAGGCCTAGAATTAAGATTTTTGGTTTAAAATGTTCGTAATGAATGCCTCTACAAATCTTGTTATGGTCAAAACCACGCCAGACTTACCGTTTTTGAGAAAAAATATGTGCATCGCACAATAACATACATATTTTTAGCTAAAAGTATGGCATAATTTGGTTTATTTTCATTTTCTCGGAAACTACTAGGCCTAGAATTAAGATTTTTGGTTTAAAATGTTCGTAATGAATGCCTCTACAAATCTTGTTATGGTCAAAACCACGCCAGACTTACCGTTTTTGAGAAAAAATATGTGCATCGCACAATAACATACATATTTTCAGCTAAAAGTATGGCATAATTTGGTTTATTTTCATTTTCTCGGAAACTAGTAGGCCTAGAATTAAGATTTTTGGTTTAAAATGTTCCTAATGAATGCCTCTACAAATCTTTTTATGGTCAAAACCACGCCAGACTTACCGTTTTTGAGAAAAAATATGTGCATCGCACAATAACATACATATTTTCAGCTAAAAGTATGGCATAATTTGGTTTATTTACATTTTCTCGGAAACTAGTAGGCCTAGAATTAAGATTTTTGGTTTAAAATGTTCGTAATGAATGCCTCTACAAATCTTGTTATGGTCAAAACCACGCCAGACTTACCGTTTTTGAGAAAAAATATGTGCATCGCACAATAACATACATATTTTCAGCTAAAAGTATGGCATAATTTGGTTTATTTACATTTTCTCGGAAACTAGTAGGCCTAGAATTAAGATTTTTGGTTTAAAATGTTCGTAATGAATGCCTCTACAAATCTTGTTATGGTCAAAACCACGCCAGACTTACCGTTTTTGAGAAAAAATATGTGCATCGCACAATAACATACATATTTTTACATATTTTCAGCTAAAAGTATGGCATAATTTGGTTTATTTACATTTTCTCGGAAACTAGTAGGCCTAGAATTAAGATTTTTGGTTTTAAATGTTCGTAATGAATGCCTCTACAAATCTTGTTATGGTCAAAACAACGCCAGACTTACCGTTTTTGAGAAAAAATATGTGCATCGCACAATAACATACATATTTTCAGCTAAAAGTATGGCATAATTTGGTTTATTTACATTTTCTCGGAAACTAGTAGGCCTAGAATTAAGATTTTTGGTTTAAAATGTTCGTAATGAATGCCTCTACAAATCTTGTTACGGTCAAAACAACGCCAGACTTACCGTTTTTGAGAAAAAATATGTGCATCGCACAATAACATACATATTTTTACATATTTTCAGCTAAAAGTATGGCATAATTTGGTTTATTTACATTTTCTCGGAAACTAGTAGGCCTAGAATTAAGATTTTTGGTTTAAAATGTTCGTAATGAATGCCTCTACAAATCTTGTTATGGTCAAAACCACGCCAGACTTACCGTTTTTGAGAAAAAATATGTGCATCGCACAATAACATACATATTTTTAGCTAAAAGTATGGCATAATTTGGTTTATTTTCATTTTCTCGGAAACTACTAGGCCTAGAATTAAGATTTTTGGTTTAAAATGTTCGTAATGAATGCCTCTACAAATCTTGTTATGGTCAAAACCACGCCAGACTTACCGTTTTTGAGAAAAAATATGTGTATCGCACAATAACATACATATTTTTACATATTTTCAGCTAAAAGTATGGCATAATTTGGTTTATTTCCATTTTCTCGGAAACTACTAGGCCTAGAATTAAGATTTTTGGTTTAAAATGTTCGTAATGAATGCCTCTACAAATCTTGTTATGGTCAAAACCACGCCAGACTTACCGTTTTTGAGAAAAAATATGTGTATCGCACAATAACATACATATTTTTACATATTTTCAGCTAAAAGTATGGCATAATTTGGTTTTTTTTCCATTTTCTCGGAAACTACTAGGCCTAGAATTAAGATTTTTGGTTTAAAATGTTCGTAATGAATGCCTCTACAAATCTTGTTATGGTCAAAACCACGCCAGACTTACCGTTTTTGAGAAAAAATATGTGTATCGCACAATAACATACATATTTTTAGCTAAAAGTATGGCATAATTTGGTTTATTTCCATTTTCTCGGAAACTACTAGGCCTAGAATTAAGATTTTTGGTTTAAAATGTTCGTAATGAATGCCTCTACAAATCTTGTTATGGTCAAAACCACGCCAGACTTACCGTTTTTGAGAAAAAATATGTGCATCGCACAATAACATACATATTTTTAGCTAAAAGTATGGCATAATTTGGTTTATTTCCATTTTCTCGGAAACTACTAGGCCTAGAATTAAGATTTTTGGTTTAAAATGTTCGTAATGAATGCCTCTACAAATCTTGTTATGGTCAAAACCACGCCAGACTTACCGTTTTTGAGAAAAAATATGTGCATCGCACAATAACATACATATTTTTAGCTAAAAGTATGGCATAATTTGGTTTATTTCCATTTTCTCGGAAACTACTAGGCCTAGAATTAAGATTTTTGGTTTAAAATGCTCGTAATGAATGCCTCTACAAATCTTGTTATGGTCAAAACCACGCCAGACTTACCGTTTTTGAGAAAAAATATGTGTATCGCACAATAACATACATATTTTTACATATTTTCAGCTAAAAGTATGGCATAATTTGGTTTATTTCCATTTTCTCGGAAACTACTAGGCCTAGAATTAAGATTTTTGGTTTAAAATGTTCGTAATGAATGCCTCTACAAATCTTGTTATGGTCAAAACCACGCCAGACTTACCGTTTTTGAGAAAAAATATGTGTATCGCACAATAACATACATATTTTTACATATTTTCAGCTAAAAGTATGGCATAATTTGGTTTATTTCCATTTTCTCGGAAACTACTAGGCCTAGAATTAAGATTTTTGGTTTAAAATGTTCGTAATGAATGCCTCTACAAATCTTGTTATGGTCAAAACCACGCCAGACTTACCGTTTTTGAGAAAAAATATGTGTATCGCACAATAACATACATATTTTTACATATTTTCAGCTAAAAGTATGGCATAATTTGGTTTATTTCCATTTTCTCGGAAACTACTAGGCCTAGAATTAAGATTTTTGGTTTAAAATGTTCGTAATGAATGCCTCTACAAATCTTGTTATGGTCAAAACCACGCCAGACTTACCGTTTTTGAGAAAAAATATGTGTATCGCACAATAACATACATATTTTTACATATTTTCAGCTAAAAGTATGGCATAATTTGGTTTATTTCCATTTTCTCGGAAACTACTAGGCCTAGAATTAAGATTTTTGGTTTAAAATGTTCGTAATGAATGCCTCTACAAATCTTGTTATGGTCAAAACCACGCCAGACTTACCGTTTTTGAGAAAAAATATGTGCATCGCACAATAACATACATATTTTTAGCTAAAAGTATGGCATAATTTGGTTTATTTTCATTTTCTCGGAAACTACTAGGCCTAGAATTAAGATTTTTGGTTTAAAATGTTCGTAATGAATGCCTCTACAAATCTTGTTATGGTCAAAACCACGCCAGACTTACCGTTTTTGAGAAAAAATATGTGTATCGCACAATAACATACATATTTTTACATATTTTCAGCTAAAAGTATGGCATAATTTGGTTTATTTCCATTTTCTCGGAAACTACTAGGCCTAGAATTAAGATTTTTGGTTTAAAATGTTCGTAATGAATGCCTCTACAAATCTTGTTATGGTCAAAACCACGCCAGACTTACCGTTTTTGAGAAAAAATATGTGCATCGCACAATAACATACATATTTTTAGCTAAAAGTATGGCATAATTTGGTTTATTTTCATTTTCTCGGAAACTACTAGGCCTAGAATTAAGATTTTTGGTTTAAAATGTTCGTAATGAATGCCTCTACAAATCTTGTTATGGTCAAAACCACGCCAGACTTACCGTTTTTGAGAAAAAATATGTGCATCGCACAATAACATACATATTTTTAGCTAAAAGTATGGCATAATTTGGTTTATTTCCATTTTCTCGGAAACTACTAGGCCTAGAATTAAGATTTTTGGTTTAAAATGTTCGTAATGAATGCCTCTACAAATCTTGTTATGGTCAAAACCACGCCAGACTTACCGTTTTTGAGAAAAAATATGTGTATCGCACAATAACATACATATTTTTACATATTTTCAGCTAAAAGTATGGCATAATTTGGTTTATTTCCATTTTCTCGGAAACTACTAGGCCTAGAATTAAGATTTTTGGTTTAAAATGTTCGTAATGAATGCCTCTACAAATCTTGTTATGGTCAAAACCACGCCAGACTTACCGTTTTTGAGAAAAAATATGTGTATCGCACAATAACATACATATTTTTACATATTTTCAGCTAAAAGTATGGCATAATTTGGTTTATTTCCATTTTCTCGGAAACTACTAGGCCTAGAATTAAGATTTTTGGTTTAAAATGTTCGTAATGAATGCCTCTACAAATCTTGTTATGGTCAAAACCACGCCAGACTTACCGTTTTTGAGAAAAAATATGTGCATCGCACAATAACATACATATTTTTAGCTAAAAGTATGGCATAATTTGGTTTATTTCCATTTTCTCGGAAACTACTAGGCCTAGAATTAAGATTTTTGGTTTAAAATGTTCGTAATGAATGCCTCTACAAATCTTGTTCAAAACCACGCCAGACTTACCGTTTTTGAGAAAAAATATGTGCATCGCACAATAACATACATATTTTTAGCTAAAAGTATGGCATAATTTGGTTTATTTTCATTTTCTCGGAAACTACTAGGCCTAGAATTAAGATTTTTGGTTTAAAATGTTCGTAATGAATGGCTCTACAAATCTTGTTATGGTCAAAACCACGCCAGACTTACCGTTTTTGAGAAAAAATATGTGCATCGCACAATAACATACATATTTTTAGCTAAAAGTATGGCATAATTTGGTTTATTTCCATTTTCTCGGAAACTACTAGGCCTAGAATTAAGATTTTTGGTTTAAAATGTTCGTAATGAATGCCTCTACAAATCTTGTTATGGTCAAAACCACGCCAGACTTACCGTTTTTGAGAAAAAATATGTGTATCGCACAATAACATATGTACATATTTTTACATATTTTCAGCTAAAAGTATGGCATAATTTGGTTTATTTTCATTTTCTCGGAAACTACTAGGCCTAGAATTAAGATTTTTGGTTTAAAATGTTCGTAATGAATGCCTCTACAAATCTTGTTATGGTCAAAACCACGCCAGACTTACCGTTTTTGAGAAAAAATATGTGTATCGCACAATAACATACATATTTTTACATATTTTCAGCTAAAAGTATGGCATAATTTGGTTTATTTCCATTTTCTCGGAAACTACTAGGCCTAGAATTAAGATTTTTGGTTTAAAATGTTCGTAATGAATGCCTCTACAAATCTTGTTACGGTCAAAACCACGCCAGACTTACCGTTTTTGAGAAAAAATATGTGTATCGCACAATAACATACATATTTTTACATATTTTCAGCTAAAAGTATGGCATAATTTGGTTTATTTCCATTTTCTCGGAAACTACTAGGCCTAGAATTAAGATTTTTGGTTTAAAATGTTCGTAATGAATGCCTCTACAAATCTTGTTATGGTCAAAACCACGCCAGACTTACCGTTTTTGAGAAAAAATATGTGCATCGCACAATAACATACATATTTTTAGCTAAAAGTATGGCATAATTTGGTTTATTTTCATTTTCTCGGAAACTACTAGGCCTAGAATTAAGATTTTTGGTTTAAAATGTTCGTAATGAATGCCTCTACAAATCTTGTTATGGTCAAAACCACGCCAGACTTACCGTTTTTGAGAAAAAATATGTGCATCGCACAATAACATACATATTTTTAGCTAAAAGTATGGCATAATTTGGTTTATTTTCATTTTCTCGGAAACTACTAGGCCTAGAATTAAGATTTTTGGTTTAAAATGTTCGTAATGAATGCCTCTACAAATCTTGTTATGGTCAAAACCACGCCAGACTTACCGTTTTTGAGAAAAAATATGTGTATCGCACAATAACATACATATTTTTACATATTTTCAGCTAAAAGTATGGCATAATTTGGTTTATTTCCATTTTCTCGGAAACTACTAGGCCTAGAATTAAGATTTTTGGTTTAAAATGTTCGTAATGAATGCCTCTACAAATCTTGTTATGGTCAAAACCACGCCAGACTTACCGTTTTTGAGAAAAAATATGTGTATCGCACAATAACATACATATTTTTACATATTTTCAGCTAAAAGTATGGCATAATTTGGTTTATTTCCATTTTCTCGGAAACTACTAGGCCTAGAATTAAGATTTTTGGTTTAAAATGTTCGTAATGAATGCCTCTACAAATCTTGTTATGGTCAAAACCACGCCAAACTTGCCGTTTTTGAGAAAAAATATGTGTATCGCACAATAACATACATATTTTTACATATTTTCAGCTAAAAGTATGGCATAATTTGGTTTATTTCCATTTTCTCGGAAACTACTAGGCCTAGAATTAAGATTTTTGGTTTAAAATGTTCGTAATGAATGCCTCTACAAATCTTGTTATGGTCAAAACCACGCCAGACTTACCGTTTTTGAGAAAAAATATGTGTATCGCACAATAACATACATATTTTTACATATTTTCAGCTAAAAGTATGGCATAATTTGGTTTATTTCCATTTTCTCGGAAACTACTAGGCCTAGAATTAAGATTTTTGGTTTAAAATGTTCGTAATGAATGCCTCTACAAATCTTGTTATGGTCAAAACCACGCCAAACTTGCCGTTTTTGAGAAAAAATATGTGTATCGCACAATAACATACATATTTTTACATATTTTCAGCTAAAAGTATGGCATAATTTGGTTTATTTCCATTTTCTCGGAAACTACTAGGCCTAGAATTAAGATTTTTGGTTTAAAATGTTCGTAATGAATGCCTCTACAAATCTTGTTATGGTCAAAACCACGCCAGACTTACCGTTTTTGAGAAAAAATATGTGCATCGCACAATAACATACATATTTTTAGCTAAAAGTATGGCATAATTTGGTTTATTTCCATTTTCTCGGAAACTACTAGGCCTAGAATTAAGATTTTTGGTTTAAAATGTTCGTAATGAATGCCTCTACAAATCTTGTTATGGTCAAAACCACGCCAGACTTACCGTTTTTGAGAAAAAATATGTGCATCGCACAATAACATACATATTTTTAGCTAAAAGTATGGCATAATTTGGTTTATTTCCATTTTCTCGGAAACTACTAGGCCTAGAATTAAGATTTTTGGTTTAAAATGTTCGTAATGAATGCCTCTACAAATCTTGTTATGGTCAAAACCACGCCAGACTTACCGTTTTTGAGAAAAAATATGTGTATCGCACAATAACATACATATTTTTACATATTTTCAGCTAAAAGTATGGCATAATTTGGTTTATTTCCATTTTCTCGGAAACTACTAGGCCTAGAATTAAGATTTTTGGTTTAAAATGTTCGTAATGAATGCCTCTACAAATCTTGTTATGGTCAAAACCACGCCAGACTTACCGTTTTTGAGAAAAAATATGTGCATCGCACAATAACATACATATTTTTAGCTAAAAGTATGGCATAATTTGGTTTATTTTCATTTTCTCGGAAACTACTAGGCCTAGAATTAAGATTTTTGGTTTAAAATGTTCGTAATGAATGCCTCTACAAATCTTGTTATGGTCAAAACCACGCCAGACTTACCGTTTTTGAGAAAAAATATGTGTATCGCACAATAACATACATATTTTTACATATTTTCAGCTAAAAGTATGGCATAATTTGGTTTATTTCCATTTTCTCGGAAACTACTAGGCCTAGAATTAAGATTTTTGGTTTAAAATGTTCGTAATGAATGCCTCTACAAATCTTGTTATGGTCAAAACCACGCCAGACTTACCGTTTTTGAGAAAAAATATGTGTATCGCACAATAACATACATATTTTTACATATTTTCAGCTAAAAGTATGGCATAATTTGGTTTATTTCCATTTTCTCGGAAACTACTAGGCCTAGAATTAAGATTTTTGGTTTAAAATGTTCGTAATGAATGCCTCTACAAATCTTGTTATGGTCAAAACCACGCCAGACTTACCGTTTTTGAGAAAAAATATGTGTATCGCACAATAACATACATATTTTTACATATTTTCAGCTAAAAGTATGGCATAATTTGGTTTATTTCCATTTTCTCGGAAACTACTAGGCCTAGAATTAAGATTTTTGGTTTAAAATGTTCGTAATGAATGCCTCTACAAATCTTGTTATGGTCAAAACCACGCCAGACTTACCGTTTTTGAGAAAAAATATGTGCATCGCACAATAACATACATATTTTTAGCTAAAAGTATGGCATAATTTGGTTTATTTTCATTTTCTCGGAAACTACTAGGCCTAGAATTAAGATTTTTGGTTTAAAATGTTCGTAATGAATGCCTCTACAAATCTTGTTATGGTCAAAACCACGCCAGACTTACCGTTTTTGAGAAAAAATATGTGCATCGCACAATAACATACATATTTTTAGCTAAAAGTATGGCATAATTTGGTTTATTTTCATTTTCTCGGAAACTACTAGGCCTAGAATTAAGATTTTTGGTTTAAAATGTTCGTAATGAATGCCTCTACAAATCTTGTTATGGTCAAAACCACGCCAGACTTACCGTTTTTGAGAAAAAATATGTGTATCGCACAATAACATACATATTTTTACATATTTTCAGCTAAAAGTATGGCATAATTTGGTTTATTTCCATTTTCTCGGAAACTACTAGGCCTAGAATTAAGATTTTTGGTTTAAAATGTTCGTAATGAATGCCTCTACAAATCTTGTTATGGTCAAAACCACGCCAGACTTACCGTTTTTGAGAAAAAATATGTGCATCGCACAATAACATACATATTTTTAGCTAAAAGTATGGCATAATTTGGTTTATTTTCATTTTCTCGGAAACTACTAGGCCTAGAATTAAGATTTTTGGTTTAAAATGTTCGTAATGAATGCCTCTACAAATCTTGTTATGGTCAAAACCACGCCAGACTTACCGTTTTTGAGAAAAAATATGTGCATCGCACAATAACATACATATTTTTAGCTAAAAGTATGGCATAATTTGGTTTATTTTCATTTTCTCGGAAACTACTAGGCCTAGAATTAAGATTTTTGGTTTAAAATGTTCGTAATGAATGCCTCTACAAATCTTGTTATGGTCAAAACCACGCCAGACTTACCGTTTTTGAGAAAAAATATGTGCATCGCACAATAACATACATATTTTTAGCTAAAAGTATGGCATAATTTGGTTTATTTTCATTTTCTCGGAAACTACTAGGCCTAGAATTAAGATTTTTGGTTTAAAATGTTCGTAATGAATGCCTCTACAAATCTTGTTATGGTCAAAACCACGCCAGACTTACCCTTTTTGAGAAAAAATATGTGCATCGCACAATAACATACATATTTTTAGCTAAAAGTATGGCATAATTTGGTTTATTTCCATTTTCTCGGAAACTACTAGGCCTAGAATTAAGATTTTTGGTTTAAAATGTTCGTAATGAATGCCTCTACAAATCTTGTTATGGTCAAAACCACGCCAGACTTACCGTTTTTGAGAAAAAATATGTGCATCGCACAATAACATACATATTTTTAGCTAAAAGTATGGCATAATTTGGTTTATTTCCATTTTCTCGGAAACTACTAGGCCTAGAATTAAGATTTTTGGTTTAAAATGTTCGTAATGAATGCCTCTACAAATCTTGTTATGGTCAAAACCACGCCAGACTTACCGTTTTTGAGAAAAAATATGTGTATCGCACAATAACATACATATTTTTACATATTTTCAGCTAAAAGTATGGCATAATTTGGTTTATTTCCATTTTCTCGGAAACTACTAGGCCTAGAATTAAGATTTTTGGTTTAAAATGTTCGTAATGAATGCCTCTACAAATCTTGTTATGGTCAAAACCACGCCAGACTTACCGTTTTTGAGAAAAAATATGTGTATCGCACAATAACATACATATTTTTACATATTTTCAGCTAAAAGTATGGCATAATTTGGTTTATTTCCATTTTCTCGGAAACTACTAGGCCTAGAATTAAGATTTTTGGTTTAAAATGTTCGTAATGAATGCCTCTACAAATCTTGTTATGGTCAAAACCACGCCAGACTTACCGTTTTTGAGAAAAAATATGTGTATCGCACAATAACATACATATTTTTACATATTTTCAGCTAAAAGTATGGCATAATTTGGTTTATTTCCATTTTCTCGGAAACTACTAGGCCTAGAATTAAGATTTTTGGTTTAAAATGTTCGTAATGAATGCCTCTACAAATCTTGTTATGGTCAAAACCACGCCAGACTTACCGTTTTTGAGAAAAAATATGTGCATCGCACAATAACATACATATTTTTAGCTAAAAGTATGGCATAATTTGGTTTATTTTCATTTTCTCGGAAACTACTAGGCCTAGAATTAAGATTTTTGGTTTAAAATGTTCGTAATGAATGCCTCTACAAATCTTGTTATGGTCAAAACCACGCCAGACTTACCGTTTTTGAGAAAAAATATGTGCATCGCACAATAACATACATATTTTTAGCTAAAAGTATGGCATAATTTGGTTTATTTTCATTTTCTCGGAAACTACTAGGCCTAGAATTAAGATTTTTGGTTTAAAATGTTCGTAATGAATGCCTCTACAAATCTTGTTATGGTCAAAACCACGCCAGACTTACCGTTTTTGAGAAAAAATATGTGTATCGCACAATAACATACATATTTTTACATATTTTCAGCTAAAAGTATGGCATAATTTGGTTTATTTCCATTTTCTCGGAAACTACTAGGCCTAGAATTAAGATTTTTGGTTTAAAATGTTCGTAATGAATGCCTCTACAAATCTTGTTATGGTCAAAACCACGCCAGACTTACCGTTTTTGAGAAAAAATATGTGCATCGCACAATAACATACATATTTTTAGCTAAAAGTATGGCATAATTTGGTTTATTTTCATTTTCTCGGAAACTACTAGGCCTAGAATTAAGATTTTTGGTTTAAAATGTTCGTAATGAATGCCTCTACAAATCTTGTTATGGTCAAAACCACGCCAGACTTACCGTTTTTGAGAAAAAATATGTGCATCGCACAATAACATACATATTTTTAGCTAAAAGTATGGCATAATTTGGTTTATTTCCATTTTCTCGGAAACTACTAGGCCTAGAATTAAGATTTTTGGTTTAAAATGTTCGTAATGAATGCCTCTACAAATCTTGTTATGGTCAAAACCACGCCAGGCTTACCGTTTTTGAGAAAAAATATGTGTATCGCACAATAACATACATATTTTTACATATTTTCAGCTAAAAGTATGGCATAATTTGGTTTATTTCCATTTTCTCGGAAACTACTAGGCCTAGAATTAAGATTTTTGGTTTAAAATGTTCGTAATGAATGCCTCTACAAATCTTGTTATGGTCAAAACCACGCCAGACTTACCGTTTTTGAGAAAAAATATGTGTATCGCACAATAACATACATATTTTTACATATTTTCAGCTAAAAGTATGGCATAATTTGGTTTATTTCCATTTTCTCGGAAACTACTAGGCCTAGAATTAAGATTTTTGGTTTAAAATGTTCGTAATGAATGCCTCTACAAATCTTGTTATGGTCAAAACCACGCCAGACTTACCGTTTTTGAGAAAAAATATGTGCATCGCACAATAACATACATATTTTTAGCTAAAAGTATGGCATAATTTGGTTTATTTTCATTTTCTCGGAAACTACTAGGCCTAGAATTAAGATTTTTGGTTTAAAATGTTCGTAATGAATGCCTCTACAAATCTTGTTATGGTCAAAACCACGCCAGACTTACCGTTTTTGAGAAAAAATATGTGCATCGCACAATAACATACATATTTTTAGCTAAAAGTATGGCATAATTTGGTTTATTTCCATTTTCTCGGAAACTACTAGGCCTAGAATTAAGATTTTTGGTTTAAAATGTTCGTAATGAATGCCTCTACAAATCTTGTTATGGTCAAAACCACGCCAGGCTTACCGTTTTTGAGAAAAAATATGTGTATCGCACAATAACATACATATTTTTACATATTTTCAGCTAAAAGTATGGCATAATTTGGTTTATTTCCATTTTCTCGGAAACTACTAGGCCTAGAATTAAGATTTTTGGTTTAAAATGTTCGTAATGAATGCCTCTACAAATCTTGTTATGGTCAAAACCACGCCAGACTTACCGTTTTTGAGAAAAAATATGTGTATCGCACAATAACATACATATTTTTACATATTTTCAGCTAAAAGTATGGCATAATTTGGTTTATTTCCATTTTCTCGGAAACTACTAGGCCTAGAATTAAGATTTTTGGTTTAAAATGTTCGTAATGAATGCCTCTACAAATCTTGTTATGGTCAAAACCACGCCAGACTTACCGTTTTTGAGAAAAAATATGTGCATCGCACAATAACATACATATTTTTAGCTAAAAGTATGGCATAATTTGGTTTATTTTCATTTTCTCGGAAACTACTAGGCCTAGAATTAAGATTTTTGGTTTAAAATGTTCGTAATGAATGCCTCTACAAATCTTGTTATGGTCAAAACCACGCCAGACTTACCGTTTTTGAGAAAAAATATGTGCATCGCACAATAACATACATATTTTTAGCTAAAAGTATGGCATAATTTGGTTTATTTTCATTTTCTCGGAAACTACTAGGCCTAGAATTAAGATTTTTGGTTTAAAATGTTCGTAATGAATGCCTCTACAAATCTTGTTATGGTCAAAACCACGCCAGACTTACCGTTTTTGAGAAAAAATATGTGTATCGCACAATAACATACATATTTTTACATATTTTCAGCTAAAAGTATGGCATAATTTGGTTTATTTCCATTTTCTCGGAAACTACTAGGCCTAGAATTAAGATTTTTGGTTTAAAATGTTCGTAATGAATGCCTCTACAAATCTTGTTATGGTCAAAACCACGCCAGACTTACCGTTTTTGAGAAAAAATATGTGCATCGCACAATAACATACATATTTTTAGCTAAAAGTATGGCATAATTTGGTTTATTTTCATTTTCTCGGAAACTACTAGGCCTAGAATTAAGATTTTTGGTTTAAAATGTTCGTAATGAATGCCTCTACAAATCTTGTTATGGTCAAAACCACGCCAGACTTACCGTTTTTGAGAAAAAATATGTGCATCGCACAATAACATACATATTTTTAGCTAAAAGTATGGCATAATTTGGTTTATTTCCATTTTCTCGGAAACTACTAGGCCTAGAATTAAGATTTTTGGTTTAAAATGTTCGTAATGAATGCCTCTACAAATCTTGTTATGGTCAAAACCACGCCAGGCTTACCGTTTTTGAGAAAAAATATGTGTATCGCACAATAACATACATATTTTTACATATTTTCAGCTAAAAGTATGGCATAATTTGGTTTATTTCCATTTTCTCGGAAACTACTAGGCCTAGAATTAAGATTTTTGGTTTAAAATGTTCGTAATGAATGCCTCTACAAATCTTGTTATGGTCAAAACCACGCCAGACTTACCGTTTTTGAGAAAAAATATGTGTATCGCACAATAACATACATATTTTTACATATTTTCAGCTAAAAGTATGGCATAATTTGGTTTATTTCCATTTTCTCGGAAACTACTAGGCCTAGAATTAAGATTTTTGGTTTAAAATGTTCGTAATGAATGCCTCTACAAATCTTGTTATGGTCAAAACCACGCCAGACTTACCGTTTTTGAGAAAAAATATGTGCATCGCACAATAACATACATATTTTTAGCTAAAAGTATGGCATAATTTGGTTTATTTCCATTTTCTCGGAAACTACTAGGCCTAGAATTAAGATTTTTGGTTTAAAATGTTCGTAATGAATGCCTCTACAAATCTTGTTATGGTCAAAACCACGCCAGACTTACCGTTTTTGAGAAAAAATATGTGCATCGCACAATAACATACATATTTTTAGCTAAAAGTATGGCATAATTTGGTTTATTTTTATTTTCTCGGAAACTACTAGGCCTAGAATTAAGATTTTTGGTTTAAAATGTTCGTAATGAATGCCTCTACAAATCTTGTTATGGTCAAAACCACGCCAGACTTACCGTTTTTGAGAAAAAATATGTGTATCGCACAATAACATACATATTTTTACATATTTTCAGCTAAAAGTATGGCATAATTTGGTTTATTTCCATTTTCTCGGAAACTACTAGGCCTAGAATTAAGATTTTTGGTTTAAAATGTTCGTAATGAATGCCTCTACAAATCTTGTTATGGTCAAAACCACGCCAGACTTACCGTTTTTGAGAAAAAATATGTGTATCGCACAATAACATACATATTTTTACATATTTTCAGCTAAAAGTATGGCATAATTTGGTTTATTTCCATTTTCTCGGAAACTACTAGGCCTAGAATTAAGATTTTTGGTTTAAAATGTTCGTAATGAATGCCTCTACAAATCTTGTTATGGTCAAAACCACGCCAGACTTACCGTTTTTGAGAAAAAATATGTGCATCGCACAATAACATACATATTTTTAGCTAAAAGTATGGCATAATTTGGTTTATTTCCATTTTCTCGGAAACTACTAGGCCTAGAATTAAGATTTTTGGTTTAAAATGTTCGTAATGAATGCCTCTACAAATCTTGTTATGGTCAAAACCACGCCAGACTTACCGTTTTTGAGAAAAAATATGTGTATCGCACAATAACATACATATTTTTACATATTTTCAGCTAAAAGTATGGCATAATTTGGTTTATTTCCATTTTCTCGGAAACTACTAGGCCTAGAATTAAGATTTTTGGTTTAAAATGTTCGTAATGAATGCCTCTACAAATCTTGTTATGGTCAAAACCACGCCAGACTTACCGTTTTTGAGAAAAAATATGTGTATCGCACAATAACATACATATTTTTACATATTTTCAGCTAAAAGTATGGCATAATTTGGTTTATTTCCATTTTCTCGGAAACTACTAGGCCTAGAATTAAGATTTTTGGTTTAAAATGTTCGTAATGAATGCCTCTACAAATCTTGTTATGGTCAAAACCACGCCAGACTTACCGTTTTTGAGAAAAAATATGTGCATCGCACAATAACATACATATTTTTAGCTAAAAGTATGGCATAATTTGGTTTATTTCCATTTTCTCGGAAACTACTAGGCCTAGAATTAAGATTTTTGGTTTAAAATGTTCGTAATGAATGCCTCTACAAATCTTGTTATGGTCAAAACCACGCCAGACTTACCGTTTTTGAGAAAAAATATGTGCATCGCACAATAACATACATATT
This sequence comes from Myathropa florea, assembly GCA_930367185.1. Classification (NCBI taxonomy): domain Eukaryota; kingdom Metazoa; phylum Arthropoda; class Insecta; order Diptera; family Syrphidae; genus Myathropa; species Myathropa florea. The sequence continues at coordinate 39,646,790 of OV884003.1, forward strand.
TTTAGCTAAAAGTATGGCATAATTTGGTTTATTTCCATTTTCTCGGAAACTACTAGGCCTAGAATTAAGATTTTTGGTTTAAAATGTTCGTAATGAATGCCTCTACAAATCTTGTTATGGTCAAAACCACGCCAGACTTACCGTTTTTGAGAAAAAATATGTGTATCGCACAATAACATACATATTTTTACATATTTTCAGCTAAAAGTATGGCATAATTTGGTTTATTTCCATTTTCTCGGAAACTACTAGGCCTAGAATTAAGATTTTTGGTTTAAAATGTTCGTAATGAATGCCTCTACAAATCTTGTTATGGTCAAAACCACGCCAGACTTACCGTTTTTGAGAAAAAATATGTGCATCGCACAATAACATACATATTTTTAGCTAAAAGTATGGCATAATTTGGTTTATTTTCATTTTCTCGGAAACTACTAGGCCTAGAATTAAGATTTTTGGTTTAAAATGTTCGTAATGAATGCCTCTACAAATCTTGTTATGGTCAAAACCACGCCAGACTTACCGTTTTTGAGAAAAAATATGTGTATCGCACAATAACATACATATTTTTACATATTTTCAGCTAAAAGTATGGCATAATTTGGTTTATTTCCATTTTCTCGGAAACTACTAGGCCTAGAATTAAGATTTTTGGTTTAAAATGTTCGTAATGAATGCCTCTACAAATCTTGTTATGGTCAAAACCACGCCAGACTTACCGTTTTTGAGAAAAAATATGTGTATCGCACAATAACATACATATTTTTACATATTTTCAGCTAAAAGTATGGCATAATTTGGTTTATTTCCATTTTCTCGGAAACTACTAGGCCTAGAATTAAGATTTTTGGTTTAAAATGTTCGTAATGAATGCCTCTACAAATCTTGTTATGGTCAAAACCACGCCAGACTTACCGTTTTTGAGAAAAAATATGTGCATCGCACAATAACATACATATTTTTAGCTAAAAGTATGGCATAATTTGGTTTATTTCCATTTTCTCGGAAACTACTAGGCCTAGAATTAAGATTTTTGGTTTAAAATGTTCGTAATGAATGCCTCTACAAATCTTGTTATGGTCAAAACCACGCCAGACTTACCGTTTTTGAGAAAAAATATGTGTATCGCACAATAACATACATATTTTTACATATTTTCAGCTAAAAGTATGGCATAATTTGGTTTATTTCCATTTTCTCGGAAACTACTAGGCCTAGAATTAAGATTTTTGGTTTAAAATGTTCGTAATGAATGCCTCTACAAATCTTGTTATGGTCAAAACCACGCCAGACTTACCGTTTTTGAGAAAAAATATGTGTATCGCACAATAACATACATATTTTTACATATTTTCAGCTAAAAGTATGGCATAATTTGGTTTATTTCCATTTTCTCGGAAACTACTAGGCCTAGAATTAAGATTTTTGGTTTAAAATGTTCGTAATGAATGCCTCTACAAATCTTGTTATGGTCAAAACCACGCCAGACTTACCGTTTTTGAGAAAAAATATGTGCATCGCACAATAACATACATATTTTTAGCTAAAAGTATGGCATAATTTGGTTTATTTTCATTTTCTCGGAAACTACTAGGCCTAGAATTAAGATTTTTGGTTTAAAATGTTCGTAATGAATGCCTCTACAAATCTTGCTATGGTCAAAACCACGCCAGACTTACCGTTTTTGAGAAAAAATATGTGCATCGCACAATAACATACATATTTTTAGCTAAAAGTATGGCATAATTTGGTTTATTTTCTTTTTCTCGGAAACTACTAGGCCTAGAATTAAGATTTTTGGTTTAAAATGTTCGTAATGAATGCCTCTACAAATCTTGTTATGGTCAAAACCACGCCAGACTTACCGTTTTTGAGAAAAAATATGTGCATCGCACAATAACATACATATTTTTAGCTAAAAGTATGGCATAATTTGGTTTATTTTCATTTTCTCGGAAACTACTAGGCCTAGAATTAAGATTTTTGGTTTAAAATGTTCGTAATGAATGCCTCTACAAATCTTGTTATGGTCAAAACCACGCCAGACTTACCGTTTTTGAGAAAAAATATGTGTATCGCACAATAACATACATATTTTTACATATTTTCAGCTAAAAGTATGGCATAATTTGGTTTATTTCCATTTTCTCGGAAACTACTAGGCCTAGAATTAAGATTTTTGGTTTAAAATGTTCGTAATGAATGCCTCTACAAATCTTGTTATGGTCAAAACCACGCCAGACTTACCGTTTTTGAGCAAAAAATATGTGCATCGCACAATAACATACATATTTTTAGCTAAAAGTATGGCATAATTTGGTTTATTTTCATTTTCTCGGAAACTACTAGGCCTAGAATTAAGATTTTTGGTTTAAAATGTTCGTAATGAATGCCTCTACAAATCTTGTTATGGTCAAAACCACGCCAGACTTATCGTTTTTGAGAAAAAATATGTGTATCGCACAATAACATACATATTTTTACATATTTTCAGCTAAAAGTATGGCATAATTTGGTTTATTTTCATTTTCTCGGAAACTACTAGGCCTAGAATTAAGATTTTTGGTTTAAAATGTTCGTAATGAATGCCTCTACAAATCTTGTTATGGTCAAAACCACGCCAGACTTACCGTTTTTGAGAAAAAATATGTGCATCGCACAATAACATACATATTTTTAGCTAAAAGTATGGCATAATTTGGTTTATTTCCATTTTCTCGGAAACTACTAGGCCTAGAATTAAGATTTTTGGTTTAAAATGTTCGTAATGAATGCCTCTACAAATCTTGTTATGGTCAAAACCACGCCAGACTTACCGTTTTTGAGAAAAAATATGTGCATCGCACAATAACATACATATTTTTAGCTAAAAGTATGGCATAATTTGGTTTATTTTCATTTTCTCGGAAACTACTAGGCCTAGAATTAAGATTTTTGGTTTAAAATGTTCGTAATGAATGCCTCTACAAATCTTGTTATGGTCAAAACCACGCCAGACTTACCGTTTTTGAGAAAAAATATGTGCATCGCACAATAACATACATATTTTTAGCTAAAAGTATGGCATAATTTGGTTTATTTCCATTTTCTCGGAAACTACTAGGCCTAGAATTAAGATTTTTGGTTTAAAATGTTCGTAATGAATGCCTCTACAAATCTTGTTATGGTCAAAACCACGCCAGACTTACCGTTTTTGAGAAAAAATATGTGCATCGCACAATAACATACATATTTTTAGCTAAAAGTATGGCATAATTTGGTTTATTTTCATTTTCTCGGAAACTACTAGGCCTAGAATTAAGATTTTTGGTTTAAAATGTTCGTAATGAATGCCTCTACAAATCTTGTTATGGTCAAAACCACGCCAGACTTACCGTTTTTGAGAAAAAATATGTGCATCGCACAATAACATACATATTTTTAGCTAAAAGTATGGCATAATTTGGTTTATTTCCATTTTCTCGGAAACTACTAGGCCTAGAATTAAGATTTTTGGTTTAAAATGTTCGTAATGAATGCCTCTACAAATCTTGTTATGGTCAAAACCACGCCAGACTTACCGTTTTTGAGAAAAAATATGTGCATCGCACAATAACATACATATTTTTAGCTAAAAGTATGGCATAATTTGGTTTATTTTCATTTTCTCGGAAACTACTAGGCCTAGAATTAAGATTTTTGGTTTAAAATGTTCGTAATGAATGCCTCTACAAATCTTGTTATGGTCAAAACCACGCCAGACTTACCGTTTTTGAGAAAAAATATGTGCATCGCACAATAACATACATATTTTTAGCTAAAAGTATGGCATAATTTGGTTTATTTCCATTTTCTCGGAAACTACTAGGCCTAGAATTAAGATTTTTGGTTTAAAATGTTCGTAATGAATGCCTCTACAAATCTTGTTATGGTCAAAACCACGCCAGACTTACCGTTTTTGAGAAAAAATATGTGCATCGCACAATAACATACATATTTTTAGCTAAAAGTATGGCATAATTTGGTTTATTTTCATTTTCTCGGAAACTACTAGGCCTAGAATTAAGATTTTTGGTTTAAAATGTTCGTAATGAATGCCTCTACAAATCTTGTTATGGTCAAAACCACGCCAGACTTACCGTTTTTGAGAAAAAATATGTGCATCGCACAATAACATACATATTTTCAGCTAAAAGTATGGCATAATTTGGTTTATTTCCATTTTCTCGGAAACTACTAGGCCTAGAATTAAGATTTTTGGTTTAAAATGTTCGTAATGAATGCCTCTACAAATCTTGTTATGGTCAAAACCACGCCAGACTTACCGTTTTTGAGAAAAAATATGTGCATCGCACAATAACATACATATTTTTAGCTAAAAGTATGGCATAATTTGGTTTATTTCCATTTTCTCGGAAACTACTAGGCCTAGAATTAAGATTTTTGGTTTAAAATGTTCGTAATGAATGCCTCTACAAATCTTGTTATGGTCAAAACCACGCCAGACTTACCGTTTTTGAGAAAAAATATGTGTATCGCACAATAACATACATATTTTTACATATTTTCAGCTAAAAGTATGGCATAATTTGGTTTATTTCCATTTTCTCGGAAACTACTAGGCCTAGAATTAAGATTTTTGGTTTTAAATGTTCGTAATGAATGCCTCTACAAATCTTGTTATGGTCAAAACCACGCCAGACTTACCGTTTTTGAGAAAAAATATGTGCATCGCACAATAACATACATATTTTTAGCTAAAAGTATGGCATAATTTGGTTTATTTTCATTTTCTCGGAAACTACTAGGCCTAGAATTAAGATTTTTGGTTTAAAATGTTCGTAATGAATGCCTCTACAAATCTTGTTATGGTCAAAACCACGCCAGACTTACCGTTTTTGAGAAAAAATATGTGCATCGCACAATAACATACATATTTTTAGCTAAAAGTATGGCATAATTTGGTTTATTTCCATTTTCTCGGAAACTACTAGGCCTAGAATTAAGATTTTTGGTTTAAAATGTTCGTAATGAATGCCTCTACAAATCTTGTTATGGTCAAAACCACGCCAGACTTACCGTTTGTGAGAAAAAATATGTGTATCGCACAATAACATACATATTTTTACATATTTTCAGCTAAAAGTATGGCATAATTTGGTTTATTTCCATTTTCTCGGAAACTACTAGGCCTAGAATTAAGATTTTTGGTTTAAAATGTTCGTAATGAATGCCTCTACAAATCTTGTTATGGTCAAAACCACGCCAGACTTACCGTTTTTGAGAAAAAATATGTGCATCGCACAATAACATACATATTTTTACATATTTTCAGCTAAAAGTATGGCATAATTTGGTTTATTTCCATTTTCTCGGAAACTACTAGGCCTAGAATTAAGATTTTTGGTTTAAAATGTTCGTAATGAATGCCTCTACAAATCTTGTTATGGTCAAAACCACGCCAGACTTACCGTTTTTGAGAAAAAATATGTGCATCGCACAATAACATACATATTTTTAGCTAAAAGTATGGCATAATTTGGTTTATTTCCATTTTCTCGGAAACTACTAGGCCTAGAATTAAGATTTTTGGTTTAAAATGTTCGTAATGAATGCCTCTACAAATCTTGTTATGGTCAAAACCACGCCAGACTTACCGTTTTTGAGAAAAAATATGTGCATCGCACAATAACATACATATTTTTAGCTAAAAGTATGGCATAATTTGGTTTATTTTCATTTTCTCGGAAACTACTAGGCCTAGAATTAAGATTTTTGGTTTAAAATGTTCGTAATGAATGCCTCTACAAATCTTGTTATGGTCAAAACCACGCCAGACTTACCGTTTTTGAGAAAAAATATGTGCATCGCACAATAACATACATATTTTCAGCTAAAAGTATGGCATAATTTGGTTTATTTCCATTTTCTCGGAAACTACTAGGCCTAGAATTAAGATTTTTGGTTTAAAATGTTCGTAATGAATGCCTCTACAAATCTTGTTATGGTCAAAACCACGCCAGACTTACCGTTTTTGAGAAAAAATATGTGCATCGCACAATAACATACATATTTTTAGCTAAAAGTATGGCATAATTTGGTTTATTTCCATTTTCTCGGAAACTACTAGGCCTAGAATTAAGATTTTTGGTTTAAAATGTTCGTAATGAATGCCTCTACAAATCTTGTTATGGTCAAAACCACGCCAGACTTACCGTTTTTGAGAAAAAATATGTGTATCGCACAATAACATACATATTTTTACATATTTTCAGCTAAAAGTATGGCATAATTTGGTTTATTTCCATTTTCTCGGAAACTACTAGGCCTAGAATTAAGATTTTTGGTTTTAAATGTTCGTAATGAATGCCTCTACAAATCTTGTTATGGTCAAAACCACGCCAGACTTACCGTTTTTGAGAAAAAATATGTGCATCGCACAATAACATACATATTTTTAGCTAAAAGTATGGCATAATTTGGTTTATTTTCATTTTCTCGGAAACTACTAGGCCTAGAATTAAGATTTTTGGTTTAAAATGTTCGTAATGAATGCCTCTACAAATCTTGTTATGGTCAAAACCACGCCAGACTTACCGTTTTTGAGAAAAAATATGTGCATCGCACAATAACATACATATTTTTAGCTAAAAGTATGGCATAATTTGGTTTATTTCCATTTTCTCGGAAACTACTAGGCCTAGAATAAAGATTTTTGGTTTAAAATGTTCGTAATGAATGCCTCTACAAATCTTGTTATGGTCAAAACCACGCCAGACTTACCGTTTTTGAGAAAAAATATGTGCATCGCACAATAACATACATATTTTCAGCTAAAAGTATGGCATAATTTGGTTTATTTCCATTTTCTCGGAAACTACTAGGCCTAGAATTAAGATTTTTGGTTTAAAATGTTCGTAATGAATGCCTCTACAAATCTTGTTATGGTCAAAACCACGCCAGACTTACCGTTTTTGAGAAAAAATATGTGCATCGCACAATAACATACATATTTTTACATATTTTCAGCTAAAAGTATGGCATAATTTGGTTTATTTCCATTTTCTCGGAAACTACTAGGCCTAGAATTAAGATTTTTGGTTTAAAATGTTCGTAATGAATGCCTCTACAAATCTTGTTATGGTCAAAACCACGCCAGACTTACCGTTTTTGATAAAAAATATGTGCATCGCACAATAACATACATATTTTTAGCTAAAAGTATGGCATAATTTGGTTTATTTCCATTTTCTCGGAAACTACTAGGCCTAGAATTAAGATTTTTGGTTTAAAATGTTCGTAATGAATGCCTCTACAAATCTTGTTATGGTCAAAACCACGCCAGACTTACCGTTTTTGAGAAAAAATATGTGCATCGCACAATAACATACATATTTTCAGCTAAAAGTATGGCATAATTTGGTTTATTTCCATTTTCTCGGAAACTACTAGGCCTAGAATTAAGATTTTTGGTTTAAAATGTTCGTAATGAATGCCTCTACAAATCTTGTTATGGTCAAAACCACGCCAGACTTACCGTTTTTGAGAAAAAATATGTGCATCGCACAATAACATACATATTTTTACATATTTTCAGCTAAAAGTATGGCATAATTTGGTTTATTTCCATTTTCTCGGAAACTACTAGGCCTAGAATTAAGATTTTTGGTTTAAAATGTTCGTAATGAATGCCTCTACAAATCTTGTTATGGTCAAAACCACGCCAGACTTACCGTTTTTGAGAAAAAATATGTGCATCGCACAATAACATACATATTTTTAGCTAAAAGTATGGCATAATTTGGTTTATTTCCATTTTCTCGGAAACTACTAGGCCTAGAATTAAGATTTTTGGTTTAAAATGTTCGTAATGAATGCCTCTACAAATCTTGTTATGGTCAAAACCACGCCAGACTTACCGTTTTTGAGAAAAAATATGTGCATCGCACAATAACATACATATTTTTAGCTAAAAGTATGGCATAATTTGGTTTATTTCCATTTTCTCGGAAACTACTAGGCCTAGAATTAAGATTTTTGGTTTAAAATGTTCGTAATGAATGCCTCTACAAATCTTGTTATGGTCAAAACCACGCCAGACCTACCGTTTTTGAGAAAAAATATGTGTATCGCACAATAACATACATATATTTACATATTTTCAGCTAAAAGTATGGCATAATTTGGTTTATTTCCATTTTCTCGGAAACTACTAGGCCTAGAATTAAGATTTTTGGTTTAAAATGTTCGTAATGAATGCCTCTACAAATCTTGTTATGGTCAAAACCACGCCAGACTTACCGTTTTTGAGAAAAAATATGTGCATCGCACAATAACATACATATTTTTAGCTAAAAGTATGGCATAATTTGGTTTATTTTCATTTTCTCGGAAACTACTAGGCCTAGAATTAAGATTTTTGGTTTAAAATGTTCGTAATGAATGCCTCTACAAATCTTGTTATGGTCAAAACCACGCCAGACTTACCGTTTTTGAGAAAAAATATGTGTATCGCACAATAACATACATATTTTTACATATTTTTAGCTAAAAGTATGGCATAATTTGGTTTATTTTCATTTTCTCGGAAACTACTAGGCCTAGAATTAAGATTTTTGGTTTAAAATGTTCGTAATGAATGCCTCTGCAAATCTTGTTATGGTCAAAACCACGCCAGACTTACCGTTTTTGAGAAAAAATATGTGCATCGCACAATAACATACATATTTTTAGCTAAAAGTATGGCATAATTTGGTTTATTTTCATTTTCTCGGAAACTACTAGGCCTAGAATTAAGATTTTTGGTTTAAAATGTTCGTAATGAATGCCTCTACAAATCTTGTTATGGTCAAAACCACGCCAGACTTACCGTTTTTGAGAAAAAATATGTGTATCGCACAATAACATACATATTTTTACATATTTTCAGCTAAAAGTATGGCATAATTTGGTTTATTTCCATTTTCTCGGAAACTACTAGGCCTAGAATTAAGATTTTTGGTTTAAAATGTTCGTAATGAATGCCTCTACAAATCTTGTTATGGTCAAAACCACGCCAGACTTACCGTTTTTGAGAAAAAATATGTGTATCGCACAATAACATACATATTTTTACATATTTTCAGCTAAAAGTATGGCATAATTTGGTTTATTTCCATTTTCTCGGAAAATACTAGGCCTAGAATTAAGATTTTTGGTTTAAAATGTTCGTAATGAATGCCTCTACAAATCTTGTTATGGTCAAAACCACGCCAGACTTACCGTTTTTGAGAAAAAATATGTGCATCGCACAATAACATACATATTTTTAGCTAAAAGTATGGCATAATTTGGTTTATTTCCATTTTCTCGGAAACTACTAGGCCTAGAATTAAGATTTTTGGTTTAAAATGTTCGTAATGAATGCCTCTACAAATCTTGTTATGGTCAAAACCACGCCAGACTTACCGTTTTTGAGAAAAAATATGTGTATCGCACAATAACATACATATTTTTACATATTTTCAGCTAAAAGTATGGCATAATTTGGTTTATTTCCATTTTCTCGGAAACTACTAGGCCTAGAATTAAGATTTTTGGTTTAAAATGTTCGTAATGAATGCCTCTACAAATCTTGTTATGGTCAAAACCACGCCAGACTTACCGTTTTTGAGAAAAAATATGTGCATCGCACAATAACATACATATTTTTAGCTAAAAGTATGGCATAATTTGGTTTATTTCCATTTTCTCGGAAACTACTAGGCCTAGAATTAAGATTTTTGGTTTAAAATGTTCGTAATGAATGCCTCTACAAATCTTGTTATGGTCAAAACCACGCCAGACTTACCGTTTTTGAGAAAAAATATGTGTATCGCACAATAACATACATATTTTTACATATTTTCAGCTAAAAGTATGGCATAATTTGGTTTATTTCCATTTTCTCGGAAACTACTAGGCCTAGAATTAAGATTTTTGGTTTAAAATGTTCGTAATGAATGCCTCTACAAATCTTGTTATGGTCAAAACCACGCCAGACTTACCGTTTTTGAGAAAAAATATGTGCATCGCACAATAACATACATATTTTTAGCTAAAAGTATGGCATAATTTGGTTTATTTTCATTTTCTCGGAAACTACTAGGCCTAGAATTAAGATTTTTGGTTTAAAATGTTCGTAATGAATGCCTCTGCAAATCTTGTTATGGTCAAAACCACGCCAGACTTACCGTTTTTGAGAAAAAATATGTGCATCGCACAATAACATACATATTTTTACATATTTTCAGCTAAAAGTATGGCATAATTTGGTTTATTTCCATTTTCTCGGAAACTACTAGGCCTAGAATTAAGATTTTTGGTTTAAAATGTTCGTAATGAATGCCTCTACAAATCTTGTTATGGTCAAAACCACGCCAGACTTACCGTTTTTGAGAAAAAATATGTGTATCGCACAATAACATACATATTTTTACATATTTTCAGCTAAAAGTATGGCATAATTTGGTTTATTTCCATTTTCTCGGAAACTACTAGGCCTAGAATTAAGATTTTTGGTTTAAAATGTTCGTAATGAATGCCTCTACAAATCTTGTTATGGTCAAAACCACGCCAGACTTACCGTTTTTGAGAAAAAATATGTGTATCGCACAATAACATACATATTTTTACATATTTTCAGCTAAAAGTATGGCATAATTTGGTTTATTTCCATTTTCTCGGAAACTACTAGGCCTAGAATTAAGATTTTTGGTTTAAAATGTTCGTAATGAATGCCTCTACAAATCTTGTTATGGTCAAAACCACGCCAGACTTACCGTTTTTGAGAAAAAATATGTGCATCGCACAATAACATACATATTTTTAGCTAAAAGTATGGCATAATTTGGTTTATTTTCATTTTCTCGGAAACTACTAGGCCTAGAATTAAGATTTTTGGTTTAAAATGTTCGTAATGAATGCCTCTACAAATCTTGTTATGGTCAAAACCACGCCAGACTTACCGTTTTTGAGAAAAAATATGTGTATCGCACAATAACATACATATTTTTACATATTTTCAGCTAAAAGTATGGCATAATTTGGTTTATTTCCATTTTCTCGGAAACTACTAGGCCTAGAATTAAGATTTTTGGTTTAAAATGTTCGTAATGAATGCCTCTACAAATCTTGTTATGGTCAAAACTACGCCAGACTTACCGTTTTTGAGAAAAAATATGTGTATCGCACAATAACATACATATTTTTACATATTTTCAGCTAAAAGTATGGCATAATTTGGTTTATTTCCATTTTCTCGGAAACTACTAGGCCTAGAATTAAGATTTTTGGTTTAAAATGTTCGTAATGAATGCCTCTACAAATCTTGTTATGGTCAAAACCACGCCAGACTTACCGTTTTTGAGAAAAAATATGTGTATCGCACAATAACATACATATTTTTACATATTTTCAGCTAAAAGTATGGCATAATTTGGTTTATTTCCATTTTCTCGGAAACTACTAGGCCTAGAATTAAGATTTTTGGTTTAAAATGTTCGTAATGAATGCCTCTACAAATCTTGTTATGGTCAAAACCACGCCAGACTTACCGTTTTTGAGAAAAAATATGTGCATCGCACAATAACATACATATTTTTAGCTAAAAGTATGGCATAATTTGGTTTATTTCCATTTTCTCGGAAACTACTAGGCCTAGAATTAAGATTTTTGGTTTAAAATGTTCGTAATGAATGCCTCTACAAATCTTGTTATGGTCAAAACCACGCCAGACTTACCGTTTTTGAGAAAAAATATGTGTATCGCACAATAACATACATATTTTTACATATTTTCAGCTAAAAGTATGGCATAATTTGGTTTATTTCCATTTTCTCGGAAACTACTAGGCCTAGAATTAAGATTTTTGGTTTAAAATGTTCGTAATGAATGCCTCTACAAATCTTGTTATGGTCAAAACCACGCCAGACTTACCGTTTTTGAGAAAAAATATGTGCATCGCACAATAACATACATATTTTTAGCTAAAAGTATGGCATAATTTGGTTTATTTCCATTTTCTCGGAAACTACTAGGCCTAGAATTAAGATTTTTGGTTTAAAATGTTCGTAATGAATGCCTCTACAAATCTTGTTATGGTCAAAACCACGCCAGACTTACCGTTTTTGAGAAAAAATATGTGTATCGCACAATAACATACATATTTTTACATATTTTCAGCTAAAAGTATGGCATAATTTGGTTTATTTCCATTTTCTCGGAAACTACTAGGCCTAGAATTAAGATTTTTGGTTTAAAATGTTCGTAATGAATGCCTCTACAAATCTTGTTATGGTCAAAACCACGCCAGACTTACCGTTTTTGAGAAAAAATATGTGCATCGCACAATAACATACATATTTTTAGCTAAAAGTATGGCATAATTTGGTTTATTTTCATTTTCTCGGAAACTACTAGGCCTAGAATTAAGATTTTTGGTTTAAAATGTTCGTAATGAATGCCTCTACAAATCTTGTTATGGTCAAAACCACGCCAGACTTACCGTTTTTGAGAAAAAATATGTGCATCGCACAATAACATACATATTTTTAGCTAAAAGTATGGCATAATTTGGTTTATTTCCATTTTCTCGGAAACTACTAGGCCTAGAATTAAGATTTTTGGTTTAAAATGTTCGTAATGAATGCCTCTACAAATCTTGTTATGGTCAAAACCACGCCAGACTTACCGTTTTTGAGAAAAAATATGTGTATCGCACAATAACATACATATTTTTACATATTTTCAGCTAAAAGTATGGCATAATTTGGTTTATTTCCATTTTCTCGGAAACTACTAGGCCTAGAATTAAGATTTTTGGTTTAAAATGTTCGTAATGAATGCCTCTACAAATCTTGTTATGGTCAAAACCACGCCAGACTTACCGTTTTTGAGAAAAAATATGTGCATCGCACAATAACATACATATTTTTAGCTAAAAGTATGGCATAATTTGGTTTATTTTCATTTTCTCGGAAACTACTAGGCCTAGAATTAAGATTTTTGGTTTAAAATGTTCGTAATGAATGCCTCTACAAATCTTGTTATGGTCAAAACCACGCCAGACTTACCGTTTTTGAGAAAAAATATGTGTATCGCACAATAACATACATATTTTTACATATTTTCAGCTAAAAGTATGGCATAATTTGGTTTATTTCCATTTTCTCGGAAACTACTAGGCCTAGAATTAAGATTTTTGGTTTAAAATGTTCGTAATGAATGCCTCTACAAATCTTGTTATGGTCAAAACCACGCCAGACTTACCGTTTTTGAGAAAAAATATGTGCATCGCACAATAACATACATATTTTTAGCTAAAAGTATGGCATAATTTGGTTTATTTCCATTTTCTCGGAAACTACTAGGCCTAGAATTAAGATTTTTGGTTTAAAATGTTCGTAATGAATGCCTCTACAAATCTTGTTATGGTCAAAACCACGCCAGACTTACCGTTTTTGAGAAAAAATATGTGCATCGCACAATAACATACATATTTTTAGCTAAAAGTATGGCATAATTTGGTTTATTTCCATTTTCTCGGAAACTACTAGGCCTAGAATTAAGATTTTTGGTTTAAAATGTTCGTAATGAATGCCTCTACAAATCTTGTTATGGTCAAAACCACGCCAGACTTACCGTTTTTGAGAAAAAATATGTGTATCGCACAATAACATACATATTTTTACATATTTTCAGCTAAAAGTATGGCATAATTTGGTTTATTTCCATTTTCTCGGAAACTACTAGGCCTAGAATTAAGATTTTTGGTTTAAAATGTTCGTAATGAATGCCTCTACAAATCTTGTTATGGTCAAAACCACGCCAGACTTACCGTTTTTGAGAAAAAATATGTGCATCGCACAATAACATACATATTTTTAGCTAAAAGTATGGCATAATTTGGTTTATTTTCATTTTCTCGGAAACTACTAGGCCTAGAATTAAGATTTTTGGTTTAAAATGTTCGTAATGAATGCCTCTACAAATCTTGTTATGGTCAAAACCACGCCAGACTTACCGTTTTTGAGAAAAAATATGTGTATCGCACAATAACATACATATTTTTACATATTTTCAGCTAAAAGTATGGCATAATTTGGTTTATTTCCATTTTCTCGGAAACTACTAGGCCTAGAATTAAGATTTTTGGTTTAAAATGTTCGTAATGAATGCCTCTACAAATCTTGTTATGGTCAAAACCACGCCAGACTTACCGTTTTTGAGAAAAAATATGTGCATCGCACAATAACATACATATTTTTAGCTAAAAGTATGGCATAATTTGGTTTATTTTCATTTTCTCCGAAACTACTAGGCCTAGAATTAAGATTTTTGGTTTAAAATGTTCGTAATGAATGCCTCTACAAATCTTGTTATGGTCAAAACCACGCCAGACTTACCGTTTTTGAGAAAAAATATGTGCATCGCACAATAACATACATATTTTTACATATTTTCAGCTAAAAGTATGGCATAATTTGGTTTATTTCCATTTTCTCGGAAACTACTAGGCCTAGAATTAAGATTTTTGGTTTAAAATGTTCGTAATGAATGCCTCTACAAATCTTGTTATGGTCAAAACCACGCCAGACTTACCGTTTTTGAGAAAAAATATGTGTATCGCACAATAACATACATATTTTTACATATTTTCAGCTAAAAGTATGGCATAATTTGGTTTATTTCCATTTTCTCGGAAACTACTAGGCCTAGAATTAAGATTTTTGGTTTAAAATGTTCGTAATGAATGCCTCTACAAATCTTGTTATGGTCAAAACCACGCAAGACTTACCGTTTTTGAGAAAAAATATGTGCATCGCACAATAACATACATATTTTTACATATTTTCAGCTAAAAGTATGGCATAATTTGGTTTATTTCCATTTTCTCGGAAACTACTAGGCCTAGAATTAAGATTTTTCGTTTAAAATGTTCGTAATGAATGCCTCTACAAATCTTGTTATGGTCAAAACCACGCCAGACTTACCGTTTTTGAGAAAAAATATGTGTATCGCACAATAACATACATATTTTTACATATTTTCAGCTAAAAGTATGGCATAATTTGGTTTATTTCCATTTTCTCGGAAACTACTAGGCCTAGAATTAAGATTTTTGGTTTAAAATGTTCGTAATGAATGCCTCTACAAATCTTGTTATGGTCAAAACCACGCCAGACTTACCGTTTTTGAGAAAAAATATGTGCATCGCACAATAACATACATATTTTTAGCTAAAAGTATGGCATAATTTGGTTTATTTCCACTTTCTCGGAAACTACTAGGCCTAGAATTAAGATTTTTGGTTTAAAATGTTCGTAATGAATGCCTCTACAAATCTTGTTATGGTCAAAACCACGCCAGACTTACCGTTTTTGAGAAAAAATATGTGCATCGCACAATAACATACATATTTTTAGCTAAAAGTATGGCATAATTTGGTTTATTTCCATTTTCTCGGAAACTACTAGGCCTAGAATTAAGATTTTTGGTTTAAGATGTTCGTAATGAATGCCTCTACAAATCTTGTTATGGTCAAAACCACGCCAGACTTACCGTTTTTGAGAAAAAATATGTGCATCGCACAATAACATACATATTTTTAGCTAAAAGTATGGCATAATTTGGTTTATTTCCATTTTCTCGGAAACTACTAGGCCTAGAATTAAGATTTTTGGTTTAAAATGTTCGTAATGAATGCCTCTACAAATCTTGTTATGGTCAAAACCACGCCAGACTTACCGTTTTTGAGAAAAAATATGTGCATCGCACAATAACATACATATTTTTAGCTAAAAGTATGGCATAATTTGGTTTATTTTCATTTTCTCGGAAACTACTAGGCCTAGAATTAAGATTTTTGGTTTAAAATGTTCGTAATGAATGCCTCTACAAATCTTGTTATGGTCAAAACCACGCCAGACTTACCGTTTTTGAGAAAAAATATGTGCATCGCACAATAACATACATATTTTTACATATTTTCAGCTAAAAGTATGGCATAATTTGGTTTATTTTCATTTTCTCGGAAACTACTAGGCCTAGAATTAAGATTTTTGGTTTAAAATGTTCGTAATGAATGCCTCTACAAATCTTGTTATGGTCAAAACCACGCCAGACTTACCGTTTTTGAGAAAAAATATGTGCATCGCACAATAACATACATATTTTTAGCTAAAAGTATGGCATAATTTGGTTTATTTTCATTTTCTCGGAAACTACTAGGCCTAGAATTAAGATTTTTGGTTTAAAATGTTCGTAATGAATGCCTCTACAAATCTTGTTATGGTCAAAACCACGCCAGACTTACCGTTTTTGAGAAAAAATATGTGCATCGCACAATAACATACATATTTTTAGCTAAAAGTATGGCATAATTTGGTTTATTTTCATTTTCTCGGAAACTACTAGGCCTAGAATTAAGATTTTTGGTTTAAAATGTTCGTAATGAATGCCTCTACAAATCTTGTTATGGTCAAAACCACGCCAGACTTACTGTTTTTGAGAAAAAATATGTGCATCGCACAATAACATACATATTTTTAGCTAAAAGTATGGCATAATTTGGTTTATTTCCATTTTCTCGGAAACTACTAGGCCTAGAATTAAGATTTTTGGTTTAAAATGTTCGTAATGAATGCCTCTACAAATCTTGTTATGGTCAAAACCACGCCAGACTTACCGTTTTTGAGAAAAAATATGTGTATCGCACAATAACATACATATTTTTACATATTTTCAGCTAAAAGTATGGCATAATTTGGTTTATTTCCATTTTCTCGGAAACTACTAGGCCTAGAATTAAGATTTTTGGTTTAAAATGTTCGTAATGAATGCCTCTACACATCTTGTTATGGTCAAAACCACGCCAGACTTACCGTTTTTGAGAAAAAATATGTGTATCGCACAATAACATACATATTTTTACATATTTTCAGCTAAAAGTATGGCATAATTTGGTTTATTTCCATTTTCTCGGAAACTACTAGGCCTAGAATTAAGATTTTTGCTTTAAAATGTTCGTAATGAATGCCTCTACAAATCTTGTTATGGTCAAAACCACGCCAGACTTACCGTTTTTGAGAAAAAATATGTGTATCGCACAATAACATACATATTTTTACATATTTTCAGCTAAAAGTATGGCATAATTTGGTTTATTTCCATTTTCTCGGAAACTACTAGGCCTAGAATTAAGATTTTTGGTTTAAAATGTTCGTAATGAATGCCTCTACAAATCTTGTTATGGTCAAAACCACGCCAGACTTACCGTTTTTGAGAAAAAATATGTGTATCGCACAATAACATACATATTTTTACATATTTTCAGCTAAAAGTATGGCATAATTTGGTTTATTTCCATTTTCTCGGAAACTACTAGGCCTAGAATTAAGATTTTTGGTTTAAAATGTTCGTAATGAATGCCTCTACAAATCTTGTTATGGTCAAAACCACGCCAGACTTACCGTTTTTGAGAAAAAATATGTGTATCGCACAATAACATACATATTTTTACATATTTTCAGCTAAAAGTATGGCATAATTTGGTTTATTTCCATTTTCTCGGAAACTACTAGGCCTAGAATTAAGATTTTTGGTTTAAAATGTTCGTAATGAATGCCTCTACAAATCTTGTTATGGTCAAAACCACGCCAGACTTACCGTTTTTGAGAAAAAATATGTGCATCGCACAATAACATACATATTTTTAGCTAAAAGTATGGCATAATTTGGTTTATTTTCATTTTCTCGGAAACTACTAGGCCTAGAATTAAGATTTTTGGTTTAAAATGTTCGTAATGAATGCCTCTACAAATCTTGTTACGGTCAAAACCACGCCAGACTTACCGTTTTTGAGAAAAAATATGTGTATCGCACAATAACATACATATTTTTACATATTTTCAGCTAAAAGTATGGCATAATTTGGTTTATTTCCATTTTCTCGGAAACTACTAGGCCTAGAATTAAGATTTTTGGTTTAAAATGTTCGTAATGAATGCCTCTACAAATCTTGTTATGGTCAAAACCACGCCAGACTTACCGTTTTTGAGAAAAAATATGTGCATCGCACAATAACATACATATTTTTAGCTAAAAGTATGGCATAATTTGGTTTATTTCCATTTTCTCGGAAACTACTAGGCCTAGAATTAAGATTTTTGGTTTAAAATGTTCGTAATGAATGCCTCTACAAATCTTGTTATGGTCAAAACCACGCCAGACTTACCGTTTTTGAGAAAAAATATGTGCATCGCACAATAACATACATATTTTTAGCTAAAAGTATGGCATAATTTGGTTTATTTCCATTTTCTCGGAAACTACTAGGCCTAGAATTAAGATTTTTGGTTTAAAATGTTCGTAATGAATGCCTCTACAAATCTTGTTATGGTCAAAACCACGCCAGACTTACCGTTTTTGAGAAAAAATATGTGTATCGCACAATAACATACATATTTTTACATATTTTCAGCTAAAAGTATGGCATAATTTGGTTTATTTCCATTTTCTCGGAAACTACTAGGCCTAGAATTAAGATTTTTGGTTTAAAATGTTCGTAATGAATGCCTCTACAAATCTTGTTATGGTCAAAACCACGCCAGACTTACCGTTTTTGAGAAAAAATATGTGCATCGCACAATAACATACATATTTTTAGCTAAAAGTATGGCATAATTTGGTTTATTTTCATTTTCTCGGAAACTACTAGGCCTAGAATTAAGATTTTTGGTTTAAAATGTTCGTAATGAATGCCTCTACAAATCTTGTTATGGTCAAAACCACGCCAGACTTACCGTTTTTGAGAAAAAATATGTGCATCGCACAATAACATACATATTTTTAGCTAAAAGTATGGCATAATTTGGTTTATTTTCATTTTCTCGGAAACTACTAGGCCTAGAATTAAGATTTTTGGTTTAAAATGTTCGTAATGAATGCCTCTACAAATCTTGTTATGGTCAAAACCACGCCAGACTTACCGTTTTTGAGAAAAAATATGTGTATCGCACAATAACATACATATTTTTACATATTTTCAGCTAAAAGTATGGCATAATTTGGTTTATTTCCATTTTCTCGGAAACTACTAGGCCTAGAATTAAGATTTTTGGTTTAAAATGTTCGTAATGAATGCCTCTACAAATCTTGTTATGGTCAAAACCACGCCAGACTTACCGTTTTTGAGAAAAAATATGTGCATCGCACAATAACATACATATTTTTAGCTAAAAGTATGGCATAATTTGGTTTATTTCCATTTTCTCGGAAACTACTAGGCCTAGAATTAAGATTTTTGGTTTAAAATGTTCGTAATGAATGCCTCTACAAATCTTGTTATGGTCAAAACCACGCCAGACTTACCGTTTTTGAGAAAAAATATGTGCATCGCACAATAACATACATATTTTTAGCTAAAAGTATGGCATAATTTGGTTTATTTTCATTTTCTCGGAAACTACTAGGCCTAGAATTAATATTTTTGGTTTAAAATGTTCGTAATGAATGCCTCTACAAATCTTGTTATGGTCAAAACCACGCCAGACTTACCGTTTTTGAGAAAAAATATGTGTATCGCACAATAACATACATATTTTTACATATTTTCAGCTAAAAGTATGGCATAATTTGGTTTATTTCCATTTTCTCGGAAACTACTAGGCCTAGAATTAAGATTTTTGGTTTAAAATGTTCGTAATGAATGCCTCTACAAATCTTGTTATGGTCAAAACCACGCCAGACTTACCGTTTTTGAGAAAAAATATGTGTATCGCACAATAACATACATATTTTTACATATTTTCAGCTAAAAGTATGGCATAATTTGGTTTATTTCCATTTTCTCGGAAACTACTAGGCCTAGAATTAAGATTTTTGGTTTAAAATGTTCGTAATGAATGCCTCTACAAATCTTGTTATGGTCGAAACCACGCCAGACTTACCGTTTTTGAGAAAAAATATGTGCATCGCACAATAACATACATATTTTTAGCTAAAAGTATGGCATAATTTGGTTTATTTTCATTTTCTCGGAAACTACTAGGCCTAGAATTAAGATTTTTGGTTTAAAATGTTCGTAATGAATGCCTCTACAAATCTTGTTATGGTCAAAACCACGCCAGACTTACCGTTTTTGAGAAAAAATATGTGTATCGCACAATAACATACATATTTTTACATATTTTCAGCTAAAAGTATGGCATAATTTGGTTTATTTCCATTTTCTCGGAAACTACTAGGCCTAGAATTAAGATTTTTGGTTTAAAATGTTCGTAATGAATGCCTCTACAAATCTTGTTATGGTCAAAACCACGCCAGACTTACCGTTTTTGAGAAAAAATATGTGTATCGCACAATAACATACATATTTTTACATATTTTCAGCTAAAAGTATGGCATAATTTGGTTTATTTTCATTTTCTCGGAAACTACTAGGCCTAGAATTAAGATTTTTGGTTTAAAATGTTCGTAATGAATGCCTCTACAAATCTTGTTATGGTCAAAACCACGCCAGACTTACCGTTTTTGAGAAAAAATATGTGCATCGCACAATAACATACATATTTTTAGCTAAAAGTATGGCATAATTTGGTTTATTTCCATTTTCTCGGAAACTACTAGGCCTAGAATTAAGATTTTTGGTTTAAAATGTTCGTAATGAATGCCTCTACAAATCTTGTTATGGTCAAAACCACGCCAGACTTACCGTTTTTGAGAAAAAATATGTGTATCGCACAATAACATACATATTTTTACATATTTTCAGCTAAAAGTATGGCATAATTTGGTTTATTTCCATTTTCTCGGAAACTACTAGGCCTAGAATTAAGATTTTTGGTTTAAAATGTTCGTAATGAATGCCTCTACAAATCTTGTTATGGTCAAAACCACGCCAGACTTACCGTTTTTGAGAAAAAATATGTGCATCGCACAATAACATACATATTTTTAGCTAAAAGTATGGCATAATTTGGTTTATTTCCATTTTCTCGGAAACTACTAGGCCTAGAATTAAGATTTTTGGTTTAAAATGTTCGTAATGAATGACTCTACAAATCTTGTTATGGTCAAAACCACGCCAGACTTACCGTTTTTGAGAAAAAATATGTGCATCGCACAATAACATACATATTTTTAGCTAAAAGTATGGCATAATTTGGTTTATTTCCATTTTCTCGGAAACTACTAGGCCTAGAATGAAGATTTTTGGTTTAAAATGTTCGTAATGAATGCCTCTACAAATCTTGTTATGGTCAAAACCACGCCAGACTTACCGTTTTTGAGAAAAAATATGTGTATCGCACAATAACATACATATTTTTACATATTTTCAGCTAAAAGTATGGCATAATTTGGTTTATTTCCATTTTCTCGGAAACTACTAGGCCTAGAATTAAGATTTTTGGTTTAAAATGTTCGTAATGAATGCCTCTACAAATCTTGTTATGGTCAAAACCACGCCAGACTTACCGTTTTTGAGAAAAAATATGTGTATCGCACAATAACATACATATTTTTACATATTTTCAGCTAAAAGTATGGCATAATTTGGTTTATTTCCATTTTCTCGGAAACTACTAGGCCTAGAATTAAGATTTTTGGTTTAAAATGTTCGTAATGAATGCCTCTACAAATCTTGTTATGGTCAAAACCACGCCAGACTTACCGTTTTTGAGAAAAAATATGTGTATCGCACAATAACATACATATTTTTACATATTTTCAGCTAAAAGTATGGCATAATTTGGTTTATTTCCATTTTCTCGGAAACTACTAGGCCTAGAATTAAGATTTTTGGTTTAAAATGTTCGTAATGAATGCCTCTACAAATCTTGTTATGGTCAAAACCACGCCAGACTTACCGTTTTTGAGAAAAAATATGTGCATCGCACAATAACATACATATTTTTAGCTAAAAGTATGGCATAATTTGGTTTATTTCCATTTTCTCGGAAACTACTAGGCCTAGAATTAAGATTTTTGGTTTAAAATGTTCGTAATGAATGCCTCTACAAATCTTGTTATGGTCAAAACCACGCCAGACTTACCGTTTTTGAGAAAAAATATGTGCATCGCACAATAACATACATATTTTTAGCTAAAAGTATGGCATAATTTGGTTTATTTCCATTTTCTCGGAAACTACTAGGCCTAGAATTAAGATTTTTGGTTTAAAATGTTCGTAATGAATGCCTCTACAAATCTTGTTATGGTCAAAACCACGCCAGACTTACCGTTTTTGAGAAAAAATATGTGTATCGCACAATAACATACATATTTTTACATATTTTCAGCTAAAAGTATGGCATAATTTGGTTTATTTCCATTTTCTCGGAAACTACTAGGCCTAGAATTAAGATTTTTGGTTTAAAATGTTCGTAATGAATGCCTCTACAAATCTTGTTATGGTCAAAACCACGCCAGACTTACCGTTTTTGAGAAAAAATATGTGCATCGCACAATAACATACATATTTTTAGCTAAAAGTATGGCATAATTTGGTTTATTTTCATTTTCTCGGAAACTACTAGGCCTAGAATTAAGATTTTTGGTTTAAAATGTTCGTAATGAATGCCTCTACAAATCTTGTTATGGTCAAAACCACGCCAGACTTACCGTTTTTGAGAAAAAATATGTGTATCGCACAATAACATACATATTTTTACATATTTTCAGCTAAAAGTATGGCATAATTTGGTTTATTTTCATTTTCTCGGACACTACTAGGCCTAGAATTAAGATTTTTGGTTTAAAATGTTCGTAATGAATGCCTCTACAAATCTTGTTATGGTCAAAACCACGCCAGACTTACCGTTTTTGAGAAAAAATATGTGTATCGCACAATAACATACATATTTTTACATATTTTCAGCTAAAAGTATGGCATAATTTGGTTTATTTCCATTTTCTCGGAAACTACTAGGCCTAGAATTAAGATTTTCGGTTTAAAATGTTCGTAATGAATGCCTCTACAAATCTTGTTATGGTCAAAACCACGCCAGACTTACCGTTTTTGAGAAAAAATATGTGCATCGCACAATAACATACATATTTTTAGCTAAAAGTATGGCATAATTTGGTTTATTTCCATTTTCTCGGAAACTACTAGGCCTAGAATTAAGATTTTTGGTTTAAAATGTTCGTAATGAATGCCTCTACAAATCTTGTTATGGTCAAAACCACGCCAGACTTACCGTTTTTGAGAAAAAATATGTGCATCGCACAATAACATACATATTTTTAGCTAAAAGTATGGCATAATTTGGTTTATTTTCATTTTCTCGGAAACTACTAGGCCTAGAATTTAGATTTTTGGTTTAAAATGTTCGTAATGAATGCCTCTACAAATCTTGTTATGGTCAAAACCACGCCAGACTTACCGTTTTTGAGAAAAAATATGTGTATCGCACAATAACATACATATTTTTACATATTTTCAGCTAAAAGTATGGCATAATTTGGTTTATTTCCATTTTCTCGGAAACTACTAGGCCTAGAATTAAGATTTTTGGTTTAAAATGTTCGTAATGAATGCCTCTACAAATCTTGTTATGGTCAAAACCACGCCAGACTTACCGTTTTTGAGAAAAAATATGTGTATCGCACAATAACATACATATTTTTACATATTTTCAGCTAAAAGTATGGCATAATTTGGTTTATTTCCATTTTCTCGGAAACTACTAGGCCTAGAATTAAGATTTTTGGTTTAAAATGTTCGTAATGAATGCCTCTACAAATCTTGTTATGGTCAAAACCACGCCAGACTTACCGTTTTTGAGAAAAAATATGTGTATCGCACAATAACATACATATTTTTACATATTTTCAGCTAAAAGTATGGCATAATTTGGTTTACTTCCATTTTCTCGGAAACTACTAGGCCTAGAATTAAGATTTTTGGTTTAAAATGTTCGTAATGAATGCCTCTACAAATCTTGTTATGGTCAAAACCACGCCAGACTTACCGTTTTTGAGAAAAAATATGTGCATCGCACAATAACATACATATTTTTAGCTAAAAGTATGGCATAATTTGGTTTATTTTCATTTTCTCGGAAACTACTAGGCCTAGAATTAAGATTTTTGGTTTAAAATGTTCGTAATGAATGCCTCTACGAATCTTGTTATGGTCAAAACCACGCCAGACTTACCGTTTTTGAGAAAAAATATGTGTATCGCACAATAACATACATATTTTTACATATTTTCAGCTAAAAGTATGGCATAATTTGGTTTATTTTCATTTTCTCGGAAACTACTAGGCCTAGAATTAAGATTTTTGGTTTAAAATGTTCGTAATGAATGCCTCTACAAATCTTGTTATGGTCAAAACCACGCCAGACTTACCGTTTTTGAGAAAAAATATGTGCATCGCACAATAACATACATATTTTTAGCTAAAAGTATGGCATAATTTGGTTTATTTTCATTTTCTCGGAAACTACTAGGCCTAGAATTAAGATTTTTGGTTTAAAATGTTCGTAATGAATGCCTCTACAAATCTTGTTATGGTCAAAACCACGCCAGACTTACCGTTTTTGAGAAAAAATATGTGCATCGCACAATAACATACATATTTTTAGCTAAAAGTATGGCATAATTTGGTTTATTTTCATTTTCTCGGAAACTACTAGGCCTAGAATTAAGATTTTTGGTTTAAAATGTTCGTAATGAATGCCTCTACAAATCTTGTTATGGTCAAAACCACGCCAGACTTACCGTTTTTGAGAAAAAATATGTGTATCGCACAATAACATACATATTTTTACATATTTTCAGCTAAAAGTATGGCATAATTTGGTTTATTTCCATTTTCTCGGAAACTACTAGGCCTAGAATTAAGATTTTTGGTTTAAAATGTTCGTAATGAATGCCTCTACAAATCTTGTTATGGTCAAAACCACGCCAGACTTACCGTTTTTGAGAAAAAATATGTGTATCGCACAATAACATACATATTTTTACATATTTTCAGCTAAAAGTATGGCATAATTTGGTTTATTTCCATTTTCTCGGAAACTACTAGGCCTAGAATTAAGATTTTTGGTTTAAAATGTTCGTAATGAATGCCTCTACAAATCTTGTTATGGTCAAAACCACGCCAGACTTACCGTTTTTGAGAAAAAATATGTGCATCGCACAATAACATACATATTTTTAGCTAAAAGTATGGCATAATTTGGTTTATTTTCATTTTCTCGGAAACTACTAGGCCTAGAATTAAGATTTTTGGTTTAAAATGTTCGTAATGAATGCCTCTACAAATCTTGTTATGGTCAAAACCACGCCAGACTTACCGTTTTTGAGAAAAAATATGTGCATCGCACAATAACATACATATTTTTAGCTAAAAGTATGGCATAATTTGGTTTATTTTCATTTTCTCGGAAACTACTAGGCCTAGAATTAAGATTTTTGGTTTAAAATGTTCGTAATGAATGCCTCTACAAATCTTGTTATGGTCAAAACCACGCCAGACTTACCGTTTTTGAGAAAAAATATGTGTATCGCACAATAACATACATATTTTTAGCTAAAAGTATGGCATAATTTGGTTTATTTCCATTTTCTCGGAAACTACTAGGCCTAGAATTAAGATTTTTGGTTTAAAATGTTCGTAATGAATGCCTCTACAAATCTTGTTATGGTCAAAACCACGCCAGACTTACCGTTTTTGAGAAAAAATATGTGTATCGCACAATAACATACATATTTTTACATATTTTCAGCTAAAAGTATGGCATAATTTGGTTTATTTCCATTTTCTCGGAAACTACTAGGCCTAGAATTAAGATTTTTGGTTTAAAATGTTCGTAATGAATGCCTCTACAAATCTTGTTATGGTCAAAACCACGCCAGACTTACCGTTTTTGAGAAAAAATATGTGTATCGCACAATAACATACATATTTTTACATATTTTCAGCTAAAAGTATGGCATAATTTGGTTTATTTCCATTTTCTCGGAAACTACTAGGCCTAGAATTAAGATTTTTGGTTTAAAATGTTCGTAATGAATGCCTCTACAAATCTTGTTATGGTCAAAACCACGCCAGACTTACCGTTTTTGAGAAAAAATATGTGTATCGCACAATAACATACATATTTTTACATATTTTCAGCTAAAAGTATGGCATAATTTGGTTTATTTCCATTTTCTCGGAAACTACTAGGCCTAGAATTAAGATTTTTGGTTTTAAATGTTCGTAATGAATGCCTCTACAAATCTTGTTATGGTCAAAACCACGCCAGACTTACCGTTTTTGAGAAAAAATATGTGCATCGCACAATAACATACATATTTTTAGCTAAAAGTATGGCATAATTTGGTTTATTTCCATTTTCTCGGAAACTACTAGGCCTAGAATTAAGATTTTTGGTTTAAAATGTTCGTAATGAATGCCTCTACAAATCTTGTTATGGTCAAAACCACGCCAGACTTACCGTTTTTGAGAAAAAATATGTGCATCGCACAATAACATACATATTTTTAGCTAAAAGTATGGCATAATTTGGTTTATTTCCATTTTCTCGGAAACTACTAGGCCTAGAATTAAGATTTTTGGTTTTAAATGTTCGTAATGAATGCCTCTACAAATCTTGTTATGGTCAAAACCACGCCAGACTTACCGTTTTTGAGAAAAAATATGTGCATCGCACAATAACATACATATTTTTAGCTAAAAGTATGGCATAATTTGGTTTATTTCCATTTTCTCGGAAACTACTAGGCCTAGAATTAAGATTTTTGGTTTAAAATGTTCGTAATGAATGCCTCTACAAATCTTGTTATGGTCAAAACCACGCCAGACTTACCGTTTTTGAGAAAAAATATGTGCATCGCACAATAACATACATATTTTTAGCTAAAAGTATGGCATAATTTGGTTTATTTCCATTTTCTCGGAAACTACTAGGCCTAGAATTAAGATTTTTGGTTTAAAATGTTCGTAATGAATGCCTCTACAAATCTTGTTATGGTCAAAACCACGCCAGACTTACCGTTTTTGAGAAAAAATATGTGCATCGCACAATAACATACATATTTTTAGCTAAAAGTATGGCATAATTTGGTTTATTTTCATTTTCTCGGAAACTACTAGGCCTAGAATTAAGATTTTTGGTTTAAAATGTTCGTAATGAATGCCTCTACAAATCTTGTTATGGTCAAAACCACGCCAGACTTACCGTTTTTGAGAAAAAATATGTGTATCGCACAATAACATACATATTTTTACATATTTTCAGCTAAAAGTATGGCATAATTTGGTTTATTTCCATTTTCTCGGAAACTACTAGGCCTAGAATTAAGATTTTTGGTTTAAAATGTTCGTAATGAATGCCTCTACAAATCTTGTTATGGTCAAAACCACGCCAGACTTACCGTTTTTGAGAAAAAATATGTGCATCGCACAATAACATACATATTTTTAGCTAAAAGTATGGCATAATTTGGTTTATTTCCATTTTCTCGGAAACTACTAGGCCTAGAATTAAGATTTTTGGTTTAAAATGTTCGTAATGAATGCCTCTACAAATCTTGTTATGGTCAAAACCACGCCAGACTTACCGTTTTTGAGAAAAAATATGTGCATCGCACAATAACATACATATTTTTAGCTAAAAGTATGGCATAATTTGGTTTATTTCCATTTTCTCGGAAACTACTAGGCCTAGAATTAAGATTTTTGGTTTAAAATGTTCGTAATGAATGCCTCTACAAATCTTGTTATGGTCAAAACCACGCCAGACTTACCGTTTTTGAGAAAAAATATGTGTATCGCACAATAACATACATATTTTTACATATTTTCAGCTAAAAGTATGGCATAATTTGGTTTATTTCCATTTTCTCGGAAACTACTAGGCCTAGAATTAAGATTTTTGGTTTAAAATGTTCGTAATGAATGCCTCTACAAATCTTGTTATGGTCAAAACCACGCCAGACTTACCGTTTTTGAGAAAAAATATGTGTATCGCACAATAACATACATATTTTTACATATTTTCAGCTAAAAGTATGGCATAATTTGGTTTATTTCCATTTTCTCGGAAACTACTAGGCCTAGAATTAAGATTTTTGGTTTAAAATGTTCGTAATGAATGCCTCTACAAATCTTGTTATGGTCAAAACCACGCCAGACTTACCGTTTTTGAGAAAAAATATGTGTATCGCACAATAACATACATACTTTTACATATTTTCAGCTAAAAGTATGGCATAATTTGGTTTATTTCCATTTTCTCGGAAACTACTAGGCCTAGAATTAAGATTTTTGGTTTAAAATGTTCGTAATGAATGCCTCTACAAATCTTGTTATGGTCAAAACCACGCCAGACTTACCGTTTTTGAGAAAAAATATGTGCATCGCACAATAACATACATATTTTTAGCTAAAAGTATGGCATAATTTGGTTTATTTTCATTTTCTCGGAAACTACTAGGCCTAGAATTAAGATTTTTGGTTTAAAATGTTCGTAATGAATGCCTCTACAAATCTTGTTATGGTCAAAACCACGCCAGACTCACCGTTTTTGAGAAAAAATATGTGCATCGCACAATAACATACATATTTTTAGCTAAAAGTATGGCATAATTTGGTTTATTTCCATTTTCTCGGAAACTACTAGGCCTAGAATTAAGATTTTTGGTTTAAAATGTTCGTAATGAATGCCTCTACAAATCTTGTTATGGTCAAAACCACGCCAGACTTACCGTTTTTGAGAAAAAATATGTGCATCGCACAATAACATACATATTTTTAGCTAAAAGTATGGCATAATTTGGTTTATTTCCATTTTCTCGGAAACTACTAGGCCTAGAATTAAGATTTTTGGTTTAAAATGTTCGTAATGAATGCCTCTACAAATCTTGTTATGGTCAAAACCACGCCAGACTTACCGTTTTTGAGAAAAAATATGTGTATCGCACAATAACATACATATTTTTACATATTTTCAGCTAAAAGTATGGCATAATTTGGTTTATTTCCATTTTCTCGGAAACTACTAGGCCTAGAATTAAGATTTTTGGTTTAAAATGTTCGTAATGAATGCCTCTACAAATCTTGTTATGGTCAAAACCACGCCAGACTTACCGTTTTTGAGAAAAAATATGTGTATCGCACAATAACATACATATTTTTACATATTTTCAGCTAAAAGTATGGCATAATTTGGTTTATTTCCATTTTCTCGGAAACTACTAGGCCTAGAATTAAGATTTTTGGTTTAAAATGTTCGTAATGAATGCCTCTACAAATCTTGTTATGGTCAAAACCACGCCAGACTTACCGTTTTTGAGAAAAAATATGTGTATCGCACAATAACATACATATTTTTACATATTTTCAGCTAAAAGTATGGCATAATTTGGTTTATTTCCATTTTCTCGGAAACTACTAGGCCTAGAATTAAGATTTTTGGTTTAAAATGTTCGTAATGAATGCCTCTACAAATCTTGTTATGGTCAAAACCACGCCAGACTTACCGTTTTTGAGAAAAAATATGTGCATCGCACAATAACATACATATTTTTAGCTAAAAGTATGGCATAATTTGGTTTATTTCCATTTTCTCGGAAACTACTAGGCCTAGAATTAAGATTTTTGGTTTAAAATGTTCGTAATGAATGCCTCTACAAATCTTGTTATGGTCAAAACCACGCCAGACTTACCCTTTTTGAGAAAAAATATGTGCATCGCACAATAACATACATATTTTTAGCTAAAAGTATGGCATAATTTGGTTTATTTCCATTTTCTCGGAAACTACTAGGCCTAGAATTAAGATTTTTGGTTTAAAATGTTCGTAATGAATGCCTCTACAAATCTTGTTATGGTCAAAACCACGCCAGACTTACCGTTTTTGAGAAAAAATATGTGCATCGCACAATAACATACATATTTTTAGCTAAAAGTATGGCATAATTTGGTTTATTTCCATTTTCTCGGAAACTACTAGGCCTAGAATTAAGATTTTTGGTTTAAAATGTTCGTAATGAATGCCTCTACAAATCTTGTTATGGTCAAAACCACGCCAGACTTACCGTTTTTGAGAAAAAATATGTGCATCGCACAATAACATACACATTTTTAGCTAAAAGTATGGCATAATTTGGTTTATTTCCATTTTCTCGGAAACTACTAGGCCTAGAATTAAGATTTTTGGTTTAAAATGTTCGTAATGAATGCCTCTACAAATCTTGTTATGGTCAAAACCACGCCAGACTTACCGTTTTTGAGAAAAAATATGTGTATCGCACAATAACATACATATTTTTACATATTTTCAGCTAAAAGTATGGCATAATTTGGTTTATTTCCATTTTCTCGGAAACTACTAGGCCTAGAATTAAGATTTTTGGTTTAAAATGTTCGTAATGAATGCCTCTACAAATCTTGTTATGGTCAAAACCACGCCAGACTTACCGTTTTTGAGAAAAAATATGTGTATCGCACAATAACATACATATTTTTACATATTTTCAGCTAAAAGTATGGCATAATTTGGTTTATTTCCATTTTCTCGGAAACTACTAGGCCTAGAATTAAGATTTTTGGTTTAAAATGTTCGTAATGAATGCCTCTACAAATCTTGTTATGGTCAAAACCACGCCAGACTTACCGTTTTTGAGAAAAAATATGTGTATCGCACAATAACATACATATTTTTACATATTTTCAGCTAAAAGTATGGCATAATTTGGTTTATTTCCATTTTCTCGGAAACTACTAGGCCTAGAATTAAGATTTTTGGTTTAAAATGTTCGTAATGAATGCCTCTACAAATCTTGTTATGGTCAAAACCACGCCAGACTTACCGTTTTTGAGAAAAAATATGTGCATCGCACAATAACATACATATTTTTAGCTAAAAGTATGGCATAATTTGGTTTATTTTCATTTTCTCGGAAACTACTAGGCCTAGAATTAAGATTTTTGGTTTAAAATGTTCGTAATGAATGCCTCTACAAATCTTGTTATGGTCAAAACCACGCCAGACTTACCGTTTTTGAGAAAAAATATGTGCATCGCACAATAACATACATATTTTTAGCTAAAAGTATGGCATAATTTGGTTTATTTCCATTTTCTCGGAAACTACTAGGCCTAGAATTAAGATTTTTGGTTTAAAATGTTCGTAATGAATGCCTCTACAAATCTTGTTATGGTCAAAACCACGCCAGACTTACCATTTTTGAGAAAAAATATGTGCATCGCACAATAACATACATATTTTTAGCTAAAAGTATGGCATAATTTGGTTTATTTTCATTTTCTCGGAAACTACTAGGCCTAGAATTAAGATTTTTGGTTTAAAATGTTCGTAATGAATGCCTCTACAAATCTTGTTATGGTCAAAACCACGCCAGACTTACCGTTTTTGAGAAAAAATATGTGTATCGCACAATAACATACATATTTTTACATATTTTCAGCTAAAAGTATGGCATAATTTGGTTTATTTCCATTTTCTCGGAAACTACTAGGCCTAGAATTAAGATTTTTGGTTTAAAATGTTCGTAATGAATGCCTCTACAAATCTTGTTATGGTCAAAACCACGCCAGACTTACCGTTTTTGAGAAAAAATATGTGCATCGCACAATAACATACATATTTTTAGCTAAAAGTATGGCATAATTTGGTTTATTTTCATTTTCTCGGAAACTACTAGGCCTAGAATTAAGATTTTTGGTTTAAAATGTTCGTAATGAATGCCTCTACAAATCTTGTAATGGTCAAAACCACGCCAGACTTACCGTTTTTGAGAAAAAATATGTGCATCGCACAATAACATACATATTTTTAGCTAAAAGTATGGCATAATTTGGTTTATTTCCATTTTCTCGGAAACTACTAGGCCTAGAATTAAGATTTTTGGTTTAAAATGTTCGTAATGAATGCCTCTACAAATCTTGTTATGGTCAAAACCACGCCAGACTTACCGTTTTTGAGAAAAAATATGTGCATCGCACAATAACATACATATTTTTAGCTAAAAGTATGGCATAATTTGGTTTATTTTCATTTTCTCGGAAACTACTAGGCCTAGAATTAAGATTTTTGGTTTAAAATGTTCGTAATGAATGCCTCTACAAATCTTGTTATGGTCAAAACCACGCCAGACTTACCGTTTTTGAGAAAAAATATGTGTATCGCACAATAACATACATATTTTTACATATTTTCAGCTAAAAGTATGGCATAATTTGGTTTATTTCCATTTTCTCGGAAACTACTAGGCCTAGAATTAAGATTTTTGGTTTAAAATGTTCGTAATGAATGCCTCTACAAATCTTGTTATGGTCAAAACCACGCCAGACTTACCGTTTTTGAGAAAAAATATGTGCATCGCACAATAACATACATATTTTTAGCTAAAAGTATGGCATAATTTGGTTTATTTCCATTTTCTCGGAAACTACTAGGCCTAGAATTAAGATTTTTGGTTTGAAATGTTCGTAATGAATGCCTCTACAAATCTTGTTATGGTCAAAACCACGCCAGACTTACCGTTTTTGAGAAAAAATATGTGCATCGCACAATAACATACATATTTTTAGCTAAAAGTATGGCATAATTTGGTTTATTTCCATTTTCTCGGAAACTACTAGGCCTAGAATTAAGATTTTTGGTTTAAAATGTTCGTAATGAATGCCTCTACAAATCTTGTTATGGTCAAAACCACGCCAGACTTACCGTTTTTGAGAAAAAATATGTGTATCGCACAATAACATACATATTTTTACATATTTTCAGCTAAAAGTATGGCATAATTTGGTTTATTTCCATTTTCTCGGAAACTACTAGGCCTAGAATTAAGATTTTTGGTTTAAAATGTTCGTAATGAATGCCTCTACAAATCTTGTTATGGTCAAAACCACGCCAGACTTACCCTTTTTGAGAAAAAATATGTGCATCGCACAATAACATACATATTTTTAGCTAAAAGTATGGCATAATTTGGTTTATTTCCATTTTCTCGGAAACTACTAGGCCTAGAATTAAGATTTTTGGTTTAAAATGTTCGTAATGAATGCCTCTACAAATCTTGTTATGGTCAAAACCACGCCAGACTTACCCTTTTTGAGAAAAAATATGTGCATCGCACAATAACATACATATTTTTAGCTAAAAGTATGGCATAATTTGGTTTATTTCCATTTTCTCGGAAACTACTAGGCCTAGAATTAAGATTTTTGGTTTAAAATGTTCGTTATGAATGCCTCTACAAATCTTGTTATGGTCAAAACCACGCCAGACTTACCGTTTTTGAGAAAAAATATGTGCATCGCACAATAAC
Source organism: Myathropa florea (assembly GCA_930367185.1). NCBI lineage: Eukaryota > Metazoa > Arthropoda > Insecta > Diptera > Syrphidae > Myathropa > Myathropa florea. The sequence goes on from OV884003.1 coordinate 39,680,102, forward strand.
ATACATATTTTTAGCTAAAAGTATGGCATAATTTGGTTTATTTCCATTTTCTCGGAAACTACTAGGCCTAGAATTAAGATTTTTGGTTTAAAATGTTCGTAATGAATGCCTCTACAAATCTTGTTATGGTCAAAACCACGCCAGACTTACCGTTTTTGAGAAAAAATATGTGTATCGCACAATAACATACATATTTTTACATATTTTCAGCTAAAAGTATGGCATAATTTGGTTTATTTCCATTTTCTCGGAAACTACTAGGCCTAGAATTAAGATTTTTGGTTTAAAATGTTCGTAATGAATGCCTCTACAAATCTTGTTATGGTCAAAACCACGCCAGACTTACCCTTTTTGAGAAAAAATATGTGCATCGCACAATAACATACATATTTTTAGCTAAAAGTATGGCATAATTTGGTTTATTTCCATTTTCTCGGAAACTACTAGGCCTAGAATTAAGATTTTTGGTTTAAAATGTTCGTAATGAATGCCTCTACAAATCTTGTTATGGTCAAAACCACGCCAGACTTACCCTTTTTGAGAAAAAATATGTGCATCGCACAATAACATACATATTTTTAGCTAAAAGTATGGCATAATTTGGTTTATTTCCATTTTCTCGGAAACTACTAGGCCTAGAATTAAGATTTTTGGTTTAAAATGTTCGTAATGAATGCCTCTACAAATCTTGTTATGGTCAAAACCACGCCAGACTTACCGTTTTTGAGAAAAAATATGTGTATCGCACAATAACATACATATTTTTACATATTTTCAGCTAAAAGTATGGCATAATTTGGTTTATTTCCATTTTCTCGGAAACTACTAGGCCTAGAATTAAGATTTTTGGTTTAAAATGTTCGTAATGAATGCCTCTACAAATCTTGTTATGGTCAAAACCACGCCAGACTTACCGTTTTTGAGAAAAAATATGTGTATCGCACAATAACATACATATTTTTACATATTTTCAGCTAAAAGTATGGCATAATTTGGTTTATTTCCATTTTCTCGGAAACTACTAGGCCTAGAATTAAGATTTTTGGTTTAAAATGTTCGTAATGAATGCCTCTACAAATCTTGTTATGGTCAAAACCACGCCAGACTTACCGTTTTTGAGAAAAAATATGTGCATCGCACAATAACATACATATTTTTAGCTAAAAGTATGGCATAATTTGGTTTATTTCCATTTTCTCGGAAACTACTAGGCCTAGAATTAAGATTTTTGGTTTAAAATGTTCGTAATGAATGCCTCTACAAATCTTGTTATGGTCAAAACCACGCCAGACTTACCGTTTTTGAGAAAAAATATGTGCATCGCACAATAACATACATATTTTTAGCTAAAAGTATGGCATAATTTGGTTTATTTCCATTTTCTCGGAAACTACTAGGCCTAGAATTAAGATTTTTGGTTTAAAATGTTCGTAATGAATGCCTCTACAAATCTTGTTATGGTCAAAACCACGCCAGACTTACCGTTTTTGAGAAAAAATATGTGTATCGCACAATAACATACATATTTTTACATATTTTCAGCTAAAAGTATGGCATAATTTGGTTTATTTCCATTTTCTCGGAAACTACTAGGCCTAGAATTAAGATTTTTGGTTTAAAATGTTCGTAATGAATGCCTCTACAAATCTTGTTATGGTCAAAACCACGCCAGACTTACCGTTTTTGAGAAAAAATATGTGCATCGCACAATAACATACATATTTTTAGCTAAAAGTATGGCATAATTTGGTTTATTTCCATTTTCTCGGAAACTACTAGGCCTAGAATTAAGATTTTTGGTTTAAAATGTTCGTAATGAATGCCTCTACAAATCTTGTTATGGTCAAAACCACGCCAGACTTACCCTTTTTGAGAAAAAATATGTGCATCGCACAATAACATACATATTTTTAGCTAAAAGTATGGCATAATTTGGTTTATTTCCATTTTCTCGGAAACTACTAGGCCTAGAATTAAGATTTTTGGTTTAAAATGTTCGTAATGAATGCCTCTACAAATCTTGTTATGGTCAAAACCACGCCAGACTTACCCTTTTTGAGAAAAAATATGTGCATCGCACAATAACATACATATTTTTAGCTAAAAGTATGGCATAATTTGGTTTATTTCCATTTTCTCGGAAACTACTAGGCCTAGAATTAAGATTTTTGGTTTAAAATGTTCGTAATGAATGCCTCTACAAATCTTGTTACGGTCAAAACCACGCCAGACTTACCCTTTTTGAGAAAAAATATGTGCATCGCACAATAACATACATATTTTTAGCTAAAAGTATGGCATAATTTGGTTTATTTCCATTTTCTCGGAAACTACTAGGCCTAGAATTAAGATTTTTGGTTTAAAATGTTCGTAATGAATGCCTCTACAAATCTTGTTATGGTCAAAACCACGCCAGACTTACCGTTTTTGAGAAAAAATATGTGCATCGCACAATAACATACATATTTTTAGCTAAAAGTATGGCATAATTTGGTTTATTTCCATTTTCTCGGAAACTACTAGGCCTAGAATTAAGATTTTTGGTTTAAAATGTTCGTAATGAATGCCTCTACAAATCTTGTTATGGTCAAAACCACGCCAGACTTACCGTTTTTGAGAAAAAATATGTGTATCGCACAATAACATACATATTTTTACATATTTTCAGCTAAAAGTATGGCATAATTTGGTTTATTTCCATTTTCTCGGAAACTACTAGGCCTAGAATTAAGATTTTTGGTTTAAAATGTTCGTAATGAATGCCTCTACAAATCTTGTTATGGTCAAAACCACGCCAGACTTACCGTTTTTGAGAAAAAATATGTGCATCGCACAATAACATACATATTTTTAGCTAAAAGTATGGCATAATTTGGTTTATTTCCATTTTCTCGGAAACTACTAGGCCTAGAATTAAGATTTTTGGTTTAAAATGTTCGTAATGAATGCCTCTACAAATCTTGTTATGGTCAAAACCACGCCAGACTTACCGTTTTTGAGAAAAAATATGTGCATCGCACAATAACATACATATTTTCAGCTAAAAGTATGGCATAATTTGGTTTATTTTCATTTTCTCGGAAACTAGTAGGCCTAGAATTAAGATTTTTGGTTTAAAATGTTCGTAATGAATGCCTCTACAAATCTTGTTATGGTCAAAACCACGCCAGACTTACCCTTTTTGAGAAAAAATATGTGCATCGCACAATAACATACATATTTTTAGCTAAAAGTATGGCATAATTTGGTTTATTTCCATTTTCTCGGAAACTACTAGGCCTAGAATTAAGATTTTTGGTTTAAAATGTTCGTAATGAATGCCTCTACAAATCTTGTTATGGTCAAAACCACGCCAGACTTACCGTTTTTGAGAAAAAATATGTGTATCGCACAATAACATACATATTTTTACATATTTTCAGCTAAAAGTATGGCATAATTTGGTTTATTTCCATTTTCTCGGAAACTACTAGGCCTAGAATTAAGATTTTTGGTTTAAAATGTTCGTAATGAATGCCTCTACAAATCTTGTTATGGTCAAAACCACGCCAGACTTACCGTTTTTGAGAAAAAATATGTGCATCGCACAATAACATACATATTTTTAGCTAAAAGTATGGCATAATTTGGTTTATTTCCATTTTCTCGGAAACTACTAGGCCTAGAATTAAGATTTTTGGTTTAAAATGTTCGTAATGAATGCCTCTACAAATCTTGTTATGGTCAAAACCACGCCAGACTTACCGTTTTTGAGAAAAAATATGTGTATCGCACAATAACATACATATTTTTACATATTTTCAGCTAAAAGTATGGCATAATTTGGTTTATTTCCATTTTCTCGGAAACTACTAGGCCTAGAATTAAGATTTTTGGTTTAAAATGTTCGTAATGAATGCCTCTACAAATCTTGTCATGGTCAAAACCACGCCAGACTTACCGTTTTTGAGAAAAAATATGTGTATCGCACAATAACATACATATTTTTACATATTTTCAGCTAAAAGTATGGCATAATTTGGTTTATTTCCATTTTCTCGGAAACTACTAGGCCTAGAATTAAGATTTTTGGTTTAAAATGTTCGTAATGAATGCCTCTACAAATCTTGTTATGGTCAAAACCACGCCAGACTTACCGTTTTTGAGAAAAAATATGTGTATCGCACAATAACATACATATTTTTACATATTTTCAGCTAAAAGTATGGCATAATTTGGTTTATTTCCATTTTCTCGGAAACTACTAGGCCTAGAATTAAGATTTTTGGTTTAAAATGTTCGTAATGAATGCCTCTACAAATCTTGTTATGGTCAAAACCACGCCAGACTTACCGTTTTTGAGAAAAAATATGTGCATCGCACAATAACATACATATTTTTAGCTAAAAGTATGGCATAATTTGGTTTATTTCCATTTTCTCGGAAACTACTAGGCCTAGAATTAAGATTTTTGGTTTAAAATGTTCGTAATGAATGCCTTTACAAATCTTGTTATGGTCAAAACCACGCCAGACTTACCGTTTTTGAGAAAAAATATGTGCATCGCACAATAACATACATATTTTTAGCTAAAAGTATGGCATAATTTGGTTTATTTTCATTTTCTCGGAAACTACTAGGCCTAGAATTAAGATTTTTGGTTTAAAATGTTCGTAATGAATGCCTCTACAAATCTTGTTATGGTCAAAACCACGCCAGACTTACCGTTTTTGAGAAAAAATATGTGTATCGCACAATAACATACATATTTTTACATATTTTCAGCTAAAAGTATGGCATAATTTGGTTTATTTCCATTTTCTCGGAAACTACTAGGCCTAGAATTAAGATTTTTGGTTTAAAATGTTCGTAATGAATGCCTCTACAAATCTTGTTATGGTCAAAACCACGCCAGACTTACCGTTTTTGAGAAAAAATATGTGCATCGCACAATAACATACATATTTTTAGCTAAAAGTATGGCATAATTTGGTTTATTTCCATTTTCTCGGAAACCACTAGGCCTAGAATTAAGATTTTTGGTTTAAAATGTTCGTAATGAATGCCTCTACAAATCTTGTTATGGTCAAAACCACGCCAGACTTACCGTTTTTGAGAAAAAATATGTGTATCGCACAATAACATACATATTTTTACATATTTTCAGCTAAAAGTATGGCATAATTTGGTTTATTTCCATTTTCTCGGAAACTACTAGGCCTAGAATTAAGATTTTTGGTTTAAAATGTTCGTAATGAATGCCTCTACAAATCTTGTTATGGTCAAAACCACGCCAGACTTACCGTTTTTGAGAAAAAATATGTGCATCGCACAATAACATACATATTTTTAGCTAAAAGTATGGCATAATTTGGTTTATTTCCATTTTCTCGGAAACTACTAGGCCTAGAATTAAGATTTTTGGTTTAAAATGTTCGTAATGAATGCCTCTACAAATCTTGTTATGGTCAAAACCACGCCAGACTTACCCTTTTTGAGAAAAAATATGTGCATCGCACAATAACATACATATTTTTAGCTAAAAGTATGGCATAATTTGGTTTATTTCCATTTTCTCGGAAACTACTAGGCCTAGAATTAAGATTTTTGGTTTAAAATGTTCGTAATGAATGCCTCTACAAATCTTGTTATGGTCAAAACCACGCCAGACTTACCGTTTTTGAGAAAAAATATGTGTATCGCACAATAACATACATATTTTTACATATTTTCAGCTAAAAGTATGGCATAATTTGGTTTATTTCCATTTTCTCGGAAACTACTAGGCCTAGAATTAAGATTTTTGGTTTAAAATGTTCGTAATGAATGCCTCTACAAATCTTGTTATGGTCAAAACCACGCCAGACTTACCGTTTTTGAGAAAAAATATGTGTATCGCACAATAACATACATATTTTTACATATTTTCAGCTAAAAGTATGGCATAATTTGGTTTATTTCCATTTTCTCGGAAACTACTAGGCCTAGAATTAAGATTTTTGGTTTAAAATGTTCGTAATGAATGCCTCTACAAATCTTGTTATGGTCAAAACCACGCCAGACTTACCGTTTTTGAGAAAAAATATGTGCATCGCACAATAACATACATATTTTCAGCTAAAAGTATGGCATAATTTGGTTTATTTTCATTTTCTCGGAAACTAGTAGGCCTAGAATTAAGATTTTTGGTTTAAAATGTTCGTAATGAATGCCTCTACAAATCTTGTTATGGTCAAAACCACGCCAGACTTACCGTTTTTGAGAAAAAATATGTGCATCGCACAATAACATACATATTTTTAGCTAAAAGTATGGCATAATTTGGTTTATTTCCATTTTCTCGGAAACTACTAGGCCTAGAATTAAGATTTTTGGTTTAAAATGTTCGTAATGAATGCCTCTACAAATCTTGTTATGGTCAAAACCACGCCAGACTTACCCTTTTTGAGAAAAAATATGTGCATCGCACAATAACATACATATTTTTAGCTAAAAGTATGGCATAATTTGGTTTATTTTCATTTTCTCGGAAACTAGTAGGCCTAGAATTAAGATTTTTGGTTTAAAATGTTCGTAATGAATGCCTCTACAAATCTTGTTATGGTCAAAACCACGCCAGACTTACCGTTTTTGAGAAAAAACATGTGTATCGCACAATAACATACATATTTTTACATATTTTCAGCTAAAAGTATGGCATAATTTGGTTTATTTCCATTTTCTCGGAAACTACTAGGCCTAGAATTAAGATTTTTGGTTTAAAATGTTCGTAATGAATGCCTCTACAAATCTTGTTATGGTCAAAACCACGCCAGACTTACCGTTTTTGAGAAAAAATATGTGTATCGCACAATAACATACATATTTTTACATATTTTCAGCTAAAAGTATGGCATAATTTGGTTTATTTCCATTTTCTCGGAAACTACTAGGCCTAGAATTAAGATTTTTGGTTTAAAATGTTCGTAATGAATGCCTCTACAAATCTTGTTATGGTCAAAACCACGCCAGACTTACCGTTTTTGAGAAAAAATATGTGCATCGCACAATAACATACATATTTTTAGCTAAAAGTATGGCATAATTTGGTTTATTTCCATTTTCTCGGAAACTACTAGGCCTAGAATTAAGATTTTTGGTTTAAAATGTTCGTAATGAATGCCTCTACAAATCTTGTTATGGTCAAAACCACGCCAGACTTACCCTTTTTGAGAAAAAATATGTGCATCGCACAATAACATACATATTTTTAGCTAAAAGTATGGCATAATTTGGTTTATTTCCATTTTCTCGGAAACTACTAGGCCTAGAATTAAGATTTTTAGTTTAAAATGTTCGTAATGAATGCCTCTACAAATCTTGTTATGGTCAAAACCACGCCAGACTTACCGTTTTTGAGAAAAAATATGTGTATCGCACAATAACATACATATTTTTACATATTTTCAGCTAAAAGTATGGCATAATTTGGTTTATTTCCATTTTCTCGGAAACTACTAGGCCTAGAATTAAGATTTTTGGTTTAAAATGTTCGTAATGAATGCCTCTACAAATCTTGTTATGGTCAAAACCACGCCAGACTTACCGTTTTTGAGAAAAAATATGTGCATCGCACAATAACATACATATTTTTAGCTAAAAGTATGGCATAATTTGGTTTATTTCCATTTTCTCGGAAACTACTAGGCCTAGAATTAAGATTTTTGGTTTAAAATGTTCGTAATGAATGCCTCTACAAATCTTGTTATGGTCAAAACCACGCCAGACTTACCCTTTTTGAGAAAAAATATGTGCATCGCACAATAACATACATATTTTTAGCTAAAAGTATGGCATAATTTGGTTTATTTCCATTTTCTCGGAAACTACTAGGCCTAGAATTAAGATTTTTGGTTTAAAATGTTCGTAATGAATGCCTCTACAAATCTTGTTATGGTCAAAACCACGCCAGACTTACCGTTTTTGAGAAAAAATATGTGTATCGCACAATAACATACATATTTTTACATATTTTCAGCTAAAAGTATGGCATAATTTGGTTTATTTCCATTTTCTCGGAAACTACTAGGCCTAGAATTAAGATTTTTGGTTTAAAATGTTCGTAATGAATGCCTCTACAAATCTTGTTATGGTCAAAACCACGCCAGACTTACCCTTTTTGAGAAAAAATATGTGCATCGCACAATAACATACATATTTTTAGCTAAAAGTATGGCATAATTTGGTTTATTTCCATTTTCTCGGAAACTACTAGGCCTAGAATTAAGATTTTTGGTTTAAAATGTTCGTAATGAATGCCTCTACAAATCTTGTTATGGTCAAAACCACGCCAGACTTACCCTTTTTGAGAAAAAATATGTGCATCGCACAATAACATACATATTTTTAGCTAAAAGTATGGCATAATTTGGTTTATTTCCATTTTCTCGGAAACTACTAGGCCTAGAATTAAGATTTTTGGTTTAAAATGTTCGTAATGAATGCCTCTACAAATCTTGTTATGGTCAAAACCACGCCAGACTTACCGTTTTTGAGAAAAAATATGTGCATCGCACAATAACATACATATTTTTAGCTAAAAGTATGGCATAATTTGGTTTATTTCCATTTTCTCGGAAACTACTAGGCCTAGAATTAAGATTTTTGGTTTAAAATGTTCGTAATGAATGCCTCTACAAATCTTGTTATGGTCAAAACCACGCCAGACTTACCGTTTTTGAGAAAAAATATGTGTATCGCACAATAACATACATATTTTTACATATTTTCAGCTAAAAGTATGGCATAATTTGGTTTATTTCCATTTTCTCGGAAACTACTAGGCCTAGAATTAAGATTTTTGGTTTAAAATGTTCGTAATGAATGCCTCTACAAATCTTGTTATGGTCAAAACCACGCCAGACTTACCGTTTTTGAGAAAAAATATGTGTATCGCACAATAACATACATATTTTTACATATTTTCAGCTAAAAGTATGGCATAATTTGGTTTATTTCCATTTTCTCGGAAACTACTAGGCCTAGAATTAAGATTTTTGGTTTAAAATGTTCGTAATGAATGCCTCTACAAATCTTGTTATGGTCAAAACCACGCCAGACTTACCGTTTTTGAGAAAAAATATGTGTATCGCACAATAACATACATATTTTTACATATTTTCAGCTAAAAGTATGGCATAATTTGGTTTATTTCCATTTTCTCGGAAACTACTAGGCCTAGAATTAAGATTTTTGGTTTAAAATGTTCGTAATGAATGCCTCTACAAATCTTGTTATGGTCAAAACCACGCCAGACTTACCGTTTTTGAGAAAAAATATGTGTATCGCACAATAACATACATATTTTTACATATTTTCAGCTAAAAGTATGGCATAATTTGGTTTATTTCCATTTTCTCGGAAACTACTAGGCCTAGAATTAAGATTTTTGGTTTAAAATGTTCGTAATGAATGCCTCTACAAATCTTGTTATGGTCAAAACCACGCCAGACTTACCCTTTTTGAGAAAAAATATGTGCATCGCACAATAACATACATATTTTTAGCTAAAAGTATGGCATAATTTGGTTTATTTCCATTTTCTCGGAAACTACTAGGCCTAGAATTAAGATTTTTGGTTTAAAATGTTCGTAATGAATGCCTCTACAAATCTTGTTATGGTCAAAACCACGCCAGACTTACCCTTTTTGAGAAAAAATATGTGCATCGCACAATAACATACATATTTTTAGCTAAAAGTATGGCATAATTTGGTTTATTTCCATTTTCTCGGAAACTACTAGGCCTAGAATTAAGATTTTTGGTTTAAAATGTTCGTAATGAATGCCTCTACAAATCTTGTTATGGTCAAAACCACGCCAGACTTACCGTTTTTGAGAAAAAATATGTGTATCGCACAATAACATACATATTTTTACATATTTTCAGCTAAAAGTATGGCATAATTTGGTTTATTTCCATTTTCTCGGAAACTACTAGGCCTAGAATTAAGATTTTTGGTTTAAAATGTTCGTAATGAATGCCTCTACAAATCTTGTTATGGTCAAAACCACGCCAGACTTACCGTTTTTGAGAAAAAATATGTGTATCGCACAATAACATACATATTTTTACATATTTTCAGCTAAAAGTATGGCATAATTTGGTTTATTTCCATTTTCTCGGAAACTACTAGGCCTAGAATTAAGATTTTTGGTTTAAAATGTTCGTAATGAATGCCTCTACAAATCTTGTTATGGTCAAAACCACGCCAGACTTACCGTTTTTGAGAAAAAATATGTGCATCGCACAATAACATACATATTTTTAGCTAAAAGTATGGCATAATTTGGTTTATTTCCATTTTCTCGGAAACTACTAGGCCTAGAATTAAGATTTTTGGTTTAAAATGTTCGTAATGAATGCCTCTACAAATCTTGTTATGGTCAAAACCACGCCAGACTTACCGTTTTTGAGAAAAAATATGTGCATCGCACAATAACATACATATTTTTAGCTAAAAGTATGGCATAATTTGGTTTATTTCCATTTTCTCGGAAACTACTAGGCCTAGAATTAAGATTTTTGGTTTAAAATGTTCGTAATGAATGCCTCTACAAATCTTGTTATGGTCAAAACCACGCCAGACTTACCGTTTTTGAGAAAAAATATGTGTATCGCACAATAACATACATATTTTTACATATTTTCAGCTAAAAGTATGGCATAATTTGGTTTATTTCCATTTTCTCGGAAACTACTAGGCCTAGAATTAAGATTTTTGGTTTCAAATGTTCGTAATGAATGCCTCTACAAATCTTGTTATGGTCAAAACCACGCCAGACTTACCGTTTTTGAGAAAAAATATGTGCATCGCACAATAACATATTATTCAGCTAAAAGTATGGCATAATTTGGTTATTTCCATTTCTCGGAAACTACTAGGCCTAGAATTAAGATTTATGGTTTAAAATGTTTCGTAATGAATGCCTCTACAAATCTTGTTATGGTCAAAACCACGCCAGACTTACCGTTTTTTGAGAAAAAATATGTGTATCGCACAATAACATACATATTTTTACATATTTTCAGCTAAAAGTATGCCATTAATTTGGTTTATTTCTCATTTTCTCGGAAACTACTAGGCCTAGAATTAAGATTTTTGGTTAAAATGTTCGTAATGAATGCCTCTACAAATCTTGTTATGGTCAAAACCACGCCAGACTTACCGTTTTTTGAGAAAAAATATGTGCATCGCACAATAACATACATATTTTTAGCTAAAAGTATGGCATAATTTGGTTTATTTCCATTTTCTCGGAAACTACTAGGCCTAGAATTAAGATTTTTGGTTTAAAATGTTCGTAATGAATGCCTCTACAAATCTTGTTATGGTCAAAACCACGCCAGACTTACCGTTTTTGAGAAAAAATATGTGCATCGCACAATAACATACATATTTTTAGCTAAAAGTATGGCATAATTTGGTTTATTTCCATTTTCTCGGAAACTACTAGGCCTAGAATTAAGATTTTTGGTTTAAAATGTTCGTAATGAATGCCTCTACAAATCTTGTTATGGTCAAAACCACGCCAGACTTACCGTTTTTGAGAAAAAATATGTGTATCGCACAATAACATACATATTTTTACATATTTTCAGCTAAAAGTATGGCATAATTTGGTTTATTTTCATTTTCTCGGAAACTACTAGGCCTAGAATTAAGATTTTTGGTTTAAAATGTTCGTAATGAATGCCTCTACAAATCTTGTTATGGTCAAAACCACGCCAGACTTACCCTTTTTGAGAAAAAATATGTGCATCGCACAATAACATACATATTTTTAGCTAAAAGTATGGCATAATTTGGTTTATTTCCATTTTCTCGGAAACTACTAGGCCTAGAATTAAGATTTTTAGTTTAAAATGTTCGTAATGAATGCCTCTACAAATCTTGTTATGGTCAAAACCACGCCAGACTTACCGTTTTTGAGAAAAAATATGTGCATCGCACAATAACATACATATTTTTAGCTAAAAGTATGGCATAATTTGGTTTATTTTCATTTTCTCGGAAACTACTAGGCCTAGAATTAAGATTTTTGGTTTAAAATGTTCGTAATGAATGCCTCTACAAATCTTGTTATGGTCAAAACCACGCCAGACTTACCGTTTTTGAGAAAAAATATGTGTATCGCACAATAACATACATATTTTTACATATTTTCAGCTAAAAGTATGGCATAATTTGGTTTATTTCCATTTTCTCGGAAACTACTAGGCCTAGAATTAAGATTTTTGGTTTAAAATGTTCGTAATGAATGCCTCTACAAATCTTGTTATGGTCAAAACCACGCCAGACTTACCGTTTTTGAGAAAAAATATGTGTATCGCACAATAACATACATATTTTTACATATTTTCAGCTAAAAGTATGGCATAATTTGGTTTATTTCCATTTTCTCGGAAACTACTAGGCCTAGAATTAAGATTTTTGGTTTAAAATGTTCGTAATGAATGCCTCTACAAATCTTGTTATGGTCAAAACCACGCCAGACTTACCGTTTTTGAGAAAAAATATGTGCATCGCACAATAACATACATATTTTTAGCTAAAAGTATGGCATAATTTGGTTTATTTCCATTTTCTCGGAAACTACTAGGCCTAGAATTAAGATTTTTGGTTTAAAATGTTCGTAATGAATGCCTCTACAAATCTTGTTATGGTCAAAACCACGCCAGACTTACCGTTTTTGAGAAAAAATATGTGCATCGCACAATAACATACATATTTTTAGCTAAAAGTATGGCATAATTTGGTTTATTTCCATTTTCTCGGAAACTACTAGGCCTAGAATTAAGATTTTTGGTTTAAAATGTTCGTAATGAATGCCTCTACAAATCTTGTTATGGTCAAAACCACGCCAGACTTACCGTTTTTGAGAAAAAATATGTGTATCGCACAATAACATACATATTTTTACATATTTTCAGCTAAAAGTATGGCATAATTTGGTTTATTTTCATTTTCTCGGAAACTACTAGGCCTAGAATTAAGATTTTTGGTTTAAAATGTTCGTAATGAATGCCTCTACAAATCTTGTTATGGTCAAAACCACGCCAGACTTACCCTTTTTGAGAAAAAATATGTGCATCGCACAATAACATACATATTTTTAGCTAAAAGTATGGCATAATTTGGTTTATTTCCATTTTCTCGGAAACTACTAGGCCTAGAATTAAGATTTTTAGTTTAAAATGTTCGTAATGAATGCCTCTACAAATCTTGTTATGGTCAAAACCACGCCAGACTTACCGTTTTTGAGAAAAAATATGTGCATCGCACAATAACATACATATTTTTAGCTAAAAGTATGGCATAATTTGGTTTATTTTCATTTTCTCGGAAACTACTAGGCCTAGAATTAAGATTTTTGGTTTAAAATGTTCGTAATGAATGCCTCTACAAATCTTGTTATGGTCAAAACCACGCCAGACTTACCGTTTTTGAGAAAAAATATGTGTATCGCACAATAACATACATATTTTTACATATTTTCAGCTAAAAGTATGGCATAATTTGGTTTATTTCCATTTTCTCGGAAACTACTAGGCCTAGAATTAAGATTTTTGGTTTAAAATGTTCGTAATGAATGCCTCTACAAATCTTGTTATGGTCAAAACCACGCCAGACTTACCGTTTTTGAGAAAAAATATGTGTATCGCACAATAACATACATATTTTTACATATTTTCAGCTAAAAGTATGGCATAATTTGGTTTATTTCCATTTTCTCGGAAACTACTAGGCCTAGAATTAAGATTTTTGGTTTAAAATGTTCGTAATGAATGCCTCTACAAATCTTGTTATGGTCAAAACCACGCCAGACTTACCGTTTTTGAGAAAAAATATGTGCATCGCACAATAACATACATATTTTTAGCTAAAAGTATGGCATAATTTGGTTTATTTCCATTTTCTCGGAAACTACTAGGCCTAGAATTAAGATTTTTGGTTTAAAATGTTCGTAATGAATGCCTCTACAAATCTTGTTATGGTCAAAACCACGCCAGACTTACCGTTTTTGAGAAAAAATATGTGCATCGCACAATAACATACATATTTTTAGCTAAAAGTATGGCATAATTTGGTTTATTTCCATTTTCTCGGAAACTACTAGGCCTAGAATTAAGATTTTTGGTTTAAAATGTTCGTAATGAATGCCTCTACAAATCTTGTTATGGTCAAAACCACGCCAGACTTACCCTTTTTGAGAAAAAATATGTGCATCGCACAATAACATACATATTTTTAGCTAAAAGTATGGCATAATTTGGTTTATTTCCATTTTCTCGGAAACTACTAGGCCTAGAATTAAGATTTTTGGTTTAAAATGTTCGTAATGAATGCCTCTACAAATCTTGTTATGGTCAAAACCACGCCAGACTTACCCTTTTTGAGAAAAAATATGTGTATCGCACAATAACATACATATTTTTACATATTTTCAGCTAAAAGTATGGCATAATTTGGTTTATTTCCATTTTCTCGGAAACTACTAGGCCTAGAATTAAGATTTTTGGTTTAAAATGTTCGTAATGAATGCCTCTACAAATCTTGTTATGGTCAAAACCACGCCAGACTTACCGTTTTTGAGAAAAAATATGTGTATCGCACAATAACATACATATTTTTACATATTTTCAGCTAAAAGTATGGCATAATTTGGTTTATTTCCATTTTCTCGGAAACTACTAGGCCTAGAATTAAGATTTTTGGTTTAAAATGTTCGTAATGAATGCCTCTACAAATCTTGTTATGGTCAAAACCACGCCAGACTTACCGTTTTTGAGAAAAAATATGTGCATCGCACAATAACATACATATTTTTAGCTAAAAGTATGGCATAATTTGGTTTATTTCCATTTTCTCGGAAACTACTAGGCCTAGAATTAAGATTTTTGGTTTAAAATGTTCGTAATGAATGCCTCTACAAATCTTGTTATGGTCAAAACCACGCCAGACTTACCGTTTTTGAGAAAAAATATGTGCATCGCACAATAACATACATATTTTTAGCTAAAAGTATGGCATAATTTGGTTTATTTCCATTTTCTCGGAAACTACTAGGCCTAGAATTAAGATTTTTGGTTTAAAATGTTCGTAATGAATGCCTCTACAAATCTTGTTATGGTCAAAACCACGCCAGACTTACCCTTTTTGAGAAAAAATATGTGCATCGCACAATAACATACATATTTTTAGCTAAAAGTATGGCATAATTTGGTTTATTTCCATTTTCTCGGAAACTACTAGGCCTAGAATTAAGATTTTTGGTTTAAAATGTTCGTAATGAATGCCTCTACAAATCTTGTTATGGTCAAAACCACGCCAGACTTACCCTTTTTGAGAAAAAATATGTGCATCGCACAATAACATACATATTTTTAGCTAAAAGTATGGCATAATTTGGTTTATTTCCATTTTCTCGGAAACTACTAGGCCTAGAATTAAGATTTTTGGTTTAAAATGTTCGTAATGAATGCCTCTACAAATCTTGTTATGGTCAAAACCACGCCAGACTTACCGTTTTTGAGAAAAAATATGTGCATCGCACAATAACATACATATTTTTAGCTAAAAGTATGGCATAATTTGGTTTATTTCCATTTTCTCGGAAACTACTAGGCCTAGAATTAAGATTTTTGGTTTAAAATGTTCGTAATGAATGCCTCTACAAATCTTGTTATGGTCAAAACCACGCCAGACTTACCCTTTTTGAGAAAAAATATGTGCATCGCACAATAACATACATATTTTTAGCTAAAAGTATGGCATAATTTGGTTTATTTCCATTTTCTCGGAAACTACTAGGCCTAGAATTAAGATTTTTGGTTTAAAATGTTCGTAATGAATGCCTCTACAAATCTTGTTATGGTCAAAACCACGCCAGACTTACCCTTTTTGAGAAAAAATATGTGTATCGCACAATAACATACATATTTTTACATATTTTCAGCTAAAAGTATGGCATAATTTGGTTTATTTCCATTTTCTCGGAAACTACTAGGCCTAGAATTAAGATTTTTGGTTTAAAATGTTCGTAATGAATGCCTCTACAAATCTTGTTATGGTCAAAACCACGCCAGACTTACCGTTTTTGAGAAAAAATATGTGTATCGCACAATAACATACATATTTTTACATATTTTCAGCTAAAAGTATGGCATAATTTGGTTTATTTCCATTTTCTCGGAAACTACTAGGCCTAGAATTAAGATTTTTGGTTTAAAATGTTCGTAATGAATGCCTCTACAAATCTTGTTATGGTCAAAACCACGCCAGACTTACCGTTTTTGAGAAAAAATATGTGCATCGCACAATAACATACATATTTTTAGCTAAAAGTATGGCATAATTTGGTTTATTTCCATTTTCTCGGAAACTACTAGGCCTAGAATTAAGATTTTTGGTTTAAAATGTTCGTAATGAATGCCTCTACAAATCTTGTTATGGTCAAAACCACGCCAGACTTACCGTTTTTGAGAAAAAATATGTGCATCGCACAATAACATACATATTTTTAGCTAAAAGTATGGCATAATTTGGTTTATTTCCATTTTCTCGGAAACTACTAGGCCTAGAATTAAGATTTTTGGTTTAAAATGTTCGTAATGAATGCCTCTACAAATCTTGTTATGGTCAAAACCACGCCAGACTTACCCTTTTTGAGAAAAAATATGTGCATCGCACAATAACATACATATTTTTAGCTAAAAGTATGGCATAATTTGGTTTATTTCCATTTTCTCGGAAACTACTAGGCCTAGAATTAAGATTTTTGGTTTAAAATGTTCGTAATGAATGCCTCTACAAATCTTGTTATGGTCAAAACCACGCCAGACTTACCCTTTTTGAGAAAAAATATGTACATCGCACAATAACATACATATTTTTAGCTAAAAGTATGGCATAATTTGGTTTATTTCCATTTTCTCGGAAACTACTAGGCCTAGAATTAAGATTTTTGGTTTAAAATGTTCGTAATGAATGCCTCTACAAATCTTGTTATGGTCAAAACCACGCCAGACTTACCGTTTTTGAGAAAAAATATGTGCATCGCACAATAACATACATATTTTTAGCTAAAAGTATGGCATAATTTGGTTTATTTCCATTTTCTCGGAAACTACTAGGCCTAGAATTAAGATTTTTGGTTTAAAATGTTCGTAATGAATGCCTCTACAAATCTTGTTATGGTCAAAACCACGCCAGACTTACCGTTTTTGAGAAAAAATATGTGTATCGCACAATAACATACATATTTTTACATATTTTCAGCTAAAAGTATGGCATAATTTGGTTTATTTCCATTTTCTCGGAAACTACTAGGCCTAGAATTAAGATTTTTGGTTTAAAATGTTCGTAATTAATGCCTCTACAAATCTTGTTATGGTCAAAACCACGCCAGACTTACCCTTTTTGAGAAAAAATATGTGCATCGCACAATAACATACATATTTTTAGCTAAAAGTATGGCATAATTTGGTTTATTTTCATTTTCTCGGAAACTACTAGGCCTAGAATTAAGATTTTTGGTTTAAAATGTTCGTAATGAATGCCTCTACAAATCTTGTTATGGTCAAAACCACGCCAGACTTACCCTTTTTGAGAAAAAATATGTGCATCGCACAATAACATACATATTTTTAGCTAAAAGTATGGCATAATTTGGTTTATTTCCATTTTCTCGGAAACTACTAGGTCTAGAATTAAGATTTTTGGTTTAAAATGTTCGTAATGAATGCCTCTACAAATCTTGTTATGGTCAAAACCACGCCAGACTTACCGTTTTTGAGAAAAAATATGTGTATCGCACAATAACATACATATTTTTACATATTTTCAGCTAAAAGTATGGCATAATTTGGTTTATTTCCATTTTCTCGGAAACTACTAGGCCTAGAATTAAGATTTTTGGTTTAAAATGTTCGTAATGAATGCCTCTACAAATCTTGTTATGGTCAAAACCACGCCAGACTTACCGTTTTTGAGAAAAAATATGTGTATCGCACAATAACATACATATTTTTACATATTTTCAGCTAAAAGTATGGCATAATTTGGTTTATTTCCATTTTCTCGGAAACTACTAGGCCTAGAATTAAGATTTTTGGTTTAAAATGTTCGTAATGAATGCCTCTACAAATCTTGTTATGGTCAAAACCACGCCAGACTTACCGTTTTTGAGAAAAAATATGTGCATCGCACAATAACATACATATTTTTAGCTAAAAGTATGGCATAATTTGGTTTATTTCCATTTTCTCGGAAACTACTAGGCCTAGAATTAAGATTTTTGGTTTAAAATGTTCGTAATGAATGCCTCTACAAATCTTGTTATGGTCAAAACCACGCCAGACTTACCGTTTTTGAGAAAAAATATGTGCATCGCACAATAACATACATATTTTTAGCTAAAAGTATGGCATAATTTGGTTTATTTCCATTTTCTCGGAAACTACTAGGCCTAGAATTAAGATTTTTGGTTTAAAATGTTCGTAATGAATGCCTCTACAAATCTTGTTATGGTCAAAACCACGCCAGACTTACCGTTTTTGAGAAAAAATATGTGTATCGCACAATAACATACATATTTTTACATATTTTCAGCTAAAAGTATGGCATAATTTGGTTTATTTCCATTTTCTCGGAAACTACTAGGCCTAGAATTAAGATTTTTGGTTTAAAATGTTCGTAATGAATGCCTCTACAAATCTTGTTATGGTCAAAACCACGCCAGACTTACCGTTTTTGAGAAAAAATATGTGCATCGCACAATAACATACATATTTTTAGCTAAAAGTATGGCATAATTTGGTTTATTTCCATTTTCTCGGAAACTACTAGGCCTAGAATTAAGATTTTTGGTTTAAAATGTTCGTAATGAATGCCTCTACAAATCTTGTTATGGTCAAAACCACGCCAGACTTACCGTTTTTGAGAAAAAATATGTGTATCGCACAATAACATACATATTTTTACATATTTTCAGCTAAAAGTATGGCATAATTTGGTTTATTTCCATTTTCTCGGAAACTACTAGGCCTAGAATTAAGATTTTTGGTTTAAAATGTTCGTAATGAATGCCTCTACAAATCTTGTTATGGTCAAAACCACGCCAGACTTACCCTTTTTGAGAAAAAATATGTGCATCGCACAATAACATACATATTTTTAGCTAAAAGTATGGCATAATTTGGTTTATTTCCATTTTCTCGGAAACTACTAGGCCTAGAATTAAGATTTTTGGTTTAAAATGTTCGTAATGAATGCCTCTACAAATCTTGTTATGGTCAAAACCACGCCAGACTTACCGTTTTTGAGAAAAAATATGTGTATCGCACAATAACATACATATTTTTACATATTTTCAGCTAAAAGTATGGCATAATTTGGTTTATTTCCATTTTCTCGGAAACTACTAGGCCTAGAATTAAGATTTTTGGTTTAAAATGTTCGTAATGAATGCCTCTACAAATCTTGTTATGGTCAAAACCACGCCAGACTTACCGTTTTTGAGAAAAAATATGTGCATCGCACAATAACATACATATTTTTAGCTAAAAGTATGGCATAATTTGGTTTATTTCCATTTTCTCGGAAACTACTAGGCCTAGAATTAAGATTTTTGGTTTAAAATGTTCGTAATGAATGCCTCTACAAATCTTGTTATGGTCAAAACCACGCCAGACTTACCGTTTTTGAGAAAAAATATGTGCATCGCACAATAACATACATATTTTTAGCTAAAAGTATGGCATAATTTGGTTTATTTTCATTTTCTCGGAAACTACTAGGCCTAGAATTAAGATTTTTGGTTTAAAATGTTCGTAATGAATGCCTCTACAAATCTTGTTATGGTCAAAACCACGCCAGACTTACCGTTTTTGAGAAAAAATATGTGCATCGCACAATAACATACATATTTTTAGCTAAAAGTATGGCATAATTTGGTTTATTTCCATTTTCTCGGAAACTACTAGGCCTAGAATTAAGATTTTTGGTTTAAAATGTTCGTAATGAATGCCTCTACAAATCTTGTTATGGTCAAAACCACGCCAGACTTACCGTTTTTGAGAAAAAATATGTGTATCGCACAATAACATACATATTTTTACATATTTTCAGCTAAAAGTATGGCATAATTTGGTTTATTTCCATTTTCTCGGAAACTACTAGGCCTAGAATTAAGATTTTTGGTTTAAAATGTTCGTAATGAATGCCTCTACAAATCTTGTTATGGTCAAAACCACGCCAGACTTACCCTTTTTGAGAAAAAATATGTGCATCGCACAATAACATACATATTTTTAGCTAA
This sequence comes from Myathropa florea, assembly GCA_930367185.1. Taxonomy (NCBI): domain Eukaryota; kingdom Metazoa; phylum Arthropoda; class Insecta; order Diptera; family Syrphidae; genus Myathropa; species Myathropa florea. The sequence goes on from OV884003.1 coordinate 39,700,441, forward strand.
AAGTATGGCATAATTTGGTTTATTTCCATTTTCTCGGAAACTACTAGGCCTAGAATTAAGATTTTTGGTTTAAAATGTTCGTAATGAATGCCTCTACAAATCTTGTTATGGTCAAAACCACGCCAGACTTACCGTTTTTGAGAAAAAATATGTGCATCGCACAATAACATACATATTTTTAGCTAAAAGTATGGCATAATTTGGTTTATTTCCATTTTCTCGGAAACTACTAGGCCTAGAATTAAGATTTTTGGTTTAAAATGTTCGTAATGAATGCCTCTACAAATCTTGTTATGGTCAAAACCACGCCAGACTTACCCTTTTTGAGAAAAAATATGTGCATCGCACAATAACATACATATTTTTAGCTAAAAGTATGGCATAATTTGGTTTATTTCCATTTTCTCGGAAACTACTAGGCCTAGAATTAAGATTTTTGGTTTAAAATGTTCGTAATGAATGCCTCTACAAATCTTGTTATGGTCAAAACCACGCCAGACTTACCCTTTTTGAGAAAAAATATGTGCATCGCACAATAACATACATATTTTTAGCTAAAAGTATGGCATAATTTGGTTTATTTCCATTTTCTCGGAAACTACTAGGCCTAGAATTAAGATTTTTGGTTTAAAATGTTCGTAATGAATGCCTCTACAAATCTTGTTATGGTCAAAACCACGCCAGACTTACCGTTTTTGAGAAAAAATATGTGCATCGCACAATAACATACATATTTTTAGCTAAAAGTATGGCATAATTTGGTTTATTTCCATTTTCTCGGAAACTACTAGGCCTAGAATTAAGATTTTTGGTTTAAAATGTTCGTAATGAATGCCTCTACAAATCTTGTTATGGTCAAAACCACGCCAGACTTACCGTTTTTGAGAAAAAATATGTGCATCGCACAATAACATACATATTTTTAGCTAAAAGTATGGCATAATTTGGTTTATTTCCATTTTCTCGGAAACTACTAGGCCTAGAATTAAGATTTTTGGTTTAAAATGTTCGTAATGAATGCCTCTACAAATCTTGTTATGGTCAAAACCACGCCAGACTTACCGTTTTTGAGAAAAAATATGTGCATCGCACAATAACATACATATTTTTAGCTAAAAGTATGGCATAATTTGGTTTATTTCCATTTTCTCGGAAACTACTAGGCCTAGAATTAAGATTTTTGGTTTAAAATGTTCGTAATGAATGCCTCTACAAATCTTGTTATGGTCAAAACCACGCCAGACTTACCCTTTTTGAGAAAAAATATGTGCATCGCACAATAACATACATATTTTTAGCTAAAAGTATGGCATAATTTGGTTTATTTCCATTTTCCCGGAAACTACTAGGCCTAGAATTAAGATTTTTGGTTTAAAATGTTCGTAATGAATGCCTCTACAAATCTTGTTATGGTCAAAACCACGCCAGACTTACCGTTTTTGAGAAAAAATATGTGTATCGCACAATAACATACATATTTTTACATATTTTCAGCTAAAAGTATGGCATAATTTGGTTTATTTCCATTTTCTCGGAAACTACTAGGCCTAGAATTAAGATTTTTGGTTTAAAATGTTCGTAATGAATGCCTCTACAAATCTTGTTATGGTCAAAACCACGCCAGACTTACCGTTTTTGAGAAAAAATATGTGTATCGCACAATAACATACATATTTTTACATATTTTCAGCTAAAAGTATGGCATAATTTGGTTTATTTCCATTTTCTCGGAAACTACTAGGCCTAGAATTAAGATTTTTGGTTTAAAATGTTCGTAATGAATGCCTCTACAAATCTTGTTATGGTCAAAACCACGCCAGACTTACCGTTTTTGAGAAAAAATATGTGCATCGCACAATAACATACATATTTTTAGCTAAAAGTATGGCATAATTTGGTTTATTTCCATTTTCTCGGAAACTACTAGGCCTAGAATTAAGATTTTTGGTTTAAAATGTTCGTAATGAATGCCTCTACAAATCAAAACCACGCCAGACTTACCGTTTTTGAGAAAAAATATGTGCATCGCATTTGGCATTTGGTTTATTTCCATTTTCTCGGAAACTACTAGGCCTAGAATTAAGATTTTTGGTTTAAAATGTTCGTAATGAATGCCTCTACAAATCTTGTTATGGTCAAAACCACGCCAGACTTACCGTTTTTGAGAAAAAATATGTGCATCGCACAATAACATACATATTTTTAGCTAAAAGTATGGCATAATTTGGTTTATTTCCATTTTCTCGGAAACTACTAGGCCTAGAATTAAGATTTTTGGTTTAAAATGTTCGTAATGAATGCCTCTACAAATCTTGTTATGGTCAAAACCACGCCAGACTTACCCTTTTTGAGAAAAAATATGTGCATCGCACAATAACATACATATTTTTAGCTAAAAGTATGGCATAATTTGGTTTATTTCCATTTTCTCGGAAACTACTAGGCCTAGAATTAAGATTTTTGGTTTAAAATGTTCGTAATGAATGCCTCTACAAATCTTGTTATGGTCAAAACCACGCCAGACTTACCCTTTTTGAGAAAAAATATGTGCATCGCACAATAACATACATATTTTTAGCTAAAAGTATGGCATAATTTGGTTTATTTTCATTTTCTCGGAAACTACTAGGCCTAGAATTAAGATTTTTGGTTTAAAATGTTCGTAATGAATGCCTCTACAAATCTTGTTATGGTCAAAACCACGCCAGACTTACCGTTTTTGAGAAAAAATATGTGCATCGCACAATAACATACATATTTTTAGCTAAAAGTATGGCATAATTTGGTTTATTTCCATTTTCTCGGAAACTACTAGGCCTAGAATTAAGATTTTTGGTTTAAAATGTTCGTAATGAATGCCTCTACAAATCTTGTTATGGTCAAAACCACGCCAGACTTACCGTTTTTGAGAAAAAATATGTGCATCGCACAATAACATACATATTTTTAGCTAAAAGTATGGCATAATTTGGTTTATTTCCATTTTCTCGGAAACTACTAGGCCTAGAATTAAGATTTTTGGTTTAAAATGTTCGTAATGAATGCCTCTACAAATCTTGTTATGGTCAAAACCACGCCAGACTTACCCTTTTTGAGAAAAAATATGTGCATCGCACAATAACATACATATTTTTAGCTAAAAGTATGGCATAATTTGGTTTATTTCCATTTTCTCGGAAACTACTAGGCCTAGAATTAAGATTTTTGGTTTAAAATGTTCGTAATGAATGCCTCTACAAATCTTGTTATGGTCAAAACCACGCCAGACTTACCCTTTTTGAGAAAAAATATGTGCATCGCACAATAACATACATATTTTTAGCTAAAAGTATGGCATAATTTGGTTTATTTCCATTTTCCCGGAAACTACTAGGCCTAGAATTAAGATTTTTGGTTTAAAATGTTCGTAATGAATGCCTCTACAAATCTTGTTATGGTCAAAACCACGCCAGACTTACCGTTTTTGAGAAAAAATATGTGTATCGCACAATAACATACATATTTTTACATATTTTCAGCTAAAAGTATGGCATAATTTGGTTTATTTCCATTTTCTCGGAAACTACTAGGCCTAGAATTAAGATTTTTGGTTTAAAATGTTCGTAATGAATGCCTCTACAAATCTTGTTATGGTCAAAACCACGCCAGACTTACCGTTTTTGAGAAAAAATATGTGTATCGCACAATAACATACATATTTTTACATATTTTCAGCTAAAAGTATGGCATAATTTGGTTTATTTCCATTTTCTCGGAAACTACTAGGCCTAGAATTAAGATTTTTGGTTTAAAATGTTCGTAATCTTGTTATGGTCAAAACCACGCCAGACTTACCCTTTTTGAGAAAAAATATGTGCATCGCACAATAACATACATATTTTTAGCTAAAAGTATGGCATAATTTGGTTTATTTCCATTTTCTCGGAAACTACTAGGCCTAGAATTAAGATTTTTGGTTTAAAATGTTCGTAATGAATGCCTCTACAAATCTTGTTATGGTCAAAACCACGCCAGACTTACCGTTTTTGAGAAAAAATATGTGCATCGCACAATAACATACATATTTTTAGCTAAAAGTATGGCATAATTTGGTTTATTTTCATTTTCTCGGAAACTACTAGGCCTAGAATTAAGATTTTTGGTTTAAAATGTTCGTAATGAATGCCTCTACAAATCTTGTTATGGTCAAAACCACGCCAGACTTACCGTTTTTGAGAAAAAATATGTGCATCGCACAATAACATACATATTTTTACATATTTTCAGCTAAAAGTATGGCATAATTTGGTTTATTTCCATTTTCTCGGAAACTACTAGGCCTAGAATTAAGATTTTTGGTTTAAAATGTTCGTAATGAATGCCTCTACAAATCTTGTTATGGTCAAAACCACGCCAGACTTACCCTTTTTGAGAAAAAATATGTGCATCGCACAATAACATACATATTTTTAGCTAAAAGTATGGCATAATTTGGTTTATTTCCATTTTCTCGGAAACTACTAGGCCTAGAATTAAGATTTTTGGTTTAAAATGTTCGTAATGAATGCCTCTACAAATCTTGTTATGGTCAAAACCACGCCAGACTTACCCTTTTTGAGAAAAAATATGTGCATCGCACAATAACATACATATTTTTAGCTAAAAGTATGGCATAATTTGGTTTATTTCCATTTTCTCGGAAACTACTAGGCCTAGAATTAAGATTTTTGGTTTAAAATGTTCGTAATGAATGCCTCTACAAATCTTGTTATGGTCAAAACCACGCCAGACTTACCGTTTTTGAGAAAAAATATGTGCATCGCACAATAACATACATATTTTTAGCTAAAAGTATGGCATAATTTGGTTTATTTCCATTTTCTCGGAAACTACTAGGCCTAGAATTAAGATTTTTGGTTTAAAATGTTCGTAATGAATGCCTCTACAAATCTTGTTATGGTCAAAACCACGCCAGACTTACCGTTTTTGAGAAAAAATATGTGCATCGCACAATAACATACATATTTTTAGCTAAAAGTATGGCATAATTTGGTTTATTTCCATTTTCTCGGAAACTACTAGGCCTAGAATTAAGATTTTTGGTTTAAAATGTTCGTAATGAATGCCTCTACAAATCTTGTTATGGTCAAAACCACGCCAGACTTACCCTTTTTGAGAAAAAATATGTGCATCGCACAATAACATACATATTTTTAGCTAAAAGTATGGCATAATTTGGTTTATTTCCATTTTCTCGGAAACTACTAGGCCTAGAATTAAGATTTTTGGTTTAAAATGTTCGTAATGAATGCCTCTACAAATCTTGTTATGGTCAAAACCACGCCAGACTTACCCTTTTTGAGAAAAAATATGTGCATCGCACAATAACATACATATTTTTAGCTAAAAGTATGGCATAATTTGGTTTATTTCCATTTTCCCGGAAACTACTAGGCCTAGAATTAAGATTTTTGGTTTAAAATGTTCGTAATGAATGCCTCTACAAATCTTGTTATGGTCAAAACCACGCCAGACTTACCGTTTTTGAGAAAAAATATGTGTATCGCACAATAACATACATATTTTTACATATTTTCAGCTAAAAGTATGGCATAATTTGGTTTATTTCCATTTTCTCGGAAACTACTAGGCCTAGAATTAAGATTTTTGGTTTAAAATGTTCGTAATGAATGCCTCTACAAATCTTGTTATGGTCAAAACCACGCCAGACTTACCGTTTTTGAGAAAAAATATGTGTATCGCACAATAACATACATATTTTTACATATTTTCAGCTAAAAGTATGGCATAATTTGGTTTATTTCCATTTTCTCGGAAACTACTAGGCCTAGAATTAAGATTTTTGGTTTAAAATGTTCGTAATGAATGCCTCTACAAATCTTGTTATGGTCAAAACCACGCCAGACTTACCGTTTTTGAGAAAAAATATGTGCATCGCACAATAACATACATATTTTTAGCTAAAAGAATGGCATAATTTGGTTTATTTCCATTTTCTCGGAAACTACTAGGCCTAGAATTAAGATTTTTGGTTTAAAATGTTCGTAATGAATGCCTCTACAAATCAAAACCACGCCAGACTTACCGTTTTTGAGAAAAAATATGTGCATCGCATTTGGCATTTGGTTTATTTCCATTTTCTCGGAAACTACTAGGCCTAGAATTAAGATTTTTGGTTTAAAATGTTCGTAATGAATGCCTCTACAAATCTTGTTATGGTCAAAACCACGCCAGACTTACCGTTTTTGAGAAAAAATATGTGCATCGCACAATAACATACATATTTTTAGCTAAAAGTATGGCATAATTTGGTTTATTTCCATTTTCTCGGAAACTACTAGGCCTAGAATTAAGATTTTTGGTTTAAAATGTTCGTAATGAATGCCTCTACAAATCTTGTTATGGTCAAAACCACGCCAGACTTACCGTTTTTGAGAAAAAATATGTGCATCGCACAATAACATACATATTTTTAGCTAAAAGTATGGCATAATTTGGTTTATTTCCATTTTCTCGGAAACTACTAGGCCTAGAATTAAGATTTTTGGTTTAAAATGTTCGTAATGAATGCCTCTACAAATCTTGTTATGGTCAAAACCACGCCAGACTTACCCTTTTTGAGAAAAAATATGTGCATCGCACAATAACATACATATTTTTAGCTAAAAGTATGGCATAATTTGGTTTATTTCCATTTTCTCGGAAACTACTAGGCCTAGAATTAAGATTTTTGGTTTAAAATGTTCGTAATGAATGCCTCTACAAATCTTGTTATGGTCAAAACCACGCCAGACTTACCCTTTTTGAGAAAAAATATGTGCATCGCACAATAACATACATATTTTTAGCTAAAAGTATGGCATAATTTGGTTTATTTCCATTTTCCCGGAAACTACTAGGCCTAGAATTAAGATTTTTGGTTTAAAATGTTCGTAATGAATGCCTCTACAAATCTTGTTATGGTCAAAACCACGCCAGACTTACCGTTTTTGAGAAAAAATATGTGTATCGCACAATAACATACATATTTTTACATATTTTCAGCTAAAAGTATGGCATAATTTGGTTTATTTCCATTTTCTCGGAAACTACTAGGCCTAGAATTAAGATTTTTGGTTTAAAATGTTCGTAATGAATGCCTCTACAAATCTTGTTATGGTCAAAACCACGCCAGACTTACCGTTTTTGAGAAAAAATATGTGTATCGCACAATAACATACATATTTTTACATATTTTCAGCTAAAAGTATGGCATAATTTGGTTTATTTCCATTTTCTCGGAAACTACTAGGCCTAGAATTAAGATTTTTGGTTTAAAATGTTCGTAATGAATGCCTCTACAAATCTTGTTATGGTCAAAACCACGCCAGACTTACCGTTTTTGAGAAAAAATATGTGCATCGCACAATAACATACATATTTTTAGCTAAAAGAATGGCATAATTTGGTTTATTTCCATTTTCTCGGAAACTACTAGGCCTAGAATTAAGATTTTTGGTTTAAAATGTTCGTAATGAATGCCTCTACAAATCAAAACCACGCCAGACTTACCGTTTTTGAGAAAAAATATGTGCATCGCATTTGGCATTTGGTTTATTTCCATTTTCTCGGAAACTACTAGGCCTAGAATTAAGATTTTTGGTTTAAAATGTTCGTAATGAATGCCTCTACAAATCTTGTTATGGTCAAAACCACGCCAGACTTACCGTTTTTGAGAAAAAATATGTGCATCGCACAATAACATACATATTTTTAGCTAAAAGTATGGCATAATTTGGTTTATTTCCATTTTCTCGGAAACTACTAGGCCTAGAATTAAGATTTTTGGTTTAAAATGTTCGTAATGAATGCCTCTACAAATCTATTTATGGTCAAAACCACGCCAGACTTACCCTTTTTGAGAAAAAATATGTGCATCGCACAATAACATACATATTTTTAGCTAAAAGTATGGCATAATTTGGTTTATTTCCATTTTCTCGGAAACTACTAGGCCTAGAATTAAGATTTTTGGTTTAAAATGTTCGTAATGAATGCCTCTACAAATCTTGTTATGGTCAAAACCACGCCAGACTTACCCTTTTTGAGAAAAAATATGTGCATCGCACAATAACATACATATTTTTAGCTAAAAGTATGGCATAATTTGGTTTATTTTCATTTTCTCGGAAACTACTAGGCCTAGAATTAAGATTTTTGGTTAAAAATGTTCGTAATGAATGCCTCTACAAATCTTGTTATGGTCAAAACCACGCCAGACTTACCGTTTTTGAGAAAAAATATGTGCATCGCACAATAACACATATTTTTAGCTAAAAGTATGGCATAATTTGGTTTATTTCCATTTTCTCGGAAACTACTAGGCCTAGAATTAAGATTTTTGGTTTAAAATGTTCGTAATGAATGCCTCTACAAATCTTGTTATGGTCAAAACCACGCCAGACTTACCGTTTTTGAGAAAAAATATGTGCATCGCACAATAACATACATATTTTTAGCTAAAAGTATGGCATAATTTGGTTTATTTCCATTTTCTCGGAAACTACTAGGCCTAGAATTAAGATTTTTGGTTTAAAATGTTCGTAATGAATGCCTCTACAAATCAAAACCACGCCAGACTTACCGTTTTTGAGAAAAAATATGTGCATCGCACAATAACATACATATTTTTAGCTAAAAGTATGGCATAATTTGGTTTATTTCCATTTTCTCGGAAACTACTAGGCCTAGAATTAAGATTTTTGGTTTAAAATGTTCGTAATGAATGCCTCTACAAATCTTGTTATGGTCAAAACCACGCCAGACTTACCCTTTTTGAGAAAAAATATGTGCATCGCACAATAACATACATATTTTTAGCTAAAAGTATGGCATAATTTGGTTTATTTCCATTTTCCCGGAAACTACTAGGCCTAGAATTAAGATTTTTGGTTTAAAATGTTCGTAATGAATGCCTCTACAAATCTTGTTATGGTCAAAACCACGCCAGACTTACCGTTTTTGAGAAAAAATATGTGTATCGCACAATAACATACATATTTTTACATATTTTCAGCTAAAAGTATGGCATAATTTGGTTTATTTCCATTTTCTCGGAAACTACTAGGCCTAGAATTAAGATTTTTGGTTTAAAATGTTCGTAATGAATGCCTCTACAAATCTTGTTATGGTCAAAACCACGCCAGACTTACCGTTTTTGAGAAAAAATATGTGTATCGCACAATAACATACATATTTTTACATATTTTCAGCTAAAAGTATGGCATAATTTGGTTTATTTCCATTTTCTCGGAAACTACTAGGCCTAGAATTAAGATTTTTGGTTTAAAATGTTTGTAATGAATGCCTCTACAAATCTTGTTATGGTCAAAACCACGCCAGACTTACCGTTTTTGAGAAAAAATATGTGCATCGCACAATAACATACATATTTTTAGCTAAAAGTATGGCATAATTTGGTTTATTTCCATTTTCTCGGAAACTACTAGGCCTAGAATTAAGATTTTTGGTTTAAAATGTTCGTAATGAATGCCTCTACAAATCTTGTTATGGTCAAAACCACGCCAGACTTACCGTTTTTGAGAAAAAATATGTGCATCGCACAATAACATACATATTTTTAGCTAAAAGTATGGCATAATTTGGTTTATTTCCATTTTCTCGGAAACTACTAGGCCTAGAATTAAGATTTTTGGTTTAAAATGTTCGTAATGAATGCCTCTACAAATCTTGTTATGGTCAAAACCACGCCAGACTTACCCTTTTTGAGAAAAAATATGTGCATCGCACAATAACATACATATTTTTAGCTAAAAGTATGGCATAATTTGGTTTATTTCCATTTTCTCGGAAACTACTAGGCCTAGAATTAAGATTTTTGGTTTAAAATGTTCGTAATGAATGCCTCTACAAATCTTGTTATGGTCAAAACCACGCCAGACTTACCGTTTTTGAGAAAAAATATGTGCATCGCACAATAACATACATATTTTTAGCTAAAAGTATGGCATAATTTGGTTTATTTCCATTTTCTCGGAAACTACTAGGCCTAGAATTAAGATTTTTGGTTTAAAATGTTCGTAATGAATGCCTCTACAAATCTTGTTATGGTCAAAACCACGCCAGACTTACCGTTTTTGAGAAAAAATATGTGTATCGCACAATAACATACATATTTTTACATATTTTCAGCTAAAAGTATGGCATAATTTGGTTTATTTCCATTTTCTCGGAAACTACTAGGCCTAGAATTAAGATTTTTGGTTTAAAATGTTCGTAATGAATGCCTCTACAAATCTTGTTATGGTCAAAACCACGCCAGACTTACCGTTTTTGAGAAAAAATATGTGCATCGCACAATAACATACATATTTTTAGCTAAAAGTATGGCATAATTTGGTTTATTTCCATTTTCTCGGAAACTACTAGGCCTAGAATTAAGATTTTTGGTTTAAAATGTTCGTAATGAATGCCTCTACAAATCTTGTTATGGTCAAAACCACGCCAGACTTACCGTTTTTGAGAAAAAATATGTGCATCGCACAATAACATACATATTTTTAGCTAAAAGTATGGCATAATTTGGTTTATTTCCATTTTCTCGGAAACTACTAGGCCTAGAATTAAGATTTTTGGTTTAAAAAGTTCGTAATGAATGCCTCTACAAATCTTGTTATGGTCAAAACCACGCCAGACTTACCGTTTTTGAGAAAAAATATGTGCATCGCACAATAACATACATATTTTTAGCTAAAAGTATGGCATAATTTGGTTTATTTCCATTTTCTCGGAAACTACTAGGCCTAGAATTAAGATTTTTGGTTTAAAATGTTCGTAATGAATGCCTCTACAAATCTTGTTATGGTCAAAACCACGCCAGACTTACCGTTTTTGAGAAAAAATATGTGTATCGCACAATAACATACATATTTTTACATATTTTCAGCTAAAAGTATGGCATAATTTGGTTTATTTCCATTTTCTCGGAAACTACTAGGCCTAGAATTAAGATTTTTGGTTTAAAATGTTCGTAATGAATGCCTCTACAAATCTTGTTATGGTCAAAACCACGCCAGACTTACCCTTTTTGAGAAAAAATATGTGCATCGCACAATAACATACATATTTTTAGCTAAAAGTATGGCATAATTTGGTTTATTTCCATTTTCTCGGAAACTACTAGGCCTAGAATTAAGATTTTTGGTTTAAAATGTTCGTAATGAATGCCTCTACAAATCTTGTTATGGTCAAAACCACGCCAGACTTACCGTTTTTGAGAAAAAATATGTGTATCGCACAATAACATACATATTTTTACATATTTTCAGCTAAAAGTATGGCATAATTTGGTTTATTTCCATTTTCTCGGAAACTACTAGGCCTAGAATTAAGATTTTTGGTTTAAAATGTTCGTAATGAATGCCTCTACAAATCTTGTTATGGTCAAAACCACGCCAGACTTACCGTTTTTGAGAAAAAATATGTGCATCGCACAATAACATACATATTTTTAGCTAAAAGTATGGCATAATTTGGTTTATTTCCATTTTCTCGGAAACTACTAGGCCTAGAATTAAGATTTTTGGTTTAAAATGTTCGTAATGAATGCCTCTACAAATCTTGTTATGGTCAAAACCACGCCAGACTTACCGTTTTTGAGAAAAAATATGTGCATCGCACAATAACATACATATTTTTAGCTAAAAGTATGGCATAATTTGGTTTATTTCCATTTTCTCGGAAACTACTAGGCCTAGAATTAAGATTTTTGGTTTAAAATGTTCGTAATGAATGCCTCTACAAATCTTGTTATGGTCAAAACCACGCCAGACTTACCGTTTTTGAGAAAAAATATGTGCATCGCACAATAACATACATATTTTTAGCTAAAAGTATGGCATAATTTGGTTTATTTCCATTTTCTCGGAAACTACTAGGCCTAGAATTAAGATTTTTGGTTTAAAATGTTCGTAATGAATGCCTCTACAAATCTTGTTATGGTCAAAACCACGCCAGACTTACCGTTTTTGAGAAAAAATATGTGCATCGCACAATAACATACATATTTTTAGCTAAAAGTATGGCATAATTTGGTTTATTTCCATTTTCTCGGAAACTACTAGGCCTAGAATTAAGATTTTTGGTTTAAAATGTTCGTAATGAATGCCTCTACAAATCTTGTTATGGTCAAAACCACGCCAGACTTACCGTTTTTGAGAAAAAATATGTGTATCGCACAATAACATACATATTTTTACATATTTTCAGCTAAAAGTATGGCATAATTTGGTTTATTTCCATTTTCTCGGAAACTACTAGGCCTAGAATTAAGATTTTTGGTTTAAAATGTTCGTAATGAATGCCTCTACAAATCTTGTTATGGTCAAAACCACGCCAGACTTACCGTTTTTGAGAAAAAATATGTGCATCGCACAATAACATACATATTTTTAGCTAAAAGTATGGCATAATTTGGTTTATTTCCATTTTCTCGGAAACTACTAGGCCTAGAATTAAGATTTTTGGTTTAAAATGTTCGTAATGAATGCCTCTACAAATCTTGTTATGGTCAAAACCACGCCAGACTTACCGTTTTTGAGAAAAAATATGTGTATCGCACAATAACATACATATTTTTACATATTTTCAGCTAAAAGTATGGCATAATTTGGTTTATTTCCATTTTCTCGGAAACTACTAGGCCTAGAATTAAGATTTTTGGTTTAAAATGTTCGTAATGAATGCCTCTACAAATCTTGTTATGGTCAAAACCACGCCAGACTTACCCTTTTTGAGAAAAAATATGTGCATCGCACAATAACATACATATTTTTAGCTAAAAGTATGGCATAATTTGGTTTATTTCCATTTTCTCGGAAACTACTAGGCCTAGAATTAAGATTTTTGGTTTAAAATGTTCGTAATGAATGCCTCTACAAATCTTGTTATGGTCAAAACCACGCCAGACTTACCGTTTTTGAGAAAAAATATGTGTATCGCACAATAACATACATATTTTTACATATTTTCAGCTAAAAGTATGGCATAATTTGGTTTATTTCCATTTTCTCGGAAACTACTAGGCCTAGAATTAAGATTTTTGGTTTAAAATGTTCGTAATGAATGCCTCTACAAATCTTGTTATGGTCAAAACCACGCCAGACTTACCGTTTTTGAGAAAAAATATGTGCATCGCACAATAACATACATATTTTTAGCTAAAAGTATGGCATAATTTGGTTTATTTCCATTTTCTCGGAAACTACTAGGCCTAGAATTAAGATTTTTGGTTTAAAATGTTCGTAATGAATGCCTCTACAAATCTTGTTATGGTCAAAACCACGCCAGACTTACCGTTTTTGAGAAAAAATATGTGCATCGCACAATAACATACATATTTTTAGCTAAAAGTATGGCATAATTTGGTTTATTTTCATTTTCTCGGAAACTACTAGGCCTAGAATTAAGATTTTTGGTTTAAAATGTTCGTAATGAATGCCTCTACAAATCTTGTTATGGTCAAAACCACGCCAGACTTACCGTTTTTGAGAAAAAATATGTGCATCGCACAATAACATACATATTTTTAGCTAAAAGTATGGCATAATTTGGTTTATTTCCATTTTCTCGGAAACTACTAGGCCTAGAATTAAGATTTTTGGTTTAAAATGTTCGTAATGAATGCCTCTACAAATCTTGTTATGGTCAAAACCACGCCAGACTTACCGTTTTTGAGAAAAAATATGTGTATCGCACAATAACATACATATTTTTACATATTTTCAGCTAAAAGTATGGCATAATTTGGTTTATTTCCATTTTCTCGGAAACTACTAGGCCTAGAATTAAGATTTTTGGTTTAAAATGTTCGTAATGAATGCCTCTACAAATCTTGTTATGGTCAAAACCACGCCAGACTTACCCTTTTTGAGAAAAAATATGTGCATCGCACAATAACATACATATTTTTAGCTAAAAGTATGGCATAATTTGGTTTATTTCCATTTTCTCGGAAACTACTAGGCCTAGAATTAAGATTTTTGGTTTAAAATGTTCGTAATGAATGCCTCTACAAATCTTGTTATGGTCAAAACCACGCCAGACTTACCGTTTTTGAGAAAAAATATGTGCATCGCACAATAACATACATATTTTTAGCTAAAAGTATGGCATAATTTGGTTTATTTCCATTTTCTCGGAAACTACTAGGCCTAGAATTAAGATTTTTGGTTTAAAATGTTCGTAATGAATGCCTCTACAAATCTTGTTATGGTCAAAACCACGCCAGACTTACCCTTTTTGAGAAAAAATATGTGCATCGCACAATAACATACATATTTTTAGCTAAAAGTATGGCATAATTTGGTTTATTTCCATTTTCTCGGAAACTACTAGGCCTAGAATTAAGATTTTTGGTTTAAAATGTTCGTAATGAATGCCTCTACAAATCTTGTTATGGTCAAAACCACGCCAGACTTACCCTTTTTGAGAAAAAATATGTGCATCGCACAATAACATACATATTTTTAGCTAAAAGTATGGCATAATTTGGTTTATTTCCATTTTCTCGGAAACTACTAGGCCTAGAATTAAGATTTTTGGTTTAAAATGTTCGTAATGAATGCCTCTACAAATCTTGTTATGGTCAAAACCACGCCAGACTTACCGTTTTTGAGAAAAAATATGTGCATCGCACAATAACATACATATTTTTAGCTAAAAGTATGGCATAATTTGGTTTATTTCCATTTTCTCGGAAACTACTAGGCCTAGAATTAAGATTTTTGGTTTAAAATGTTCGTAATGAATGCCTCTACAAATCTTGTTATGGTCAAAACCACGCCAGACTTACCGTTTTTGAGAAAAAATATGTGCATCGCACAATAACATACATATTTTTAGCTAAAAGTATGGCATAATTTGGTTTATTTCCATTTTCTCGGAAACTACTAGGCCTAGAATTAAGATTTTTGGTTTAAAATGTTCGTAATGAATGCCTCTACAAATCTTGTTATGGTCAAAACCACGCCAGACTTACCCTTTTTGAGAAAAAATATGTGCATCGCACAATAACATACATATTTTTAGCTAAAAGTATGGCATAATTTGGTTTATTTCCATTTTCTCGGAAACTACTAGGCCTAGAATTAAGATTTTTGGTTTAAAATGTTCGTAATGAATGCCTCTACAAATCTTGTTATGGTCAAAACCACGCCAGACTTACCCTTTTTGAGAAAAAATATGTGCATCGCACAATAACATACATATTTTTAGCTAAAAGTATGGCATAATTTGGTTTATTTCCATTTTCCCGGAAACTACTAGGCCTAGAATTAAGATTTTTGGTTTAAAATGTTCGTAATGAATGCCTCTACAAATCTTGTTATGGTCAAAACCACGCCAGACTTACCGTTTTTGAGAAAAAATATGTGTATCGCACAATAACATACATATTTTTACATATTTTCAGCTAAAAGTATGGCATAATTTGGTTTATTTCCATTTTCTCGGAAACTACTAGGCCTAGAATTAAGATTTTTGGTTTAAAATGTTCGTAATGAATGCCTCTACAAATCTTGTTATGGTCAAAACCACGCCAGACTTACCGTTTTTGAGAAAAAATATGTGTATCGCACAATAACATACATATTTTTACATATTTTCAGCTAAAAGTATGGCATAATTTGGTTTATTTCCATTTTCTCGGAAACTACTAGGCCTAGAATTAAGATTTTTGGTTTAAAATGTTCGTAATGAATGCCTCTACAAATCTTGTTATGGTCAAAACCACGCCAGACTTACCGTTTTTGAGAAAAAATATGTGCATCGCACAATAACATACATATTTTTAGCTAAAAGTATGGCATAATTTGGTTTATTTCCATTTTCTCGGAAACTACTAGGCCTAGAATTAAGATTTTTGGTTTAAAATGTTCGTAATGAATGCCTCTACAAATCAAAACCACGCCAGACTTACCGTTTTTGAGAAAAAATATGTGCATCGCATTTGGCATTTGGTTTATTTCCATTTTCTCGGAAACTACTAGGCCTAGAATTAAGATTTTTGGTTTAAAATGTTCGTAATGAATGCCTCTACAAATCTTGTTATGGTCAAAACCACGCCAGACTTACCGTTTTTGAGAAAAAATATGTGTATCGCACAATAACATACATATTTTTACATATTTTCAGCTAAAAGTATGGCATAATTTGGTTTATTTCCATTTTCTCGGAAACTACTAGGCCTAGAATTAAGATTTTTGGTTTAAAATGTTCGTAATGAATGCCTCTACAAATCTTGTTATGGTCAAAACCACGCCAGACTTACCGTTTTTGAGAAAAAATATGTGCATCGCACAATAACATACATATTTTTAGCTAAAAGTATGGCATAATTTGGTTTATTTCCATTTTCTCGGAAACTACTAGGCCTAGAATTAAGATTTTTGGTTTAAAATGTTCGTAATGAATGCCTCTACAAATCAAAACCACGCCAGACTTACCGTTTTTGAGAAAAAATATGTGCATCGCATTTGGCATTTGGTTTATTTCCATTTTCTCGGAAACTACTAGGCCTAGAATTAAGATTTTTGGTTTAAAATGTTCGTAATGAATGCCTCTACAAATCTTGTTATGGTCAAAACCACGCCAGACTTACCGTTTTTGAGAAAAAATATGTGCATCGCACAATAACATACATATTTTTAGCTAAAAGTATGGCATAATTTGGTTTATTTCCATTTTCTCGGAAACTACTAGGCCTAGAATTAAGATTTTTGGTTTAAAATGTTCGTAATGAATGCCTCTACAAATCTTGTTATGGTCAAAACCACGCCAGACTTACCCTTTTTGAGAAAAAATATGTGCATCGCACAATAACATACATATTTTTAGCTAAAAGTATGGCATAATTTGGTTTATTTCCATTTTCTCGGAAACTACTAGGCCTAGAATTAAGATTTTTGGTTTAAAATGTTCGTAATGAATGCCTCTACAAATCTTGTTATGGTCAAAACCACGCCAGACTTACCCTTTTTGAGAAAAAATATGTGCATCGCACAATAACATACATATTTTTAGCTAAAAGTATGGCATAATTTGGTTTATTTTCATTTTCTCGGAAACTACTAGGCCTAGAATTAAGATTTTTGGTTTAAAATGTTCGTAATGAATGCCTCTACAAATCTTGTTATGGTCAAAACCACGCCAGACTTACCGTTTTTGAGAAAAAATATGTGCATCGCACAATAACATACATATTTTTAGCTAAAAGTATGGCATAATTTGGTTTATTTCCATTTTCTCGGAAACTACTAGGCCTAGAATTAAGATTTTTGGTTTAAAATGTTCGTAATGAATGCCTCTACAAATCTTGTTATGGTCAAAACCACGCCAGACTTACCGTTTTTGAGAAAAAATATGTGCATCGCACAATAACATACATATTTTTAGCTAAAAGTATGGCATAATTTGGTTTATTTCCATTTTCTCGGAAACTACTAGGCCTAGAATTAAGATTTTTGGTTTAAAATGTTCGTAATGAATGCCTCTACAAATCTTGTTATGGTCAAAACCACGCCAGACTTACCCTTTTTGAGAAAAAATATGTGCATCGCACAATAACATACATATTTTTAGCTAAAAGTATGGCATAATTTGGTTTATTTCCATTTTCTCGGAAACTACTAGGCCTAGAATTAAGATTTTTGGTTTAAAATGTTCGTAATGAATGCCTCTACAAATCTTGTTATGGTCAAAACCACGCCAGACTTACCCTTTTTGAGAAAAAATATGTGCATCGCACAATAACATACATATTTTTAGCTAAAAGTATGGCATAATTTGGTTTATTTCCATTTTCTCGGAAACTACTAGGCCTAGAATTAAGATTTTTGGTTTAAAATGTTCGTAATGAATGCCTCTACAAATCTTGTTATGGTCAAAACCACGCCAGACTTACCGTTTTTGAGAAAAAATATGTGTATCGCACAATAACATACATATTTTTACATATTTTCAGCTAAAAGTATGGCATAATTTGGTTTATTTCCATTTTCTCGGAAACTACTAGGCCTAGAATTAAGATTTTTGGTTTAAAATGTTCGTAATCTTGTTATGGTCAAAACCACGCCAGACTTACCCTTTTTGAGAAAAAATATGTGCATCGCACAATAACATACATATTTTTAGCTAAAAGTATGGCATAATTTGGTTTATTTCCATTTTCTCGGAAACTACTAGGCCTAGAATTAAGATTTTTGGTTTAAAATGTTCGTAATGAATGCCTCTACAAATCTCGTTATGGTCAAAACCACGCCAGACTTACCGTTTTTGAGAAAAAATATGTGCATCGCACAATAACATACATATTTTTAGCTAAAAGTATGGCATAATTTGGTTTATTTTCATTTTCTCGGAAACTACTAGGCCTAGAATTAAGATTTTTGGTTTAAAATGTTCGTAATGAATGCCTCTACAAATCTTGTTATGGTCAAAACCACGCCAGACTTACCGTTTTTGAGAAAAAATATGTGCATCGCACAATAACATACATATTTTTACATATTTTCAGCTAAAAGTATGGCATAATTTGGTTTATTTCCATTTTCTCGGAAACTACTAGGCCTAGAATTAAGATTTTTGGTTTAAAATGTTCGTAATGAATGCCTCTACAAATCTTGTTATGGTCAAAACCACGCCAGACTTACCCTTTTTGAGAAAAAATATGTGCATCGCACAATAACATACATATTTTTAGCTAAAAGTATGGCATAATTTGGTTTATTTCCATTTTCTCGGAAACTACTAGGCCTAGAATTAAGATTTTTGGTTTAAAATGTTCGTAATGAATGCCTCTACAAATCTTGTTATGGTCAAAACCACGCCAGACTTACCCTTTTTGAGAAAAAATATGTGCATCGCACAATAACATACATATTTTTAGCTAAAAGTATGGCATAATTTGGTTTATTTCCATTTTCTCGGAAACTACTAGGCCTAGAATTAAGATTTTTGGTTTAAAATGTTCGTAATGAATGCCTCTACAAATCTTGTTATGGTCAAAACCACGCCAGACTTACCGTTTTTGAGAAAAAATATGTGCATCGCACAATAACATACATATTTTTAGCTAAAAGTATGGCATAATTTGGTTTATTTCCATTTTCTCGGAAACTACTAGGCCTAGAATTAAGATTTTTGGTTTAAAATGTTCGTAATGAATGCCTCTACAAATCTTGTTATGGTCAAAACCACGCCAGACTTACCGTTTTTGAGAAAAAATATGTGCATCGCACAATAACATACATATTTTTAGCTAAAAGTATGGCATAATTTGGTTTATTTCCATTTTCTCGGAAACTACTAGGC
This sequence comes from Myathropa florea, assembly GCA_930367185.1. NCBI lineage: Eukaryota > Metazoa > Arthropoda > Insecta > Diptera > Syrphidae > Myathropa > Myathropa florea. Next base: position 39,719,809 of record OV884003.1, read on the forward strand.
CTAGAATTAAGATTTTTGGTTTAAAATGTTCGTAATGAATGCCTCTACAAATCTTGTTATGGTCAAAACCACGCCAGACTTACCCTTTTTGAGAAAAAATATGTGCATCGCACAATAACATACATATTTTTAGCTAAAAGTATGGCATAATTTGGTTTATTTCCATTTTCTCGGAAACTACTAGGCCTAGAATTAAGATTTTTGGTTTAAAATGTTCGTAATGAATGCCTCTACAAATCTTGTTATGGTCAAAACCACGCCAGACTTACCCTTTTTGAGAAAAAATATGTGCATCGCACAATAACATACATATTTTTAGCTAAAAGTATGGCATAATTTGGTTTATTTCCATTTTCCCGGAAACTACTAGGCCTAGAATTAAGATTTTTGGTTTAAAATGTTCGTAATGAATGCCTCTACAAATCTTGTTATGGTCAAAACCACGCCAGACTTACCGTTTTTGAGAAAAAATATGTGTATCGCACAATAACATACATATTTTTACATATTTTCAGCTAAAAGTATGGCATAATTTGGTTTATTTCCATTTTCTCGGAAACTACTAGGCCTAGAATTAAGATTTTTGGTTTAAAATGTTCGTAATGAATGCCTCTACAAATCTTGTTATGGTCAAAACCACGCCAGACTTACCGTTTTTGAGAAAAAATATGTGTATCGCACAATAACATACATATTTTTACATATTTTCAGCTAAAAGTATGGCATAATTTGGTTTATTTCCATTTTCTCGGAAACTACTAGGCCTAGAATTAAGATTTTTGGTTTAAAATGTTCGTAATGAATGCCTCTACAAATCTTGTTATGGTCAAAACCACGCCAGACTTACCGTTTTTGAGAAAAAATATGTGCATCGCACAATAACATACATATTTTTAGCTAAAAGAATGGCATAATTTGGTTTATTTCCATTTTCTCGGAAACTACTAGGCCTAGAATTAAGATTTTTGGTTTAAAATGTTCGTAATGAATGCCTCTACAAATCAAAACCACGCCAGACTTACCGTTTTTGAGAAAAAATATGTGCATCGCATTTGGCATTTGGTTTATTTCCACTTTCTCGGAAACTACTAGGCCTAGAATTAAGATTTTTGGTTTAAAATGTTCGTAATGAATGCCTCTACAAATCTTGTTATGGTCAAAACCACGCCAGACTTACCGTTTTTGAGAAAAAATATGTGCATCGCACAATAACATACATATTTTTAGCTAAAAGTATGGCATAATTTGGTTTATTTCCATTTTCTCGGAAACTACTAGGCCTAGAATTAAGATTTTTGGTTTAAAATGTTCGTAATGAATGCCTCTACAAATCTATTTATGGTCAAAACCACGCCAGACTTACCCTTTTTGAGAAAAAATATGTGCATCGCACAATAACATACATATTTTTAGCTAAAAGTATGGCATAATTTGGTTTATTTCCATTTTCTCGGAAACTACTAGGCCTAGAATTAAGATTTTTGGTTTAAAATGTTCGTAATGAATGCCTCTACAAATCTTGTTATGGTCAAAACCACGCCAGACTTACCCTTTTTGAGAAAAAATATGTGCATCGCACAATAACATACATATTTTTAGCTAAAAGTATGGCATAATTTGGTTTATTTTCATTTTCTCGGAAACTACTAGGCCTAGAATTAAGATTTTTGGTTAAAAATGTTCGTAATGAATGCCTCTACAAATCTTGTTATGGTCAAAACCACGCCAGACTTACCGTTTTTGAGAAAAAATATGTGCATCGCACAATAACACATATTTTTAGCTAAAAGTATGGCATAATTTGGTTTATTTCCATTTTCTCGGAAACTACTAGGCCTAGAATTAAGATTTTTGGTTTAAAATGTTCGTAATGAATGCCTCTACAAATCTTGTTATGGTCAAAACCACGCCAGACTTACCGTTTTTGAGAAAAAATATGTGCATCGCACAATAACATACATATTTTTAGCTAAAAGTATGGCATAATTTGGTTTATTTCCATTTTCTCGGAAACTACTAGGCCTAGAATTAAGATTTTTGGTTTAAAATGTTCGTAATGAATGCCTCTACAAATCTTGTTATGGTCAAAACCACGCCAGACTTACCCTTTTTGAGAAAAAATATGTGCATCGCACAATAACATACATATTTTTAGCTAAAAGTATGGCATAATTTGGTTTATTTCCATTTTCTCGGAAACTACTAGGCCTAGAATTAAGATTTTTGGTTTAAAATGTTCGTAATGAATGCCTCTACAAATCTTGTTATGGTCAAAACCACGCCAGACTTACCCTTTTTGAGAAAAAATATGTGCATCGCACAATAACATACATATTTTTAGCTAAAAGTATGGCATAATTTGGTTTATTTCCATTTTCCCGGAAACTACTAGGCCTAGAATTAAGATTTTTGGTTTAAAATGTTCGTAATGAATGCCTCTACAAATCTTGTTATGGTCAAAACCACGCCAGACTTACCGTTTTTGAGAAAAAATATGTGTATCGCACAATAACATACATATTTTTACATATTTTCAGCTAAAAGTATGGCATAATTTGGTTTATTTCCATTTTCTCGGAAACTACTAGGCCTAGAATTAAGATTTTTGGTTTAAAATGTTCGTAATGAATGCCTCTACAAATCTTGTTATGGTCAAAACCACGCCAGACTTACCGTTTTTGAGAAAAAATATGTGTATCGCACAATAACATACATATTTTTACATATTTTCAGCTAAAAGTATGGCATAATTTGGTTTATTTCCATTTTCTCGGAAACTACTAGGCCTAGAATTAAGATTTTTGGTTTAAAATGTTTGTAATGAATGCCTCTACAAATCTTGTTATGGTCAAAACCACGCCAGACTTACCGTTTTTGAGAAAAAATATGTGCATCGCACAATAACATACATATTTTTAGCTAAAAGTATGGCATAATTTGGTTTATTTCCATTTTCTCGGAAACTACTAGGCCTAGAATTAAGATTTTTGGTTTAAAATGTTCGTAATGAATGCCTCTACAAATCTTGTTATGGTCAAAACCACGCCAGACTTACCGTTTTTGAGAAAAAATATGTGCATCGCACAATAACATACATATTTTTAGCTAAAAGTATGGCATAATTTGGTTTATTTCCATTTTCTCGGAAACTACTAGGCCTAGAATTAAGATTTTTGGTTTAAAATGTTCGTAATGAATGCCTCTACAAATCTTGTTATGGTCAAAACCACGCCAGACTTACCCTTTTTGAGAAAAAATATGTGCATCGCACAATAACATACATATTTTTAGCTAAAAGTATGGCATAATTTGGTTTATTTCCATTTTCTCGGAAACTACTAGGCCTAGAATTAAGATTTTTGGTTTAAAATGTTCGTAATGAATGCCTCTACAAATCTTGTTATGGTCAAAACCACGCCAGACTTACCGTTTTTGAGAAAAAATATGTGCATCGCACAATAACATACATATTTTTAGCTAAAAGTATGGCATAATTTGGTTTATTTCCATTTTCTCGGAAACTACTAGGCCTAGAATTAAGATTTTTGGTTTAAAATGTTCGTAATGAATGCCTCTACAAATCTTGTTATGGTCAAAACCACGCCAGACTTACCGTTTTTGAGAAAAAAATATGTGTATCGCACAATAACATACATATTTTTACATATTTTCAGCTAAAAGTATGGCATAATTTGGTTTATTTCCATTTTCTCGGAAACTACTAGGCCTAGAATTAAGATTTTTGGTTTAAAATGTTCGTAATGAATGCCTCTACAAATCTTGTTATGGTCAAAACCACGCCAGACTTACCGTTTTTGAGAAAAAATATGTGCATCGCACAATAACATACATATTTTTAGCTAAAAGTATGGCATAATTTGGTTTATTTCCATTTTCTCGGAAACTACTAGGCCTAGAATTAAGATTTTTGGTTTAAAATGTTCGTAATGAATGCCTCTACAAATCTTGTTATGGTCAAAACCACGCCAGACTTACCGTTTTTGAGAAAAAATATGTGCATCGCACAATAACATACATATTTTTAGCTAAAAGTATGGCATAATTTGGTTTATTTCCATTTTCTCGGAAACTACTAGGCCTAGAATTAAGATTTTTGGTTTAAAAAGTTCGTAATGAATGCCTCTACAAATCTTGTTATGGTCAAAACCACGCCAGACTTACCGTTTTTGAGAAAAAATATGTGCATCGCACAATAACATACATATTTTTAGCTAAAAGTATGGCATAATTTGGTTTATTTCCATTTTCTCGGAAACTACTAGGCCTAGAATTAAGATTTTTGGTTTAAAATGTTCGTAATGAATGCCTCTACAAATCTTGTTATGGTCAAAACCACGCCAGACTTACCGTTTTTGAGAAAAAATATGTGTATCGCACAATAACATACATATTTTTACATATTTTCAGCTAAAAGTATGGCATAATTTGGTTTATTTCCATTTTCTCGGAAACTACTAGGCCTAGAATTAAGATTTTTGGTTTAAAATGTTCGTAATGAATGCCTCTACAAATCTTGTTATGGTCAAAACCACGCCAGACTTACCCTTTTTGAGAAAAAATATGTGCATCGCACAATAACATACATATTTTTAGCTAAAAGTATGGCATAATTTGGTTTATTTCCATTTTCTCGGAAACTACTAGGCCTAGAATTAAGATTTTTGGTTTAAAATGTTCGTAATGAATGCCTCTACAAATCTTGTTATGGTCAAAACCACGCCAGACTTACCGTTTTTGAGAAAAAATATGTGTATCGCACAATAACATACATATTTTTACATATTTTCAGCTAAAAGTATGGCATAATTTGGTTTATTTCCATTTTCTCGGAAACTACTAGGCCTAGAATTAAGATTTTTGGTTTAAAATGTTCGTAATGAATGCCTCTACAAATCTTGTTATGGTCAAAACCACGCCAGACTTACCGTTTTTGAGAAAAAATATGTGCATCGCACAATAACATACATATTTTTAGCTAAAAGTATGGCATAATTTGGTTTATTTCCATTTTCTCGGAAACTACTAGGCCTAGAATTAAGATTTTTGGTTTAAAATGTTCGTAATGAATGCCTCTACAAATCTTGTTATGGTCAAAACCACGCCAGACTTACCGTTTTTGAGAAAAAATATGTGCATCGCACAATAACATACATATTTTTAGCTAAAAGTATGGCATAATTTGGTTTATTTTCATTTTCTCGGAAACTACTAGGCCTAGAATTAAGATTTTTGGTTTAAAATGTTCGTAATGAATGCCTCTACAAATCTTGTTATGGTCAAAACCACGCCAGACTTACCGTTTTTGAGAAAAAATATGTGCATCGCACAATAACATACATATTTTTAGCTAAAAGTATGGCATAATTTGGTTTATTTCCATTTTCTCGGAAACTACTAGGCCTAGAATTAAGATTTTTGGTTTAAAATGTTCGTAATGAATGCCTCTACAAATCTTGTTATGGTCAAAACCACGCCAGACTTACCGTTTTTGAGAAAAAATATGTGCATCGCACAATAACATACATATTTTTAGCTAAAAGTATGGCATAATTTGGTTTATTTTCATTTTCTCGGAAACTACTAGGCCTAGAATTAAGATTTTTGGTTTAAAATGTTCGTAATGAATGCCTCTACAAATCTTGTTATGGTCAAAACCACGCCAGACTTACCGTTTTTGAGAAAAAATATGTGCATCGCACAATAACATACATATTTTTAGCTAAAAGTATGGCATAATTTGGTTTATTTCCATTTTCTCGGAAACTACTAGGCCTAGAATTAAGATTTTTGGTTTAAAATGTTCGTAATGAATGCCTCTACAAATCTTGTTATGGTCAAAACCACGCCAGACTTACCGTTTTTGAGAAAAAATATGTGTATCGCACAATAACATACATATTTTTACATATTTTCAGCTAAAAGTATGGCATAATTTGGTTTATTTCCATTTTCTCGGAAACTACTAGGCCTAGAATTAAGATTTTTGGTTTAAAATGTTCGTAATGAATGCCTCTACAAATCTTGTTATGGTCAAAACCACGCCAGACTTACCGTTTTTGAGAAAAAATATGTGTATCGCACAATAACATACATATTTTTACATATTTTCAGCTAAAAGTATGGCATAATTTGTTCGTAATGAATGCCTCTACAAATCTTGTTATGGTCAAAACCACGCCAGACTTACCGTTTTTGAGAAAAAATATGTGCATCGCACAATAACATACATATTTTTAGCTAAAAGTATGGCATAATTTGGTTTATTTCCATTTTCTCGGAAACTACTAGGCCTAGAATTAAGATTTTTGGTTTAAAAAGTTCGTAATGAATGCCTCTACAAATCTTGTTATGGTCAAAACCACGCCAGACTTACCGTTTTTGAGAAAAAATATGTGCATCGCACAATAACATACATATTTTTAGCTAAAAGTATGGCATAATTTGGTTTATTTTCATTTTCTCGGAAACTACTAGGCCTAGAATTAAGATTTTTGGTTTAAAATGTTCGTAATGAATGCCTCTACAAATCTTGTTATGGTCAAAACCACGCCAGACTTACCGTTTTTGAGAAAAAATATGTGCATCGCACAATAACATACATATTTTTAGCTAAAAGTATGGCATAATTTGGTTTATTTTCATTTTCTCGGAAACTACTAGGCCTAGAATTAAGATTTTTGGTTTAAAATGTTCGTAATGAATGCCTCTACAAATCTTGTTATGGTCAAAACCACGCCAGACTTACCGTTTTTGAGAAAAAATATGTGTATCGCACAATAACATACATATTTTTACATATTTTCAGCTAAAAGTATGGCATAATTTGGTTTATTTCCATTTTCTCGGAAACTACTAGGCCTAGAATTAAGATTTTTGGTTTAAAATGTTCGTAATGAATGCCTCTACAAATCTTGTTATGGTCAAAACCACGCCAGACTTACCGTTTTTGAGAAAAAATATGTGCATCGCACAATAACATACATATTTTTAGCTAAAAGTATGGCATAATTTGGTTTATTTTCATTTTCTCGGAAACTACTAGGCCTAGAATTAAGATTTTTGGTTTAAAATGTTCGTAATGAATGCCTCTACAAATCTTGTTATGGTCAAAACCACGCCAGACTTACCGTTTTTGAGAAAAAATATGTGTATCGCACAATAACATACATATTTTTACATATTTTCAGCTAAAAGTATGGCATAATTTGGTTTATTTCCATTTTCTCGGAAACTACTAGGCCTAGAATTAAGATTTTTGGTTTAAAATGTTCGTAATGAATGCCTCTACAAATCTTGTTATGGTCAAAACCACGCCAGACTTACCGTTTTTGAGAAAAAATATGTGCATCGCACAATAACATACATATTTTTAGCTAAAAGTATGGCATAATTTGGTTTATTTTCATTTTCTCGGAAACTACTAGGCCTAGAATTAAGATTTTTGGTTTAAAATGTTCGTAATGAATGCCTCTACAAATCTTGTTATGGTCAAAACCACGCCAGACTTACCGTTTTTGAGAAAAAATATGTGCATCGCACAATAACATACATATTTTTAGCTAAAAGTATGGCATAATTTGGTTTATTTCCATTTTCTCGGAAACTACTAGGCCTAGAATTAAGATTTTTGGTTTAAAATGTTCGTAATGAATGCCTCTACAAATCTTGTTATGGTCAAAACCACGCCAGACTTACCCTTTTTGAGAAAAAATATGTGCATCGCACAATAACATACATATTTTTAGCTAAAAGTATGGCATAATTTGGTTTATTTTCATTTTCTCGGAAACTACTAGGCCTAGAATTAAGATTTTTGGTTTAAAATGTTCGTAATGAATGCCTCTACAAATCTTGTTATGGTCAAAACCACGCCAGACTTACCGTTTTTGAGAAAAAATATGTGCATCGCACAATAACATACATATTTTTAGCTAAAAGTATGGCATAATTTGGTTTATTTCCATTTTCTCGGAAACTACTAGGCCTAGAATTAAGATTTTTGGTTTAAAATGTTCGTAATGAATGCCTCTACAAATCTTGTTATGGTCAAAACCACGCCAGACTTACCGTTTTTGAGAAAAAATATGTGCATCGCACAATAACATACATATTTTTAGCTAAAAGTATGGCATAATTTGGTTTATTTTCATTTTCTCGGAAACTACTAGGCCTAGAATTAAGATTTTTGGTTTAAAATGTTCGTAATGAATGCCTCTACAAATCTTGTTATGGTCAAAACCACGCCAGACTTACCGTTTTTGAGAAAAAATATGTGCATCGCACAATAACATACATATTTTTAGCTAAAAGTATGGCATAATTTGGTTTATTTTCATTTTCTCGGAAACTACTAGGCCTAGAATTAAGATTTTTGGTTTAAAATGTTCGTAATGAATGCCTCTACAAATCTTGTTATGGTCAAAACCACGCCAGACTTACCGTTTTTGAGAAAAAATATGTGCATCGCACAATAACATACATATTTTTAGCTAAAAGTATGGCATAATTTGGTTTATTTCCATTTTCTCGGAAACTACTAGGCCTAGAATTAAGATTTTTGGTTTAAAATGTTCGTAATGAATGCCTCTACAAATCTTGTTATGGTCAAAACCACGCCAGACTTACCGTTTTTGAGAAAAAATATGTGTATCGCACAATAACATACATATTTTTACATATTTTCAGCTAAAAGTATGGCATAATTTGGTTTATTTCCATTTTCTCGGAAACTACTAGGCCTAGAATTAAGATTTTTGGTTTAAAATGTTCGTAATGAATGCCTCTACAAATCTTGTTATGGTCAAAACCACGCCAGACTTACCGTTTTTGAGAAAAAATATGTGCATCGCACAATAACATACATATTTTTACATATTTTCAGCTAAAAGTATGGCATAATTTGGTTTATTTCCATTTTCTCGGAAACTACTAGGCCTAGAATTAAGATTTTTGGTTTAAAATGTTCGTAATGAATGCCTCTACAAATCTTGTTATGGTCAAAACCACGCCAGACTTACCGTTTTTGAGAAAAAATATGTGTATCGCACAATACCATACATATTTTTACATATTTTCAGCTAAAAGTATGGCATAATTTGGTTTATTTCCATTTTCTCGGAAACTACTAGGCCTAGAATTAAGATTTTTGGTTTAAAATGTTCGTAATGAATGCCTCTACAAATCTTGTTATGGTCAAAACCACGCCAGACTTACCGTTTTTGAGAAAAAATATGTGTATCGCACAATAACATACATATTTTTACATATTTTCAGCTAAAAGTATGGCATAATTTGGTTTATTTCCATTTTCTCGGAAACTACTAGGCCTAGAATTAAGATTTTTGGTTTAAAATGTTCGTAATGAATGCCTCTACAAATCTTGTTATGGTCAAAACCACGCCAGACTTACCGTTTTTGAGAAAAAATATGTGCATCGCACAATAACATACATATTTTTAGCTAAAAGTATGGCATAATTTGGTTTATTTCCATTTTCTCGGAAACTACTAGGCCTAGAATTAAGATTTTTGGTTTAAAATGTTCGTAATGAATGCCTCTACAAATCTTGTTATGGTCAAAACCACGCCAGACTTACCGTTTTTGAGAAAAAATATGTGTATCGCACAATAACATACATATTTTTACATATTTTCAGCTAAAAGTATGGCATAATTTGGTTTATTTCCATTTTCTCGGAAACTACTAGGCCTAGAATTAAGATTTTTGGTTTAAAATGTTCGTAATGAATGCCTCTACAAATCTTGTTATGGTCAAAACCACGCCAGACTTACCGTTTTTGAGAAAAAATATGTGTATCGCACAATAACATACATATTTTTACATATTTTCAGCTAAAAGTATGGCATAATTTGGTTTATTTCCATTTTCTCGGAAACTACTAGGCCTAGAATTAAGATTTTTGGTTTAAAATGTTCGTAATGAATGCCTCTACAAATCTTGTTATGGTCAAAACCACGCCAGACTTACCGTTTTTGAGAAAAAATATGTGCATCGCACAATAACATACATATTTTTAGCTAAAAGTATGGCATAATTTGGTTTATTTTCATTTTCTCGGAAACTACTAGGCCTAGAATTAAGATTTTTGGTTTAAAATGTTCGTAATGAATGCCTCTACAAATCTTGTTATGGTCAAAACCACGCCAGACTTACCGTTTTTGAGAAAAAATATGTGCATCGCACAATAACATACATATTTTTAGCTAAAAGTATGGCATAATTTGGTTTATTTCCATTTTCTCGGAAACTACTAGGCCTAGAATTAAGATTTTTGGTTTAAAATGTTCGTAATGAATGCCTCTACAAATCTTGTTATGGTCAAAACCACGCCAGACTTACCGTTTTTGAGAAAAAATATGTGCATCGCACAATAACATACATATTTTTAGCTAAAAGTATGGCATAATTTGGTTTATTTCCATTTTCTCGGAAACTACTAGGCCTAGAATTAAGATTTTTGGTTTAAAATGTTCGTAATGAATACCTCTACAAATCTTGTTATGGTCAAAACCACGCCAGACTTACCGTTTTTGAGAAAAAATATGTGTATCGCACAATAACATACATATTTTTACATATTTTCAGCTAAAAGTATGGCATAATTTGGTTTATTTCCATTTTCTCGGAAACTACTAGGCCTAGAATTAAGATTTTTGGTTTAAAATGTTCGTAATGAATGCCTCTACAAATCTTGTTATGGTCAAAACCACGCCAGACTTACCGTTTTTGAGAAAAAATATGTGTATCGCACAATAACATACATATTTTTACATATTTTCAGCTAAAAGTATGGCATAATTTGGTTTATTTCCATTTTCTCGGAAACTACTAGGCCTAGAATTAAGATTTTTGGTTTAAAATGTTCGTAATGAATGCCTCTACAAATCTTGTTATGGTCAAAACCACGCCAGACTTACCGTTTTTGAGAAAAAATATGTGTATCGCACAATAACATACATATTTTTACATATTTTCAGCTAAAAGTATGGCATAATTTGGTTTATTTCCATTTTCTCGGAAACTACTAGGCCTAGAATTAAGATTTTTGGTTTAAAATGTTCGTAATGAATGCCTCTACAAATCTTGTTATGGTCAAAACCACGCCAGACTTACCGTTTTTGAGAAAAAATATGTGCATCGCACAATAACATACGTATTTTTAGCTAAAAGTATGGCATAATTTGGTTTATTTTCATTTTCTCGGAAACTACTAGGCCTAGAATTAAGATTTTTGGTTTAAAATGTTCGTAATGAATGCCTCTACAAATCTTGTTATGGTCAAAACCACGCCAGACTTACCGTTTTTGAGAAAAAATATGTGCATCGCACAATAACATACATATTTTTAGCTAAAAGTATGGCATAATTTGGTTTATTTCCATTTTCTCGGAAACTACTAGGCCTAGAATTAAGATTTTTGGTTTAAAATGTTCGTAATGAATGCCTCTACAAATCTTGTTATGGTCAAAACCACGCCAGACTTACCCTTTTTGAGAAAAAATATGTGCATCGCACAATAACATACATATTTTTAGCTAAAAGTATGGCATAATTTGGTTTATTTTCATTTTCTCGGAAACTACTAGGCCTAGAATTAAGATTTTTGGTTTAAAATGTTCGTAATGAATGCCTCTACAAATCTTGTTATGGTCAAAACCACGCCAGACTTACCGTTTTTGAGAAAAAATATGTGCATCGCACAATAACATACATATTTTTAGCTAAAAGTATGGCATAATTTGGTTTATTTCCATTTTCTCGGAAACTACTAGGCCTAGAATTAAGATTTTTGGTTTAAAATGTTCGTAATGAATACCTCTACAAATCTTGTTATGGTCAAAACCACGCCAGACTTACCGTTTTTGAGAAAAAATATGTGTATCGCACAATAACATACATATTTTTACATATTTTCAGCTAAAAGTATGGCATAATTTGGTTTATTTCCATTTTCTCGGAAACTACTAGGCCTAGAATTAAGATTTTTGGTTTAAAATGTTCGTAATGAATGCCTCTACAAATCTTGTTATGGTCAAAACCACGCCAGACTTACCGTTTTTGAGAAAAAATATGTGTATCGCACAATAACATACATATTTTTACATATTTTCAGCTAAAAGTATGGCATAATTTGGTTTATTTCCATTTTCTCGGAAACTACTAGGCCTAGAATTAAGATTTTTGGTTTAAAATGTTCGTAATGAATGCCTCTACAAATCTTGTTATGGTCAAAACCACGCCAGACTTACCGTTTTTGAGAAAAAATATGTGTATCGCACAATAACATACATATTTTTACATATTTTCAGCTAAAAGTATGGCATAATTTGGTTTATTTCCATTTTCTCGGAAACTACTAGGCCTAGAATTAAGATTTTTGGTTTAAAATGTTCGTAATGAATGCCTCTACAAATCTTGTTATGGTCAAAACCACGCCAGACTTACCGTTTTTGAGAAAAAATATGTGCATCGCACAATAACATACGTATTTTTAGCTAAAAGTATGGCATAATTTGGTTTATTTTCATTTTCTCGGAAACTACTAGGCCTAGAATTAAGATTTTTGGTTTAAAATGTTCGTAATGAATGCCTCTACAAATCTTGTTATGGTCAAAACCACGCCAGACTTACCGTTTTTGAGAAAAAATATGTGCATCGCACAATAACATACATATTTTTAGCTAAAAGTATGGCATAATTTGGTTTATTTCCATTTTCTCGGAAACTACTAGGCCTAGAATTAAGATTTTTGGTTTAAAATGTTCGTAATGAATGCCTCTACAAATCTTGTTATGGTCAAAACCACGCCAGACTTACCCTTTTTGAGAAAAAATATGTGCATCGCACAATAACATACATATTTTTAGCTAAAAGTATGGCATAATTTGGTTTATTTTCATTTTCTCGGAAACTACTAGGCCTAGAATTAAGATTTTTGGTTTAAAATGTTCGTAATGAATGCCTCTACAAATCTTGTTATGGTCAAAACCACGCCAGACTTACCGTTTTTGAGAAAAAATATGTGTATCGCACAATAACATACATATTTTTACATATTTTCAGCTAAAAGTATGGCATAATTTGGTTTATTTCCATTTTCTCGGAAACTACTAGGCCTAGAATTAAGATTTTTGGTTTAAAATGTTCGTAATGAATGCCTCTACAAATCTTGTTATGGCCAAAACCACGCCAGACTTACCGTTTTTGAGAAAAAATATGTGCATCGCACTATAACATACATATTTTTAGCTAAAAGTATGGCATAATTTGGTTTATTTCCATTTTCTCGGAAACTACTAGGCCTAGAATTAAGATTTTTGGTTTAAAATGTTCGTAATGAATGCCTCTACAAATCTTGTTATGGTCAAAACCACGCCAGACTTACCCTTTTTGAGAAAAAATATGTGCATCGCACAATAACATACATATTTTTAGCTAAAAGTATGGCATAATTTGGTTTATTTTCATTTTCTCGGAAACTACTAGGCCTAGAATTAAGATTTTTGGTTTAAAATGTTCGTAATGAATGCCTCTACAAATCTTGTTATGGTCAAAACCACGCCAGACTTACCGTTTTTGAGAAAAAATATGTGCATCGCACAATAACATACATATTTTTAGCTAAAAGTATGGCATAATTTGGTTTATTTCCATTTTCTCGGAAACTACTAGGCCTAGAATTAAGATTTTTGGTTTAAAATGTTCGTAATGAATGCCTCTACAAATCTTGTTATGGTCAAAACCACGCCAGACTTACCGTTTTTGAGAAAAAATATGTGCATCGCACAATAACATACATATTTTTAGCTAAAAGTATGGCATAATTTGGTTTATTTTCATTTTCTCGGAAACTACTAGGCCTAGAATTAAGATTTTTGGTTTAAAATGTTCGTAATGAATGCCTCTACAAATCTTGTTATGGTCAAAACCACGCCAGACTTACCGTTTTTGAGAAAAAATATGTGCATCGCACAATAACATACATATTTTTAGCTAAAAGTATGGCATAATTTGGTTTATTTCCATTTTCTCGGAAACTACTAGGCCTAGAATTAAGATTTTTGGTTTAAAATGTTCGTAATGAATGCCTCTACAAATCTTGTTATGGCCAAAACCACGCCAGACTTACCGTTTTTGAGAAAAAATATGTGCATCGCACTATAACATACATATTTTTAGCTAAAAGTATGGCATAATTTGGTTTATTTCCATTTTCTCGGAAACTACTAGGCCTAGAATTAAGATTTTTGGTTTAAAATGTTCGTAATGAATGCCTCTACAAATCTTGTTATGGCCAAAACCACGCCAGACTTACCGTTTTTGAGAAAAAATATGTGTATCGCACAATAACATACATATTTTTACATATTTTCAGCTAAAAGTATGGCATAATTTGGTTTATTTCCATTTTCTCGGAAACTACTAGGCCTAGAATTAAGATTTTTGGTTTAAAATGTTCGTAATGAATGCCTCTACAAATCTTGTTATGGTCAAAACCACGCCAGACTTACCGTTTTTGAGAAAAAATATGTGCATCGCACAATAACATACATATTTTTAGCTAAAAGTATGGCATAATTTGGTTTATTTTCATTTTCTCGGAAACTACTAGGCCTAGAATTAAGATTTTTGGTTTAAAATGTTCGTAATGAATGCCTCTACAAATCTTGTTATGGTCAAAACCACGCCAGACTTACCGTTTTTGAGAAAAAATATGTGCATCGCACAATAACATACATATTTTTAGCTAAAAGTATGGCATAATTTGGTTTATTTCCATTTTCTCGGAAACTACTAGGCCTAGAATTAAGATTTTTGGTTTAAAATGTTCGTAATGAATGCCTCTACAAATCTTGTTATGGTCAAAACCACGCCAGACTTACCGTTTTTGAGAAAAAATATGTGTATCGCACAATAACATACATATTTTTACATATTTTCAGCTAAAAGTATGGCATAATTTGGTTTATTTCCATTTTCTCGGAAACTACTAGGCCTAGAATTAAGATTTTTGGTTTAAAATGTTCGTAATGAATGCCTCTACAAATCTTGTTATGGTCAAAACCACGCCAGACTTACCCTTTTTGAGAAAAAATATGTGCATCGCACAATAACATACATATTTTTAGCTAAAAGTATGGCATAATTTGGTTTATTTCCATTTTCTCGGAAACTACTAGGCCTAGAATTAAGATTTTTGGTTTAAAATGTTCGTAATGAATGCCTCTACAAATCTTGTTATGGTCAAAACCACGCCAGACTTACCGTTTTTGAGAAAAAATATGTGTATCGCACAATAACATACATATTTTTACATATTTTCAGCTAAAAGTATGGCATAATTTGGTTTATTTCCATTTTCTCGGAAACTACTAGGCCTAGAATTAAGATTTTTGGTTTTAAATGTTCGTAATGAATGCCTCTACAAATCTTGTTATGGTCAAAACCACGCCAGACTTACCGTTTTTGAGAAAAAATATGTGCATCGCACAATAACATACATATTTTTAGCTAAAAGTATGGCATAATTTGGTTTATTTCCATTTTCTCGGAAACTACTAGGCCTAGAATTAAGATTTTTGGTTTAAAATGTTCGTAATGAATGCCTCTACAAATCTTGTTATGGTCAAAACCACGCCAGACTTACCGTTTTTGAGAAAAAATATGTGTATCGCACAATAACATACATATTTTTACATATTTTCAGCTAAAAGTATGGCATAATTTGGTTTATTTCCATTTTCTCGGAAACTACTGGGCCTAGAATTAAGATTTTTGGTTTAAAATGTTCGTAATGAATGCCTCTACAAATCTTGTTATGGTCAAAACCACGCCAGACTTACCGTTTTTGAGAAAAAATATGTGCATCGCACAATAACATACATATTTTTAGCTAAAAGTATGGCATAATTTGGTTTATTTTCATTTTCTCGGAAACTACTAGGCCTAGAATTAAGATTTTTGGTTTAAAATGTTCGTAATGAATGCCTCTACAAATCTTGTTATGGTCAAAACCACGCCAGACTTACCGTTTTTGAGAAAAAATATGTGTATCGCACAATAACATACATATTTTTACATATTTTCAGCTAAAAGTATGGCATAATTTGGTTTATTTCCATTTTCTCGGAAACTACTAGGCCTAGAATTAAGATTTTTGGTTTAAAATGTTCGTAATGAATGCCTCTACAAATCTTGTTATGGTCAAAACCACGCCAGACTTACCGTTTTTGAGAAAAAATATGTGCATCGCACAATAACATACATATTTTTAGCTAAAAGTATGGCATAATTTGGTTTATTTCCATTTTCTCGGAAACTACTAGGCCTAGAATTAAGATTTTTGGTTTAAAATGTTCGTAATGAATGCCTCTACAAATCTTGTTATGGTCAAAACCACGCCAGACTTACCGTTTTTGAGAAAAAATATGTGCATCGCACAATAACATACATATTTTTAGCTAAAAGTATGGCATAATTTGGTTTATTTCCATTTTCTCGGAAACTACTAGGCCTAGAATTAAGATTTTTGGTTTAAAATGTTCGTAATGAATGCCTCTACAAATCTTGTTATGGTCAAAACCACGCCAGACTTACCGTTTTTGAGAAAAAATATGTGCATCGCACAATAACATACATATTTTTAGCTAAAAGTATGGCATAATTTGGTTTATTTCCATTTTCTCGGAAACTACTAGGCCTAGAATTAAGATTTTTGGTTTAAAATGTTCGTAATGAATGCCTCTACAAATCTTGTTATGGTCAAAACCACGCCAGACTTACCGTTTTTGAGAAAAAATATGTGTATCGCACAATAACATACATATTTTTACATATTTTCAGCTAAAAGTATGGCATAATTTGGTTTATTTCCATTTTCTCGGAAACTACTAGGCCTAGAATTAAGATTTTTGATTTAAAATGTTCGTAATGAATGCCTCTACAAATCTTGTTATGGTCAAAACCACGCCAGACTTACCCTTTTTGAGAAAAAATATGTGCATCGCACAATAACATACATATTTTTAGCTAAAAGTATGGCATAATTTGGTTTATTTCCATTTTCTCGGAAACTACTAGGCCTAGAATTAAGATTTTTGGTTTAAAATGTTCGTAATGAATGCCTCTACAAATCTTGTTATGGTCAAAACCACGCCAGACTTACCGTTTTTGAGAAAAAATATGTGTATCGCACAATAACATACATATTTTTACATATTTTCAGCTAAAAGTATGGCATAATTTGGTTTATTTTCATTTTCTCGGAAACTACTAGGCCTAGAATTAAGATTTTTGGTTTAAAATGTTCGTAATGAATGCCTCTACAAATCTTGTTATGGTCAAAACCACGCCAGACTTACCGTTTTTGAGAAAAAATATGTGCATCGCACAATAACATACATATTTTTAGCTAAAAGTATGGCATAATTTGGTTTATTTCCATTTTCTCGGAAACTACTAGGCCTAGAATTAAGATTTTTGGTTTAAAATGTTCGTAATGAATGCCTCTACAAATCTTGTTATGGTCAAAACCACGCCAGACTTACCGTTTTTGAGAAAAAATATGTGCATCGCACAATAACATACATATTTTTAGCTAAAAGTATGGCATAATTTGGTTTATTTCCATTTTCTCGGAAACTACTAGGCCTAGAATTAAGATTTTTGGTTTAAAATGTTCGTAATGAATGCCTCTACAAATCTTGTTATGGTCAAAACCACGCCAGACTTACCGTTTTTGAGAAAAAATATGTGCATCGCACAATAACATACATATTTTTAGCTAAAAGTATGGCATAATTTGGTTTATTTCCATTTTCTCGGAAACTACTAGGCCTAGAATTAAGATTTTTGGTTTAAAATGTTCGTAATGAATGCCTCTACAAATCTTGTTATGGTCAAAACCACGCCAGACTTACCGTTTTTGAGAAAAAATATGTGTATCGCACAATAACATACATATTTTTACATATTTTCAGCTAAAAGTATGGCATAATTTGGTTTATTTCCATTTTCTCGGAAACTACTAGGCCTAGAATTAAGATTTTTGGTTTAAAATGTTCGTAATGAATGCCTCTACAAATCTTGTTATGGTCAAAACCACGCCAGACTTACCGTTTTTGAGAAAAAATATGTGCATCGCACAATAACATACATATTTTTAGCTAAAAGTATGGCATAATTTGGTTTATTTCCATTTTCTCGGAAACTACTAGGCCTAGAATTAAGATTTTTGGTTTAAAATGTTCGTAATGAATGCCTCTACAAATCTTGTTATGGTCAAAACCACGCCAGACTTACCGTTTTTGAGAAAAAATATGTGTATCGCACAATAACATACATATTTTTACATATTTTCAGCTAAAAGTATGGCATAATTTGGTTTATTTCCATTTTCTCGGAAACTACTAGGCCTAGAATTAAGATTTTTGGTTTAAAATGTTCGTAATGAATGCCTCTACAAATCTTGTTATGGTCAAAACCACGCCAGACTTACCGTTTTTGAGAAAAAATATGTGTATCGCACAATAACATATATATTTTTACATATTTTCAGCTAAAAGTATGGCATAATTTGGTTTATTTCCATTTTCTCGGAAACTACTAGGCCTAGAATTAAGATTTTTGGTTTAAAATGTTCGTAATGAATGCCTCTACAAATCTTGTTATGGTCAAAACCACGCCAGACTTACCGTTTTTGAGAAAAAATATGTGTATCGCACAATAACATACATATTTTTACATATTTTCAGCTAAAAGTATGGCATAATTTGGTTTATTTCCATTTTCTCGGAAACTACTAGGCCTAGAATTAAGATTTTTGGTTTAAAAAGTTCGTAATGAATGCCTCTACAAATCTTGTTATGGTCAAAACCACGCCAGACTTACCGTTTTTGAGAAAAAATACGTGTATCGCACAATAACATACATATTTTTACATATTTTCAGCTAAAAGTATGGCATAATTTGGTTTATTTCCATTTTCTCGGAAACTACTAGGCCTAGAATTAAGATTTTTGGTTTAAAATGTTCGTAATGAATGCCTCTACAAATCTTGTTATGGTCAAAACCACGCCAGACTTACCGTTTTTGAGAAAAAATATGTGCATCGCACAATAACATACATATTTTTAGCTAAAAGTATGGCATAATTTGGTTTATTTCCATTTTCTCGGAAACTACTAGGCCTAGAATTAAGATTTTTGGTTTAAAATGTTCGTAATGAATGCCTCTACAAATCTTGTTATGGTCAAAACCACGCCAGACTTACCGTTTTTGAGAAAAAATATGTGCATCGCACAATAACATACATATTTTTAGCTAAAAGTATGGCATAATTTGGTTTATTTTCATTTTCTCGGAAACTACTAGGCCTAGAATTAAGATTTTTGGTTTAAAATGTTCGTAATGAATGCCTCTACAAATCTTGTTATGGTCAAAACCACGCCAGACTTACCGTTTTTGAGAAAAAATATGTGCATCGCACAATAACATACATATTTTTAGCTAAAAGTATGGCATAATTTGGTTTATTTTCATTTTCTCGGAAACTACTAGGCCTAGAATTATGAATTATGGTCAAAACCACGCCAGACTTACCGTTTTTGAGAAAAAATATGTGTATCGCACAATAACATACATATTTTTACATATTTTCAGCTAAAAGTATGGCATAATTTGGTTTATTTCCATTTTCTCGGAAACTACTAGGCCTAGAATTAAGATTTTTGGTTTAAAATGTTCGTAATGAATGCCTCTACAAATCTTGTTATGGTCAAAACCACGCCAGACTTACCGTTTTTGAGAAAAAATATGTGCATCGCACAATAACATACATATTTTTAGCTAAAAGTATGGCATAATTTGGTTTATTTCCATTTTCTCGGAAACTACTAGGCCTAGAATTAAGATTTTTGGTTCAAAATGTTCGTAATGAATGCCTCTACAAATCTTGTTATGGTCAAAACCACGCCAGACTTACCGTTTTTGAGAAAAAATATGTGCATCGCACAGTAACATACATATTTTTAGCTAAAAGTATGGCATAATTTGGTTTATTTTCATTTTCTCGGAAACTACTAGGCCTAGAATTAAGATTTTTGGTTTAAAATGTTCGTAATGAATGCCTCTACAAATCTTGTTATGGTCAAAACCACGCCAGACTTACCGTTTTTGAGAAAAAATATGTGCATCGCACAATAACATACATATTTTTAGCTAAAAGTATGGCATAATTTGGTTTATTTCCATTTTCTCGGAAACTACTAGGCCTAGAATTAAGATTTTTGGTTTAAAATGTTCGTAATGAATGCCTCTACAAATCTTGTTATGGTCAAAACCACGCCAGACTTACCGTTTTTGAGAAAAAATATGTGCATCGCACAATAACATACATATTTTTAGCTAAAAGTATGGCATAATTTGGTTTATTTCCATTTTCTCGGAAACTACTAGGCCTAGAATTAAGATTTTTGGTTTAAAATGTTCGTAATGAATGCCTCTACAAATCTTGTTATGGTCAAAACCACGCCAGACTTACCGTTTTTGAGAAAAAATATGTGCATCGCACAATAACATACATATTTTTAGCTAAAAGTATGGCATAATTTGGTTTATTTTCATTTTCTCGGAAACTACTAGGCCTAGAATTAAGATTTTTGGTTTAAAATGTTCGTAATGAATGCCTCTACAAATCTTGTTATGGTCAAAACCACGCCAGACTTACCGTTTTTGAGAAAAAATATGTGTATCGCACAATAACATACATATTTTTACATATTTTCAGCTAAAAGTATGGCATAATTTGGTTTATTTCCATTTTCTCGGAAACTACTAGGCCTAGAATTAAGATTTTTGGTTTAAAATGTTCGTAATGAATGCCTCTACAAATCTTGTTATGGTCAAAACCACGCCAGACTTACCGTTTTTGAGAAAAAATATGTGTATCGCACAATAACATACATATTTTTACATATTTTCAGCTAAAAGTATGGCATAATTTGGTTTATTTCCATTTTCTCGGAAACTACTAGGCCTAGAATTAAGATTTTTGGTTTAAAATGTTCGTAATGAATGCCTCTACAAATCTTGTTATGGTCAAAACCACGCCAGACTTACCGTTTTTGAGAAAAAATATGTGCATCGCACAATAACATACATATTTTTAGCTAAAAGTATGGCATAATTTGGTTTATTTTCATTTTCTCGGAAACTACTAGGCCTAGAATTAAGATTTTTGGTTTAAAATGTTCGTAATGAATGCCTCTACAAATCTTGTTATGGTCAAAACCACGCCAGACTTACCGTTTTTGAGAAAAAATATGTGTATCGCACAATAACATACATATTTTTACATATTTTCAGCTAAAAGTATGGCATAATTTGGTTTATTTCCATTTTCTCGGAAACTACTAGGCCTAGAATTAAGATTTTTGGTTTAAAATGTTCGTAATGAATGCCTCTACAAATCTTGTTATGGTCAAAACCACGCCAGACTTACCGTTTTTGAGAAAAAATATGTGTATCGCACAATAACATACATATTTTTACATATTTTCAGCTAAAAGTATTACATAATTTGGTTTATTTCCATTTTCTCGGAAACTACTAGGCCTAGAATTAAGATTTTTGGTTTAAAATGTTCGTAATGAATGCCTCTACAAATCTTGTTATGGTCAAAACCACGCCAGACTTACCGTTTTTGAGAAAAAATATGTGTATCGCACAATAACATACATATTTTTACATATTTTCAGCTAAAAGTATGGCATAATTTGGTTTATTTCCATTTTCTCGGAAACTACTAGGCATAGAATTAAGATTTTTGGTTTAAAATGTTCGTAATGAATGCCTCTACAAATCTTGTTATGGTCAAAACCACGCCAGACTTACCGTTTTTGAGAAAAAATATGTGTATCGCACAATAACATACATATTTTTACATATTTTCAGCTAAAAGTATGGCATAATTTGGTTTATTTCCATTTTCTCGGAAACTACTAGGCCTAGAATTAAGATTTTTGGTTTAAAATGTTCGTAATGAATGCCTCTACAAATCTTGTTATGGTCAAAACCACGCCAGACTTACCGTTTTTGAGAAAAAATATGTGCATCGCACAATAACATACATATTTTTAGCTAAAAGTATGGCATAATTTGGTTTATTTTCATTTTCTCGGAAACTACTAGGCCTAGAATTAAGATTTTTGGTTTAAAATGTTCGTAATGAATGCCTCTACAAATCTTGTTATGGTCAAAACCACGCCAGACTTACCGTTTTTGAGAAAAAATATGTGTATCGCACAATAACATACATATTTTTACATATTTTCAGCTAAAAGTATGGCATAATTTGGTTTATTTCCATTTTCTCGGAAACTACTAGGCCTAGAATTAAGATTTTTGGTTTAAAATGTTCGTAATGAATGCCTCTACAAATCTTGTTATGGTCAAAACCACGCCAGACTTACCGTTTTTGAGAAAAAATATGTGTATCGCACAATAACATACATATTTTTACATATTTTCAGCTAAAAGTATGGCATAATTTGGTTTATTTCCATTTTCTCGGAAACTACTAGGCCTAGAATTAAGATTTTTGGTTTAAAATGTTCGTAATGAATGCCTCTACAAATCTTGTTATGGTCAAAACCCCGCCAGACTTACCGTTTTTGAGAAAAAATATGTGTATCGCACAATAACATACATATTTTTACATATTTTCAGCTAAAAGTATTGCATAATTTGGTTTATTTCCATTTTCTCGGAAACTACTAGGCCTAGAATTAAGATTTTTGGTTTAAAATGTTCGTAATGAATGCCTCTACAAATCTTGTTATGGTCAAAACCACGCCAGACTTACCGTTTTTGAGAAAAAATATGTGCATCGCACAATAACATACATATTTTTAGCTAAAAGTATGGCATAATTTGGTTTATTTTCATTTTCTCGGAAACTACTAGGCCTAGAATTAAGATTTTTGGTTTAAAATGTTCGTAATGAATGCCTCTACAAATCTTGTTATGGTCAAAACCACGCCAGACTTACCGTTTTTGAGAAAAAATATGTGTATCGCACAATAACATACATATTTTTACATATTTTCAGCTAAAAGTATGGCATAATTTGGTTTATTTCCATTTTCTCGGAAACTACTAGGCATAGAATTAAGATTTTTGGTTTAAAATGTTCGTAATGAATGCCTCTACAAATCTTGTTATGGTCAAAACCACGCCAGACTTACCGTTTTTGAGAAAAAATATGTGTATCGCACAATAACATACATATTTTTACATATTTTCAGCTAAAAGTATGGCATAATTTGGTTTATTTCCATTTTCTCGGAAACTACTAGGCCTAGAATTAAGATTTTTGGTTTAAAATGTTCGTAATGAATGCCTCTACAAATCTTGTTATGGTCAAAACCACGCCAGACTTACCGTTTTTGAGAAAAAATATGTGCATCGCACAATAACATACATATTTTTAGCTAAAAGTATGGCATAATTTGGTTTATTTCCATTTTCTCGGAAACTACTAGGCCTAGAATTAAGATTTTTGGTTTAAAATGTTCGTAATGAATGCCTCTACAAATCTTGTTATGGTCAAAACCACGCCAGACTTACCGTTTTTGAGAAAAAATATGTGCATCGCACAATAACATACATATTTTTAGCTAAAAGTATGGCATAATTTGGTTTATTTTCATTTTCTCGGAAACTACTAGGCCTAGAATTAAGATTTTTGGTTTAAAATGTTCGTAATGAATGCCTCTACAAATCTTGTTATGGTCAAAACCACGCCAGACTTACCGTTTTTGAGAAAAAATATGTGTATCGCACAATAACATACATATTTTTACATATTTTCAGCTAAAAGTATGGCATAATTTGGTTTATTTCCATTTTCTCGGAAACTACTAGGCCTAGAATTAAGATTTTTGGTTTAAAATGTTCGTAATGAATGCCTCTACAAATCTTGTTATGGTCAAAACCACGCCAGACTTACCGTTTTTGAGAAAAAATATGTGCATCGCACAATAACATACATATTTTTAGCTAAAAGTATGGCATAATTTGGTTTATTTCCATTTTCTCGGAAACTACTAGGCCTAGAATTAAGATTTTTGGTTTAAAATGTTCGTAATGAATGCCTCTACAAATCTTGTTACGGTCAAAACCACGCCAGACTTACCGTTTTTGAGAAAAAATATGTGCATCGCACAATAACATACATATTTTTAGCTAAAAGTATGGCATAATTTGGTTTATTTCCATTTTCTCGGAAACTACTAGGCCTAGAATTAAGATTTTTGGTTTAAAATGTTCGTAATGAATGCCTCTACAAATCTTGTTATGGTCAAAACCACGCCAGACTTACCGTTTTTGAGAAAAAATATGTGTATCGCACAATAACATACATATTTTTACATATTTTCAGCTAAAAGTATGGCATAATTTGGTTTATTTCCATTTTCTCGGAAACTACTAGGCCTAGAATTAAGATTTTTGGTTTAAAATGTTCGTAATGAATGCCTCTACAAATCTTGTTATGGTCAAAACCACGCCAGACTTACCGTTTTTGAGAAAAAATATGTGTATCGCACAATAACATACATATTTTTACATATTTTCAGCTAAAAGTATTACATAATTTGGTTTATTTCCATTTTCTCGGAAACTACTAGGCCTAGAATTAAGATTTTTGGTTTAAAATGTTCGTAATGAATGCCTCTACAAATCTTGTTATGGTCAAAACCACGCCAGACTTACCGTTTTTGAGAAAAAATATGTGTATCGCACAATAACATACATATTTTTACATATTTTCAGCTAAAAGTATGGCATAATTTGGTTTATTTCCATTTTCTCGGAAACTACTAGGCATAGAATTAAGATTTTTGGTTTAAAATGTTCGTAATGAATGCCTCTACAAATCTTGTTATGGTCAAAACCACGCCAGACTTACCGTTTTTGAGAAAAAATATGTGTATCGCACAATAACATACATATTTTTACATATTTTCAGCTAAAAGTATGGCATAATTTGGTTTATTTCCATTTTCTCGGAAACTACTAGGCCTAGAATTAAGATTTTTGGTTTAAAATGTTCGTAATGAATGCCTCTACAAATCTTGTTATGGTCAAAACCACGCCAGACTTACCGTTTTTGAGAAAAAATATGTGCATCGCACAATAACATACATATTTTTAGCTAAAAGTATGGCATAATTTGGTTTATTTTCATTTTCTCGGAAACTACTAGGCCTAGAATTAAGATTTTTGGTTTAAAATGTTCGTAATGAATGCCTCTACAAATCTTGTTATGGTCAAAACCACGCCAGACTTACCGTTTTTGAGAAAAAATATGTGTATCGCACAATAACATACATATTTTTACATATTTTCAGCTAAAAGTATGGCATAATTTGGTTTATTTCCATTTTCTCGGAAACTACTAGGCCTAGAATTAAGATTTTTGGTTTAAAATGTTCGTAATGAATGCCTCTACAAATCTTGTTATGGTCAAAACCACGCCAGACTTACCGTTTTTGAGAAAAAATATGTGTATCGCACAATAACATACATATTTTTACATATTTTCAGCTAAAAGTATGGCATAATTTGGTTTATTTCCATTTTCTCGGAAACTACTAGGCCTAGAATTAAGATTTTTGGTTTAAAATGTTCGTAATGAATGCCTCTACAAATCTTGTTATGGTCAAAACCCCGCCAGACTTACCGTTTTTGAGAAAAAATATGTGTATCGCACAATAACATACATATTTTTACATATTTTCAGCTAAAAGTATTGCATAATTTGGTTTATTTCCATTTTCTCGGAAACTACTAGGCCTAGAATTAAGATTTTTGGTTTAAAATGTTCGTAATGAATGCCTCTACAAATCTTGTTATGGTCAAAACCACGCCAGACTTACCGTTTTTGAGAAAAAATATGTGCATCGCACAATAACATACATATTTTTAGCTAAAAGTATGGCATAATTTGGTTTATTTTCATTTTCTCGGAAACTACTAGGCCTAGAATTAAGATTTTTGGTTTAAAATGTTCGTAATGAATGCCTCTACAAATCTTGTTATGGTCAAAACCACGCCAGACTTACCGTTTTTGAGAAAAAATATGTGTATCGCACAATAACATACATATTTTTACATATTTTCAGCTAAAAGTATGGCATAATTTGGTTTATTTCCATTTTCTCGGAAACTACTAGGCATAGAATTAAGATTTTTGGTTTAAAATGTTCGTAATGAATGCCTCTACAAATCTTGTTATGGTCAAAACCACGCCAGACTTACCGTTTTTGAGAAAAAATATGTGTATCGCACAATAACATACATATTTTTACATATTTTCAGCTAAAAGTATGGCATAATTTGGTTTATTTCCATTTTCTCGGAAACTACTAGGCCTAGAATTAAGATTTTTGGTTTAAAATGTTCGTAATGAATGCCTCTACAAATCTTGTTATGGTCAAAACCACGCCAGACTTACCGTTTTTGAGAAAAAATATGTGCATCGCACAATAACATACATATTTTTAGCTAAAAGTATGGCATAATTTGGTTTATTTCCATTTTCTCGGAAACTACTAGGCCTAGAATTAAGATTTTTGGTTTAAAATGTTCGTAATGAATGCCTCTACAAATCTTGTTATGGTCAAAACCACGCCAGACTTACCGTTTTTGAGAAAAAATATGTGTATCGCACAATAACATACATATTTTCAGCTAAAAGTATGGCATAATTTGGTTTATTTCCATTTTCTCGGAAACTACTAGGCCTAGAATTAAGATTTTTGGTTTAAAATGTTCGTAATGAATGCCTCTACAAATCTTGTTATGGTCAAAACCACGCCAGACTTACCGTTTTTGAGAAAAAATATGTGTATCGCACAATAACATACATATTTTTACATATTTTCAGCTAAAAGTATGGCATAATTTGGTTTATTTCCATTTTCTCGGAAACTACTAGGCCTAGAATTAAGATTTTTGGTTTAAAATGTTCGTAATGAATGCCTCTACAAATCTTGTTACGGTCAAAATCACGCCAGACTTACCGTTTTTGAGAAAAAATATGTGTATCGCACAATAACATACATATTTTTACATATTTTCAGCTAAAAGTATGGCATAATTTGGTTTATTTCCATTTTCTCGGAAACTACTAGGCCTAGAATTAAGATTTTTGGTTTAAAATGTTCGTAATGAATGCCTCTACAAAT
Source organism: Myathropa florea (assembly GCA_930367185.1). Classification (NCBI taxonomy): domain Eukaryota; kingdom Metazoa; phylum Arthropoda; class Insecta; order Diptera; family Syrphidae; genus Myathropa; species Myathropa florea. Next base: position 39,747,099 of record OV884003.1, read on the forward strand.
CTTGTTATGGTCAAAACCACGCCAGACTTACCGTTTTTGAGAAAAAATATGTGCATCGCACAATAACATACATATTTTCAGCTAAAAGTATGGCATAATTTGGTTTATTTCCATTTTCTCGGAAACTACTAGGCCTAGAATTAAGATTTTTGGTTTAAAATGTTCGTAATGAATGCCTCTACAAATCTTGTTATGGTCAAAACCACGCCAGACTTACCGTTTTTGAGAAAAAATATGTGTATCGCACAATAACATACATATTTTTACATATTTTCAGCTAAAAGTATGGCATAATTTGGTTTATTTCCATTTTCTCGGAAACTACTAGGCCTAGAATTAAGATTTTTGGTTTAAAATGTTCGTAATGAATGCCTCTACAAATCTTGTTATGGTCAAAACCACGCCAGACTTACCGTTTTTGAGAAAAAATATGTGCATCGCACAATAACATACATATTTTTAGCTAAAAGTATGGCATAATTTGGTTTATTTCCATTTTCTCGGAAACTACTAGGCCTAGAATTAAGATTTTTGGTTTAAAATGTTCGTAATGAATGCCTCTACAAATCTTGTTATGGTCAAAACCACGCCAGACTTACCGTTTTTGAGAAAAAATATGTGTATCGCACAATAACATACATATTTTTACATATTTTCAGCTAAAAGTATGGCATAATTTGGTTTATTTCCATTTTCTCGGAAACTACTAGGCCTAGAATTAAGATTTTTGGTTTAAAATGTTCGTAATGAATGCCTCTACAAATCTTGTTATGGTCAAAACCACGCCAGACTTACCGTTTTTGAGAAAAAATATGTGTATCGCACAATAACATACATATTTTTACATATTTTCAGCTAAAAGTATGGCATAATTTGGTTTATTTCCATTTTCTCGGAAACTACTAGGCCTAGAATTAAGATTTTTGGTTTAAAATGTTCGTAATGAATGCCTCTACAAATCTTGTTATGGTCAAAACCACGCCAGACTTACCGTTTTTGAGAAAAAATATGTGTATCGCACAATAACATACATATTTTTACATATTTTCAGCTAAAAGTATGGCATAATTTGGTTTATTTCCATTTTCTCGGAAACTACTAGGCCTAGAATTAAGATTTTTGGTTTAAAATGTTCGTAATGAATGCCTCTACAAATCTTGTTATGGTCAAAACCACGCCAGACTTACCGTTTTTGAGAAAAAATATGTGCATCGCACAATAACATACATATTTTTAGCTAAAAGTATGGCATAATTTGGTTTATTTCCATTTTCTCGGAAACTACTAGGCCTAGAATTAAGATTTTTGGTTTAAAATGTTCGTAATGAATGCCTCTACAAATCTTGTTATGGTCAAAACCACGCCAGACTTACCGTTTTTGAGAAAAAATATGTGTATCGCACAATAACATACATATTTTTACATATTTTCAGCTAAAAGTATGGCATAATTTGGTTTATTTCCATTTTCTCGGAAACTACTAGGCCTAGAATTAAGATTTTTGGTTTAAAATGTTCGTAATGAATGCCTCTACAAATCTTGTTATGGTCAAAACCACGCCAGACTTACCGTTTTTGAGAAAAAATATGTGTATCGCACAATAACATACATATTTTTACATATTTTCAGCTAAAAGTATGGCATAATTTGGTTTATTTCCATTTTCTCGGAAACTACTAGGCCTAGAATTAAGATTTTTGGTTTAAAATGTTCGTAATGAATGCCTCTACAAATCTTGTTATGGTCAAAACCACGCCAGACTTACCGTTTTTGAGAAAAAATATGTGTATCGCACAATAACATACATATTTTTACATATTTTCAGCTAAAAGTATGGCATAATTTGGTTTATTTCCATTTTCTCGGAAACTACTAGGCCTAGAATTAAGATTTTTGGTTTAAAATGTTCGTAATGAATGCCTCTACAAATCTTGTTATGGTCAAAACCACGCCAGACTTACCGTTTTTGAGAAAAAATATGTGCATCGCACAATAACATACATATTTTTAGCTAAAAGTATGGCATAATTTGGTTTATTTCCATTTTCTCGGAAACTACTAGGCCTAGAATTAAGATTTTTGGTTTAAAATGTTCGTAATGAATGCCTCTACAAATCTTGTTATGGTCAAAACCACGCCAGACTTACCGTTTTTGAGAAAAAATATGTGTATCGCACAATAACATACATATTTTTACATATTTTCAGCTAAAAGTATGGCATAATTTGGTTTATTTCCATTTTCTCGGAAACTACTAGGCCTAGAATTAAGATTTTTGGTTTAAAATGTTCGTAATGAATGCCTCTACAAATCTTGTTATGGTCAAAACCACGCCAGACTTACCGTTTTTGAGAAAAAATATGTGTATCGCACAATAACATACATATTTTTACATATTTTCAGCTAAAAGTATGGCATAATTTGGTTTATTTCCATTTTCTCGGAAACTACTAGGCCTAGAATTAAGATTTTTGGTTTAAAATGTTCGTAATGAATGCCTCTACAAATCTTGTTATGGTCAAAACCACGCCAGACTTACCGTTTTTGAGAAAAAATATGTGCATCGCACAATAACATACATATTTTTAGCTAAAAGTATGGCATAATTTGGTTTATTTCCATTTTCTCGGAAACTACTAGGCCTAGAATTAAGATTTTTGGTTTAAAATGTTCGTAATGAATGCCTCTACAAATCTTGTTATGGTCAAAACCACGCCAGACTTACCGTTTTTGAGAAAAAATATGTGCATCGCACAATAACATACATATTTTTAGCTAAAAGTATGGCATAATTTGGTTTATTTCCATTTTCTCGGAAACTAGTAGGCCTAGAATTAAGATTTTTGGTTTAAAATGTTCGTAATGAATGCCTCTACAAATCTTGTTATGGTCAAAACCACGCCAGACTTACCGTTTTTGAGAAAAAATATGTGTATCGCACAATAACATACATATTTTTACATATTTTCAGCTAAAAGTATGGCATAATTTGGTTTATTTCCATTTTCTCGGAAACTACTAGGCCTAGAATTAAGATTTTTGGTTTAAAATGTTCGTAATGAATGCCTCTACAAATCTTGTTATGGTCAAAACCACGCCAGACTTACCGTTTTTGAGAAAAAATATGTGTATCGCACAATAACATACATATTTTTACATATTTTCAGCTAAAAGTATGGCATAATTTGGTTTATTTCCATTTTCTCGGAAACTACTAGGCCTAGAATTAAGATTTTTGGTTTAAAATGTTCGTAATGAATGCCTCTACAAATCTTGTTATGGTCAAAACCACGCCAGACTTACCGTTTTTGAGAAAAAATATGTGTATCGCACAATAACATACATATTTTTACATATTTTCAGCTAAAAGTATGGCATAATTTGGTTTATTTCCATTTTCTCGGAAACTACTAGGCCTAGAATTAAGATTTTTGGTTTAAAATGTTCGTAATGAATGCCTCTACAAATCTTGTTATGGTCAAAACCACGCCAGACTTACCGTTTTTGAGAAAAAATATGTGCATCGCACAATAACATACATATTTTTAGCTAAAAGTATGGCATAATTTGGTTTATTTTCATTTTCTCGGAAACTACTAGGCCTAGAATTAAGATTTTTGGTTTAAAATGTTCGTAATGAATGCCTCTACAAATCTTGTAATGGTCAAAACCACGCCAGACTTACCGTTTTTGAGAAAAAATATGTGCATCGCACAATAACATTCATATTTTTAGCTAAAAGTATGGCATAATTTGGTTTATTTTCATTTTCTCGGAAACTACTAGGCCTAGAATTAAGATTTTTGGTTTAAAATGTTCGTAATGAATGCCTCTACAAATCTTGTTATGGTCAAAACCACGCCAGACTTACCGTTTTTGAGAAAAAATATGTGTATCGCACAATAACATACATATTTTTACATATTTTCAGCTAAAAGTATGGCATAATTTGGTTTATTTCCATTTTCTCGGAAACTACTAGGCCTAGAATTAAGATTTTTGGTTTAAAATGTTCGTAATGAATGCCTCTACAAATCTTGTTATGGTCAAAACCACGCCAGACTTACCGTTTTTGAGAAAAAATATGTGCATCGCACAATAACATACATATTTTTAGCTAAAAGTATGGCATAATTTGGTTTATTTCCATTTTCTCGGAAACTACTAGGCCTAGAATTAAGATTTTTGGTTTAAAATGTTCGTAATGAATGCCTCTACAAATCTTGTTATGGTCAAAACCACGCCAGACTTACCGTTTTTGAGAAAAAATATGTGTATCGCACAATAACATACATATTTTTACATATTTTCAGCTAAAAGTATGGCATAATTTGGTTTATTTCCATTTTCTCGGAAACTACTAGGCCTAGAATTAAGATTTTTGGTTTAAAATGTTCGTAATGAATGCCTCTACAAATCTTGTTATGGTCAAAACCACGCCAGACTTACCGTTTTTGAGAAAAAATATGTGTATCGCACAATAACATACATATTTTTACATATTTTCAGCTAAAAGTATGGCATAATTTGGTTTATTTCCATTTTCTCGGAAACTACTAGGCCTAGAATTAAGATTTTTGGTTTAAAATGTTCGTAATGAATGCCTCTACAAATCTTGTTACGGTCAAAACCACGCCAGACTTACCGTTTTTGAGAAAAAATATGTGTATCGCACAATAACATACATATTTTTACATATTTTCAGCTAAAAGTATGGCATAATTTGGTTTATTTCCATTTTCTCGGAAACTACTAGGCCTAGAATTAAGATTTTTGGTTTAAAATGTTCGTAATGAATGCCTCTACAAATCTTGTTATGGTCAAAACCACGCCAGACTTACCGTTTTTGAGAAAAAATATGTGCATCGCACAATAACATACATATTTTTAGCTAAAAGTATGGCATAATTTGGTTTATTTTCATTTTCTCGGAAACTACTAGGCCTAGAATTAAGATTTTTGGTTTAAAATGTTCGTAATGAATGCCTCTACAAATCTTGTTATGGTCAAAACCACGCCAGACTTACCGTTTTTGAGAAAAAATATGTGCATCGCACAATAACATTCATATTTTTAGCTAAAAGTATGGCATAATTTGGTTTATTTTCATTTTCTCGGAAACTACTAGGCCTAGAATTAAGATTTTTGGTTTAAAATGTTCGTAATGAATGCCTCTACAAATCTTGTTATGGTCAAAACCACGCCAGACTTACCGTTTTTGAGAAAAAATATGTGTATCGCACAATAACATACATATTTTTACATATTTTCAGCTAAAAGTATGGCATAATTTGGTTTATTTCCATTTTCTCGGAAACTACTAGGCCTAGAATTAAGATTTTTGGTTTAAAATGTTCGTAATGAATGCCTCTACAAATCTTGTTATGGTCAAAACCACGCCAGACTTACCGTTTTTGAGAAAAAATATGTGCATCGCACAATAACATACATATTTTTAGCTAAAAGTATGGCATAATTTGGTTTATTTCCATTTTCTCGGAAACTACTAGGCCTAGAATTAAGATTTTTGGTTTAAAATGTTCGTAATGAATGCCTCTACAAATCTTGTTATGGTCAAAACCACGCCAGACTTACCGTTTTTGAGAAAAAATATGTGCATCGCACAATAACATACATATTTTTAGCTAAAAGTATGGCATAATTTGGTTTATTTCCATTTTCTCGGAAACTACTAGGCCTAGAATTAAGATTTTTGGTTTAAAATGTTCGTAATGAATGCCTCTACAAATCTTGTTATGGTCAAAACCACGCCAGACTTACCGTTTTTGAGAAAAAATATGTGTATCGCACAATAACATACATATTTTTACATATTTTCAGCTAAAAGTATGGCATAATTTAGTTTATTTCCATTTTCTCGGAAACTACTAGGCCTAGAATTAAGATTTTTGGTTTAAAATGTTCGTAATGAATGCCTCTACAAATCTTGTTATGGTCAAAACCACGCCAGACTTACCGTTTTTGAGAAAAAATATGTGTATCGCACAATAACATACATATTTTTACATATTTTCAGCTAAAAGTATGGCATAATTTGGTTTATTTCCATTTTCTCGGAAACTACTAGGCCTAGAATTAAGATTTTTGGTTTAAAATGTTCGTAATGAATGCCTCTACAAATCTTGTTATGGTCAAAACCACGCCAGACTTACCGTTTTTGAGAAAAAATATGTGTATCGCACAATAACATACATATTTTTACATATTTTCAGCTAAAAGTATGGCATAATTTGGTTTATTTCCATTTTCTCGGAAACTACTAGGCCTAGAATTAAGATTTTTGGTTTAAAATGTTCGTAATGAATGCCTCTACAAATCTTGTTATGGTCAAAACCACGCCAGACTTACCGTTTTTGAGAAAAAATATGTGCATCGCACAATAACATACATATTTTTAGCTAAAAGTATGGCATAATTTGGTTTATTTTCATTTTCTCGGAAACTACTAGGCCTAGAATTAAGATTTTTGGTTTAAAATGTTCGTAATGAATGCCTCTACAAATCTTGTTATGGTCAAAACCACGCCAGACTTACCGTTTTTGAGAAAAAATATGTGCATCGCACAATAACATTCATATTTTTAGCTAAAAGTATGGCATAATTTGGTTTATTTTCATTTTCTCGGAAACTACTAGGCCTAGAATTAAGATTTTTGGTTTAAAATGTTCGTAATGAATGCCTCTACAAATCTTGTTATGGTCAAAACCACGCCAGACTTACCGTTTTTGAGAAAAAATATGTGTATCGCACAATAACATACATATTTTTACATATTTTCAGCTAAAAGTATGGCATAATTTGGTTTATTTCCATTTTCTCGGAAACTACTAGGCCTAGAATTAAGATTTTTGGTTTAAAATGTTCGTAATGAATGCCTCTACAAATCTTGTTATGGTCAAAACCACGCCAGACTTACCGTTTTTGAGAAAAAATATGTGTATCGCACAATAACATACATATTTTTACATATTTTCAGCTAAAAGTATGGCATAATTTGGTTTATTTCCATTTTCTCGGAAACTACTAGGCCTAGAATTAAGATTTTTGGTTTAAAATGTTCGTAATGAATGCCTCTACAAATCTTGTTATGGTCAAAACCACGCCAGACTTGCCGTTTTTGAGAAAAAATATGTGTATCGCACAATAACATACATATTTTTACATATTTTCAGCTAAAAGTATGGCATAATTTGGTTTATTTCCATTTTCTCGGAAACTACTAGGCCTAGAATTAAGATTTTTGGTTTAAAATGTTCGTAATGAATGCCTCTACAAATCTTGTTATGGTCAAAACCACGCCAGACTTACCGTTTTTGAGAAAAAATATGTGCATCGCACAATAACATACATATTTTTAGCTAAAAGTATGGCATAATTTGGTTTATTTCCATTTTCTCGGAAACTACTAGGCCTAGAATTAAGATTTTTGGTTTAAAATGTTCGTAATGAATGCCTCTACAAATCTTGTTATGGTCAAAACCACGCCAGACTTACCGTTTTTGAGAAAAAATATGTGCATCGCACAATAACATACATATTTTTAGCTAAAAGTATGGCATAATTTGGTTTATTTCCATTTTCTCGGAAACTACTAGGCCTAGAATTAAGATTTTTGGTTTAAAATGTTCGTAATGAATGCCTCTACAAATCTTGTTATGGTCAAAACCACGCCAGACTTACCGTTTTTGAGAAAAAATATGTGCATCGCACAATAACATACATATTTTTAGCTAAAAGTATGGCATAATTTGGTTTATTTCCATTTTCTCGGAAACTACTAGGCCTAGAATTAAGATTTTTGGTTTAAAATGTTCGTAATGAATGCCTCTACAAATCTTGTTATGGTCAAAACCACGCCAGACTTACCGTTTTTGAGAAAAAATATGTGTATCGCACAATAACATACATATTTTTACATATTTTCAGCTAAAAGTATGGCATAATTTGGTTTATTTCCATTTTCTCGGAAACTACTAGGCCTAGAATTAAGATTTTTGGTTTAAAATGTTCGTAATGAATGCCTCTACAAATCTTGTTATGGTCAAAACCACGCCAGACTTACCGTTTTTGAGAAAAAATATGTGCATCGCACAATAACATACATATTTTTAGCTAAAAGTATGGCATAATTTGGTTTATTTTCATTTTCTCGGAAACTACTAGGCCTAGAATTAAGATTTTTGGTTTAAAATGTTCGTAATGAATGCCTCTACAAATCTTGTTATGGTCAAAACCACGCCAGACTTACCGTTTTTGAGAAAAAATATGTGCATCGCACAATAACATACATATTTTTAGCTAAAAGTATGGCATAATTTGGTTTATTTTCATTTTCTCGGAAACTACTAGGCCTAGAATTAAGATTTTTGGTTTAAAATGTTCGTAATGAATGCCTCTACAAATCTTGTTATGGTCAAAACCACGCCAGACTTACCGTTTTTGAGAAAAAATATGTGTATCGCACAATAACATACATATTTTTACATATTTTCAGCTAAAAGTATGGCATAATTTGGTTTATTTCCATTTTCTCGGAAACTACTAGGCCTAGAATTAAGATTTTTGGTTTAAAATGTTCGTAATGAATGCCTCTACAAATCTTGTTATGGTCAAAACCACGCCAGACTTACCGTTTTTGAGAAAAAATATGTGTATCGCACAATAACATACATATTTTTACATATTTTCAGCTAAAAGTATGGCATAATTTGGTTTATTTCCATTTTCTCGGAAACTACTAGGCCTAGAATTAAGATTTTTGGTTTAAAATGTTCGTAATGAATGCCTCTACAAATCTTGTTATGGTCAAAACCACGCCAGACTTGCCGTTTTTGAGAAAAAATATGTGCATCGCACAATAACATACATATTTTTAGCTAAAAGTATGGCATAATTTGGTTTATTTCCATTTTCTCGGAAACTACTAGGCCTAGAATTAAGATTTTTGGTTTAAAATGTTCGTAATGAATGCCTCTACAAATCTTGTTATGGTCAAAACCACGCCAGACTTACCGTTTTTGAGAAAAAATATGTGCATCGCACAATAACATACATATTTTTAGCTAAAAGTATGGCATAATTTGGTTTATTTTCATTTTCTCGGAAACTACTAGGCCTAGAATTAAGATTTTTGGTTTAAAATGTTCGTAATGAATGCCTCTACAAATCTTGTTATGGTCAAAACCACGCCAGACTTACCGTTTTTGAGAAAAAATATGTGCATCGCACAATAACATACATATTTTTAGTTAAAAGTATGGCATAATTTGGTTTATTTTCATTTTCTCGGAAACTACTAGGCCTAGAATTAAGATTTTTGGTTTAAAATGTTCGTAATGAATGCCTCTACAAATCTTGTTATGGTCAAAACCACGCCAGACTTACCGTTTTTGAGAAAAAATATGTGCATCGCACAATAACATACATATTTTTAGCTAAAAGTATGGCATAATTTGGTTTATTTTCATTTTCTCGGAAACTACTAGGCCTAGAATTAAGATTTTTGGTTTAAAATGTTCGTAATGAATGCCTCTACAAATCTTGTTATGGTCAAAACCACGCCAGACTTACCCTTTTTGAGAAAAAATATGTGCATCGCACAATAACATACATATTTTTAGCTAAAAGTATGGCATAATTTGGTTTATTTCCATTTTCTCGGAAACTACTAGGCCTAGAATTAAGATTTTTGGTTTAAAATGTTCGTAATGAATGCCTCTACAAATCTTGTTATGGTCAAAACCACGCCAGACTTACCGTTTTTGAGAAAAAATATGTGTATCGCACAATAACATACATATTTTTACATATTTTCAGCTAAAAGTATGGCATAATTTGGTTTATTCCCATTTTCTCGGAAACTACTAGGCCTAGAATTAAGATTTTTGGTTTAAAATGTTCGTAATGAATGCCTCTACAAATCTTGTTATGGTCAAAACCACGCCAGACTTACCGTTTTTGAGAAAAAATATGTGTATCGCACAATAACATACATATTTTTACATATTTTCAGCTAAAAGTATGGCATAATTTGGTTTATTTCCATTTTCTCGGAAACTACTAGGCCTAGAATTAAGATTTTTGGTTTAAAATGTTCGTAATGAATGCCTCTACAAATCTTGTTATGGTCAAAACCACGCCAGACTTACCGTTTTTGAGAAAAAATATGTGTATCGCACAATAACATACATATTTTTACATATTTTCAGCTAAAAGTATGGCATAATTTGGTTTATTTCCATTTTCTCGGAAACTACTAGGCCTAGAATTAAGATTTTTGGTTTAAAATGTTCGTAATGAATGCCTCTACAAATCTTGTTATGGTCAAAACCACGCCAGACTTACCGTTTTTGAGAAAAAATATGTGTATCGCACAATAACATACATATTTTTACATATTTTCAGCTAAAAGTATGGCATAATTTGGTTTATTTCCATTTTCTCGGAAACTACTAGGCCTAGAATTAAGATTTTTGGTTTAAAATGTTCGTAATGAATGCCTCTACAAATCTTGTTATGGTCAAAACCACGCCAGACTTACCGTTTTTGAGAAAAAATATGTGCATCGCACAATAACATACATATTTTTAGCTAAAAGTATGGCATAATTTGGTTTATTTCCATTTTCTCGGAAACTACTAGGCCTAGAATTAAGATTTTTGGTTTAAAATGTTCGTAATGAATGCCTCTACAAATCTTGTTATGGTCAAAACCACGCCAGACTTACCGTTTTTGAGAAAAAATATGTGCATCGCACAATAACATACATATTTTTAGCTAAAAGTATGGCATAATTTGGTTTATTTTCATTTTCTCGGAAACTACTAGGCCTAGAATTAAGATTTTTGGTTTAAAATGTTCGTAATGAATGCCTCTACAAATCTTGTTATGGTCAAAACCACGCCAGACTTACCGTTTTTGAGAAAAAATATGTGTATCGCACAATAACATACATATTTTTACATATTTTCAGCTAAAAGTATGGCATAATTTGGTTTATTTCCATTTTCTCGGAAACTACTAGGCCTAGAATTAAGATTTTTGGTTTAAAATGTTCGTAATGAATGCCTCTACAAATCTTGTTATGGTCAAAACCACGCCAGACTTACCGTTTTTGAGAAAAAATATGTGTATCGCACAATAACATACATATTTTTACATATTTTCAGCTAAAAGTATGGCATAATTTGGTTTATTTCCATTTTCTCGGAAACTACTAGGCCTAGAATTAAGATTTTTGGTTTAAAATGTTCGTAATGAATGCCTCTACAAATCTTGTTATGGTCAAAACCACGCCAGACTTACCGTTTTTGAGAAAAAATATGTGTATCGCACAATAACATACATATTTTTACATATTTTCAGCTAAAAGTATGGCATAATTTGGTTTATTTCCATTTTCTCGGAAACTACTAGGCCTAGAATTAAGATTTTTGGTTTAAAATGTTCGTAATGAATGCCTCTACAAATCTTGTTATGGTCAAAACCACGCCAGACTTACCGTTTTTGAGAAAAAATATGTGCATCGCACAATAACATACATATTTTTAGCTAAAAGTATGGCATAATTTGGTTTATTTCCATTTTCTCGGAAACTACTAGGCCTAGAATTAAGATTTTTGGTTTAAAATGTTCGTAATGAATGCCTCTACAAATCTTGTTATGGTCAAAACCACGCCAGACTTACCGTTTTTGAGTAAAAATATGTGCATCGCACAATAACATACATATTTTTAGCTAAAAGTATGGCATAATTTGGTTTATTTTCATTTTCTCGGAAACTACTAGGCCTAGAATTAAGATTTTTGGTTTAAAATGTTCGTAATGAATGCCTCTACAAATCTTGTTATGGTCAAAACCACGCCAGACTTACCGTTTTTGAGAAAAAATATGTGTATCGCACAATAACATACATATTTTTACATATTTTCAGCTAAAAGTATGGCATAATTTGGTTTATTTCCATTTTCTCGGAAACTACTAGGCCTAGAATTAAGATTTTTGGTTTAAAATGTTCGTAATGAATGCCTCTACAAATCTTGTTATGGTCAAAACCACGCCAGACTTACCGTTTTTGAGAAAAAATATGTGCATCGCACAATAACATACATATTTTTAGCTAAAAGTATGGCATAATTTGGTTTATTTCCATTTTCTCGGAAACTACTAGGCCTAGAATTAAGATTTTTGGTTTAAAATGTTCGTAATGAATGCCTCTACAAATCTTGTTATGGTCAAAACCACGCCAGACTTACCGTTTTTGAGAAAAAATATGTGTATCGCACAATAACATACATATTTTTACATATTTTCAGCTAAAAGTATGGCATAATTTGGTTTATTTCCATTTTCTCGGAAACTACTAGGCCTAGAATTAAGATTTTTGGTTTAAAATGTTCGTAATGAATGCCTCTACAAATCTTGTTATGGTCAAAACCACGCCAGACTTACCGTTTTTGAGAAAAAATATGTGCATCGCACAATAACATACATATTTTTAGCTAAAAGTATGGCATAATTTGGTTTATTTTCTTTTTCTCGGAAACTACTATGCCTAGAATTAAGATTTTTGGTTTAAAATGTTCGTAATGAATGCCTCTACAAATCTTGTTATGGTCAAAACCACGCCAGACTTACCGTTTTTGAGAAAAAATATGTGCATCGCACAATAACATACATATTTTTAGCTAAAAGTATGGCATAATTTGGTTTATTTCCATTTTCTCGGAAACTACTAGGCCTAGAATTAAGATTTTTGGTTTAAAATGTTCGTAATGAATGCCTCTACAAATCTTGTTATGGTCAAAACCACGCCAGACTTACCGTTTTTGAGAAAAAATATGTGTATCGCACAATAACATACATATTTTTACATATTTTCAGCTAAAAGTATGGCATAATTTGGTTTATTTCCATTTTCTCGGAAACTACTAGGCCTAGAATTAAGATTTTTGGTTTTAAATGTTCGTAATGAATGCCTCTACAAATCTTGTTATGGTCAAAACCACGCCAGACTTACCGTTTTTGAGAAAAAATATGTGCATCGCACAATAACATACATATTTTTAGCTAAAAGTATGGCATAATTTGGTTTATTTTCATTTTCTCGGAAACTACTAGGCCTAGAATTAAGATTTTTGGTTTAAAATGTTCGTAATGAATGCCTCTACAAATCTTGTTATGGTCAAAACCACGCCAGACTTACCGTTTTTGAGAAAAAAATATGTGTATCGCACAATAACATACATATTTTTACATATTTTCAGCTAAAAGTATGGCATAATTTGGTTTATTTTCATTTTCTCGGAAACTACTAGGCCTAGAATTAAGATTTTTGGTTTAAAATGTTCGTAATGAATGCCTCTACAAATCTTGTTATGGTCAAAACCACGCCAGACTTACCGTTTTTGAGAAAAAATATGTGCATCGCACAATAACATACATATTTTTAGCTAAAAGTATGGCATAATTTGGTTTATTTTCATTTTCTCGGAAACTACTAGGCCTAGAATTAAGATTTTTGGTTTAAAATGTTCGTAATGAATGCCTCTACAAATCTTGTTATGGTCAAAACCACGCCAGACTTACCGTTTTTGAGAAAAAATATGTGCATCGCACAATAACATACATATTTTTAGCTAAAAGTATGGCATAATTTGGTTTATTTTCATTTTCTCGGAAACTACTAGGCCTAGAATTAAGATTTTTGGTTTAAAATGTTCGTAATGAATGCCTCTACAAATCTTGTTATGGTCAAAACCACGCCAGACTTACCGTTTTTGAGAAAAAATATGTGCATCGCACAATAACATACATATTTTTAGCTAAAAGTATGGCATAATTTGGTTTATTTTCATTTTCTCGGAAACTACTAGGCCTAGAATTAAGATTTTTGGTTTAAAATGTTCGTAATGAATGCCTCTACAAATCTTGTTATGGTCAAAACCACGCCAGACTTACCGTTTTTGAGAAAAAATATGTGCATCGCACAATAACATACATATTTTCAGCTAAAAGTATGGCATAATTTGGTTTATTTCCATTTTCTCGAAAACTACTAGGCCTAGAATTAAGATTTTTGGTTTAAAATGTTCGTAATGAATGCCTCTACAAATCTTGTTATGGTCAAAACCACGCCAGACTTACCGTTTTTGAGAAAAAATATGTGTATCGCACAATAACATACATATTTTTACATATTTTCAGCTAAAAGTATGGCATAATTTGGTTTATTTCCATTTTCTCGGAAACTACTAGGCCTAGAATTAAGATTTTTGGTTTAAAATGTTCGTAATGAATGCCTCTACAAATCTTGTTATGGTCAAAACCACGCCAGACTTACCGTTTTTGAGAAAAAATATGTGCATCGCACAATAACATACATATTTTTAGCTAAAAGTATGGCATAATTTGGTTTATTTCCATTTTCTCGGAAACTACTAGGCCTAGAATTAAGATTTTTGGTTTAAAATGTTCGTAATGAATGCCTCTACAAATCTTGTTATGGTCAAAACCACGCCAGACTTACCGTTTTTGAGAAAAAATATGTGTATCGCACAATAACATACATATTTTTACATATTTTCAGCTAAAAGTATGGCATAATTTGGTTTATTTCCATTTTCTCGGAAACTACTAGGCCTAGAATTAAGATTTTTGGTTTTAAATGTTCGTAATGAATGCCTCTACAAATCGTGTTATGGTCAAAACCACGCCAGACTTACCCTTTTTGAGAAAAAATATGTGCATCGCACAATAACATACATATTTTTAGCTAAAAGTATGGCATAATTTGGTTTATTTTCATTTTCTCGGAAACTACTAGGCCTAGAATTAAGATTTTTGATTTAAAATGTTCGTAATGAATGCCTCTACAAATCTTGTTATGGTCAAAACCACGCCAGACTTACCGTTTTTGAGAAAAAATATGTGCATCGCACAATAACATACATATTTTTAGCTAAAAGTATGGCATAATTTGGTTTATTTCCATTTTCTCGGAAACTACTAGGCCTAGAATTAAGATTTTTGGTTTAAAATGTTCGTAATGAATGCCTCTACAAATCTTGTTATGGTCAAAACCACGCCAGACTTACCGTTTTTGAGAAAAAATATGTGCATCGCACAATAACATACATATTTTTAGCTAAAAGTATGGCATAATTTGGTTTATTTTCATTTTCTCGGAAACTACTAGGCCTAGAATTAAGATTTTTGGTTTAAAATGTTCGTAATGAATGCCTCTACAAATCTTGTTATGGTCAAAACCACGCCAGACTTACCGTTTTTGAGAAAAAATATGTGCATCGCACAATAACATACATATTTTTAGCTAAAAGTATGGCATAATTTGGTTTATTTTCATTTTCTCGGAAACTACTAGGCCTAGAATTAAGATTTTTGGTTTAAAATGTTCGTAATGAATGCCTCTACAAATCTTGTTATGGTCAAAACCACGCCAGACTTACCGTTTTTGAGAAAAAATATGTGCATCGCACAATAACATACATATTTTTAGCTAAAAGTATGGCATAATTTGGTTTATTTTCATTTTCTCGGAAACTACTAGGCCTAGAATTAAGATTTTTGGTTTAAAATGTTCGTAATGAATGCCTCTACAAATCTTGTTATGGTCAAAACCACGCCAGACTTACCGTTTTTGAGAAAAAATATGTGCATCGCACAATAACATACATATTTTTAGCTAAAAGTATGGCATAATTTGGTTTATTTTCATTTTCTCGGAAACTACTAGGCCTAGAATTAAGATTTTTGGTTTAAAATGTTCGTAATGAATGCCTCTACAAATCTTGTTATGGTCAAAACCACGCCAGACTTACCGTTTTTGAGAAAAAATATGTGCATCGCACAATAACATACATATTTTTAGCTAAAAGTATGGCATAATTTGGTTTATTTTCATTTTCTCGGAAACTACTAGGCCTAGAATTAAGATTTTTGGTTTAAAATGTTCGTAATGAATGCCTTTACAAATCTTGTTATGGTCAAAACCACGCCAGACTTACCGTTTTTGAGAAAAAATATGTGCATCGCACAATAACATACATATTTTTAGCTAAAAGTATGGCATAATTTGGTTTATTTCCATTTTCTCGGAAACTACTAGGCCTAGAATTAAGATTTTTGGTTTAAAATGTTCGTAATGAATGCCTCTACAAATCTTGTTATGGTCAAAACCACGCCAGACTTACCGTTTTTGAGAAAAAATATGTGCATCGCACAATAACATACATATTTTTAGCTAAAAGTATGGCATAATTTGGTTTATTTTCATTTTCTCGGAAACTACTAGGCCTAGAATTAAGATTTTTGGTTTAAAATGTTCGTAATGAATGCCTCTACAAATCTTGTTATGGTCAAAACCACGCCAGACTTACCCTTTTTGAGAAAAAATATGTGCATCGCACAATAACATACATATTTTTAGCTAAAAGTATGGCATAATTTGGTTTATTTCCATTTTCTCGGAAACTACTAGGCCTAGAATTAAGATTTTTGGTTTAAAATGTTCGTAATGAATGCCTCTACAAATCTTGTTATGGTCAAAACCACGCCAGACTTACCGTTTTTGAGAAAAAATATGTGTATCGCACAATAACATACATATTTTTACATATTTTCAGCTAAAAGTATGGCATAATTTGGTTTATTTCCATTTTCTCGGAAACTACTAGGCCTAGAATTAAGATTTTTGGTTTTAAATGTTCGTAATGAATGCCTCTACAAATCTTGTTATGGTCAAAACCACGCCAGACTTACCGTTTTTGAGAAAAAATATGTGCATCGCACAATAACATACATATTTTTAGCTAAAAGTATGGCATAATTTGGTTTATTTCCATTTTCTCGGAAACTACTAGGCCTAGAATTAAGATTTTTGGTTTAAAATGTTCGTAATGAATGCCTCTACAAATCTTGTTATGGTCAAAACCACGCCAGACTTACCGTTTTTGAGAAAAAATATGTGTATCGCACAATAACATACATATTTTTACATATTTTCAGCTAAAAGTATGGCATAATTTGGTTTATTTCCATTTTCTCGGAAACTACTAGGCCTAGAATTAAGATTTTTGGTTTAAAATGTTCGTAATGAATGCCTCTACAAATCTTGTTATGGTCAAAACCACGCCAGACTTACCCTTTTTGAGAAAAAATATGTGCATCGCACAATAACATACATATTTTTAGCTAAAAGTATGGCATAATTTGGTTTATTTCCATTTTCTCGGAAACTACTAGGCCTAGAATTAAGATTTTTGGTTTAAAATGTTCGTAATGAATGCCTCTACAAATCTTGTTATGGTCAAAACCACGCCAGACTTACCGTTTTTGAGAAAAAATATGTGCATCGCACAATAACATACATATTTTTAGCTAAAAGTATGGCATAATTTGGTTTATTTCCATTTTCTCGGAAACTACTAGGCCTAGAATTAAGATTTTTGGTTTAAAATGTTCGTAATGAATGCCTCTACAAATCTTGTTATGGTCAAAACCACGCCAGACTTACCGTTTTTGAGAAAAAATATGTGCATCGCACAATAACATACATATTTTTAGCTAAAAGTATGGCATAATTTGGTTTATTTCCATTTTCTCGGAAACTACTAGGCCTAGAATTAAGATTTTTGGTTTAAAATGTTCGTAATGAATGCCTCTACAAATCTTGTTATGGTCAAAACCACGCCAGACTTACCGTTTTTGAGAAAAAATATGTGTATCGCACAATAACATACATATTTTTACATATTTTCAGCTAAAAGTATGGCATAATTTGGTTTATTTTCATTTTCTCGGAAACTACTAGGCCTAGAATTAAGATTTTTGGTTTAAAATGTTCGTAATGAATGCCTCTACAAATCTTGTTATGGTCAAAACCACGCCAGACTTACCCTTTTTGAGAAAAAATATGTGCATCGCACAATAACATACATATTTTTAGCTAAAAGTATGGCATAATTTGGTTTATTTCCATTTTCTCGGAAACTACTAGGCCTAGAATTAAGATTTTTGGTTTAAAATGTTCGTAATGAATGCCTCTACAAATCTTGTTATGGTCAAAACCACGCCAGACTTACCGTTTTTGAGAAAAAATATGTGTATCGCACAATAACATACATATTTTTACATATTTTCAGCTAAAAGTATGGCATAATTTGGTTTATTTTCATTTTCTCGGAAACTACTAGGCCTAGAATTAAGATTTTTGGTTTAAAATGTTCGTAATGAATGCCTCTACAAATCTTGTTATGGTCAAAACCACGCCAGACTTACCGTTTTTGAGAAAAAATATGTGCATCGCACAATAACATACATATTTTTAGCTAAAAGTATGGCATAATTTGGTTTATTTCCATTTTCTCGGAAACTACTAGGCCTAGAATTAAGATTTTTGGTTTAAAATGTTCGTAATGAATGCCTCTACAAATCTTGTTATGGTCAAAACCACGCCAGACTTACCGTTTTTGAGAAAAAATATGTGTATCGCACAATAACATACATATTTTTACATATTTTCAGCTAAAAGTATGGCATAATTTGGTTTATTTCCATTTTCTCGGAAACTACTAGGCCTAGAATTAAGATTTTTGGTTTAAAATGTTCGTAATGAATGCCTCTACAAATCTTGTTATGGTCAAAACCACGCCAGACTTACCCTTTTTGAGAAAAAATATGTGCATCGCACAATAACATACATATTTTTAGCTAAAAGTATGGCATAATTTGGTTTATTTCCATTTTCTCGGAAACTACTAGGCCTAGAATTAAGATTTTTGGTTTAAAATGTTCGTAATGAATGCCTCTACAAATCTTGTTATGGTCAAAACCACGCCAGACTTACCGTTTTTGAGAAAAAATATGTGTATCGCACAATAACATACATATTTTTACATATTTTCAGCTAAAAGTATGGCATAATTTGGTTTATTTCCATTTTCTCGGAAACTACTAGGCCTAGAATTAAGATTTTTGGTTTAAAATGTTCGTAATGAATGCCTCTACAAATCTTGTTATGGTCAAAACCACGCCAGACTTACCGTTTTTGAGAAAAAATATGTGTATCGCACAATAACATACATATTTTTACATATTTTCAGCTAAAAGTATGGCATAATTTGGTTTATTTCCATTTTCTCGGAAACTACTAGGCCTAGAATTAAGATTTTTGGTTTAAAATGTTCGTAATGAATGCCTCTACAAATCTTGTTATGGTCAAAACCACGCCAGACTTACCGTTTTTGAGAAAAAATATGTGTATCGCACAATAACATACATATTTTTACATATTTTCAGCTAAAAGTATGGCATAATTTGGTTTATTTCCATTTTCTCGGAAACTACTAGGCCTAGAATTAAGATTTTTGGTTTAAAATGTTCGTAATGAATGCCTCTACAAATCTTGTTATGGTCAAAACCACGCCAGACTTACCGTTTTTGAGAAAAAATATGTGTATCGCACAATAACATACATATTTTTACATATTTTCAGCTAAAAGTATGGCATAATTTGGTTTATTTCCATTTTCTCGGAAACTACTAGGCCTAGAATTAAGATTTTTGGTTTAAAATGTTCGTAATGAATGCCTCTACAAATCTTGTTATGGTCAAAACCACGCCAGACTTACCCTTTTTGAGAAAAAATATGTGCATCGCACAATAACATACATATTTTTAGCTAAAAGTATGGCATAATTTGGTTTATTTCCATTTTCTCGGAAACTACTAGGCCTAGAATTAAGATTTTTGGTTTAAAATGTTCGTAATGAATGCCTCTACAAATCTTGTTATGGTCAAAACCACGCCAGACTTACCGTTTTTGAGAAAAAATATGTGTATCGCACAATAACATACATATTTTTACATATTTTCAGCTAAAAGTATGGCATAATTTGGTTTATTTCCATTTTCTCGGAAACTACTAGGCCTAGAATTAAGATTTTTGGTTTAAAATGTTCGTAATGAATGCCTCTACAAATCTTGTTATGGTCAAAACCACGCCAGACTTACCGTTTTTGAGAAAAAATATGTGTATCGCACAATAACATACATATTTTTACATATTTTCAGCTAAAAGTATGGCATAATTTGGTTTATTTCCATTTTCTCGGAAACTACTAGGCCTAGAATTAAGATTTTTGGTTTAAAATGTTCGTAATGAATGCCTCTACAAATCTTGTTATGGTCAAAACCACGCCAGACTTACCGTTTTTGAGAAAAAATATGTGTATCGCACAATAACATACATATTTTTACATATTTTCAGCTAAAAGTATGGCATAATTTGGTTTATTTCCATTTTCTCGGAAACTACTAGGCCTAGAATTAAGATTTTTGGTTTAAAATGTTTGTAATGAATGCCTCTACAAATCTTGTTATGGTCAAAACCACGCCAGACTTACCGTTTTTGAGAAAAAATATGTGTATCGCACAATAACATACATATTTTTACATATTTTCAGCTAAAAGTATGGCATAATTTGGTTTATTTCCATTTTCTCGGAAACTACTAGGCCTAGAATTAAGATTTTTGGTTTAAAATGTTCGTAATGAATGCCTCTACAAATCTTGTTATGGTCAAAACCACGCCAGACTTACCCTTTTTGAGAAAAAATATGTGCATCGCACAATAACATACATATTTTTAGCTAAAAGTATGGCATAATTTGGTTTATTTCCATTTTCTCGGAAACTACTAGGCCTAGAATTAAGATTTTTGGTTTAAAATGTTCGTAATGAATGCCTCTACAAATCTTGTTATGGTCAAAACCACGCCAGACTTACCGTTTTTGAGAAAAAATATGTGCATCGCACAATAACATACATATTTTTAGCTAAAAGTATGGCATAATTTGGTTTATTTTCATTTTCTCGGAAACTACTAGGCCTAGAATTAAGATTTTTGGTTTAAAATGTTCGTAATGAATGCCTCTACAAATCTTGTTATGGTCAAAACCACGCCAGACTTACCGTTTTTGAGAAAAAATATGTGTATCGCACAATAACATACATATTTTTACATATTTTCAGCTAAAAGTATGGCATAATTTGGTTTATTTCCATTTTCTCGGAAACTACTAGGCCTAGAATTAAGATTTTTGGTTTAAAATGTTCGTAATGAATGCCTCTACAAATCTTGTTATGGTCAAAACCACGCCAGACTTACCGTTTTTGAGAAAAAATATGTGCATCGCACAATAACATACATATTTTTAGCTAAAAGTATGGCATAATTTGGTTTATTTTCATTTTCTCGGAAACTACTAGGCCTAGAATTAAGATTTTTGGTTTAAAATGTTCGTAATGAATGCGTCTACAAATCTTGTTATGGTCAAAACCACGCCAGACTTACCGTTTTTGAGAAAAAATATGTGCATCGCACAATAACATACATATTTTTAGCTAAAAGTATGGCATAATTTGGTTTATTTCCATTTTCTCGGAAACTACTAGGCCTAGAATTAAGATTTTTGGTTTAAAATGTTCGTAATGAATGCCTCTACAAATCTTGTTATGGTCAAAACCACGCCAGACTTACCGTTTTTGAGAAAAAATATGTGTATCGCACAATAACATACATATTTTTACATATTTTCAGCTAAAAGTATGGCATAATTTGGTTTATTTCCATTTTCTCGGAAACTACTAGGCCTAGAATTAAGATTTTTGGTTTAAAATGTTCGTAATGAATGCCTCTACAAATCTTGTTATGGTCAAAACCACGCCAGACTTACCGTTTTTGAGAAAAAATATGTGTATCGCACAATAACATACATATTTTTACATATTTTCAGCTAAAAGTATGGCATAATTTGGTTTATTTCCATTTTCTCGGAAACTACTAGGCCTAGAATTAAGATTTTTGGTTTTAAATGTTCGTAATGAATGCCTCTACAAATCTTGTTATGGTCAAAACCACGCCAGACTTACCGTTTTTGAGAAAAAATATGTGCATCGCACAATAACATACATATTTTTAGCTAAAAGTATGGCATAATTTGGTTTATTTCCATTTTCTCGGAAACTACTAGGCCTAGAATTAAGATTTTTGGTTTAAAATGTTCGTAATGAATGCCTCTACAAATCTTGTTATGGTCAAAACCACGCCAGACTTACCGTTTTTGAGAAAAAATATGTGTATCGCACAATAACATACATATTTTTACATATTTTCAGCTAAAAGTATGGCATAATTTGGTTTATTTCCATTTTCTCGGAAACTACTAGGCCTAGAATTAAGATTTTTGGTTTAAAATGTTCGTAATGAATGCCTCTACAAATCTTGTTATGGTCAAAACCACGCCAGACTTACCCTTTTTGAGAAAAAATATGTGCATCGCACAATAACATACATATTTTTAGCTAAAAGTATGGCATAATTTGGTTTATTTCCATTTTCTCGGAAACTACTAGGCCTAGAATTAAGATTTTTGGTTTAAAATGTTCGTAATGAATGCCTCTACAAATCTTGTTATGGTCAAAACCACGCCAGACTTACCGTTTTTGAGAAAAAATATGTGTATCGCACAATAACATACATATTTTTACATATTTTCAGCTAAAAGTATGGCATAATTTGGTTTATTTCCATTTTCTCGGAAACTACTAGGCCTAGAATTAAGATTTTTGGTTTAAAATGTTCGTAATGAATGCCTCTACAAATCTTGTTATGGTCAAAACCACGCCAGACTTACCGTTTTTGAGAAAAAATATGTGCATCGCACAATAACATACATATTTTTACATATTTTCAGCTAAAAGTATGGCATAATTTGGTTTATTTCCATTTTCTCGGAAACTACTAGGCCTAGAATTAAGATTTTTGGTTTAAAATGTTCGTAATGAATGCCTCTACAAATCTTGTTATGGTCAAAACCACGCCAGACTTACCGTTTTTGAGAAAAAATATGTGCATCGCACAATAACATACATATTTTTAGCTAAAAGTATGGCATAATTTGGTTTATTTCCATTTTCTCGGAAACTACTAGGCCTAGAATTAAGATTTTTGGTTTAAAATGTTCGTAATGAATGCCTCTACAAATCTTGTTATGGTCAAAACCACGCCAGACTTACCGTTTTTGAGAAAAAATATGTGCATCGCACAATAACATACATATTTTTAGCTAAAAGTATGGCATAATTTGGTTTATTTCCATTTTCTCGGAAACTACTAGGCCTAGAATTAAGATTTTTGGTTTAAAATGTTCGTAATGAATGCCTCTACAAATCTTGTTATGGTCAAAACCACGCCAGACTTACCGTTTTTGAGAAAAAATATGTGTATCGCACAATAACATACATATTTTTACATATTTTCAGCTAAAAGTATGGCATAATTTGGTTTATTTCCATTTTCTCGGAAACTACTAGGCCTAGAATTAAGATTTTTGGTTTAAAATGTTCGTAATGAATGCCTCTACAAATCTTGTTATGGTCAAAACCACGCCAGACTTACCCTTTTTGAGAAAAAATATGTGCATCGCACAATAACATACATATTTTTAGCTAAAAGTATGGCATAATTTGGTTAATTTCCATTTTCTCGGAAACTACTAGGCCTAGAATTAAGATTTTTGGTTTAAAATGTTCGTAATGAATGCCTCTACAAATCTTGTTATGGTCAAAACCACGCCAGACTTACCGTTTTTGAGAAAAAATATGTGTATCGCACAATAACATACATATTTTTACATATTTTCAGCTAAAAGTATGGCATAATTTGGTTTATTTTCATTTTCTCGGAAACTACTAGGCCTAGAATTAAGATTTTTGGTTTAAAATGTTCGTAATGAATGCCTCTACAAATCTTGTTATGGTCAAAACCACGCCAGACTTACCGTTTTTGAGAAAAAATATGTGCATCGCACAATAACATACATATTTTTAGCTAAAAGTATGGCATAATTTGGTTTATTTCTATTTTCTCGGAAACTACTAGGCCTAGAATTAAGATTTTTGGTTTAAAATGTTCGTAATGAATGCCTCTACAAATCTTGTTATGGTCAAAACCACGCCAGACTTACCGTTTTTGAGAAAAAATATGTGTATCGCACAATAACATACATATTTTTACATATTTTCAGCTAAAAGTATGGCATAATTTGGTTTATTTCCATTTTCTCGGAAACTACTAGGCCTAGAATTAAGATTTTTGGTTTAAAATGTTCGTAATGAATGCCTCTACAAATCTTGTTATGGTCAAAACCACGCCAGACTTACCGTTTTTGAGAAAAAATATGTGTATCGCACAATAACATACATATTTTTACATATTTTCAGCTAAAAGTATGGCATAATTTGGTTTATTTCCATTTTCTCGGAAACTACTAGGCCTAGAATTAAGATTTTTGGTTTAAAATGTTCGTAATGAATGCCTCTACAAATCTTGTTATGGTCAAAACCACGCCAGACTTACCGTTTTTGAGAAAAAATATGTGTATCGCACAATAACATACATATTTTTACATATTTTCAGCTAAAAGTATGGCATAATTTGGTTTATTTCCATTTTCTCGGAAACTACTAGGCCTAGAATTAAGATTTTTGGTTTAAAATGTTCGTAATGAATGCCTCTACAAATCTTGTTATGGTCAAAACCACGCCAGACTTACCGTTTTTGAGAAAAAATATGTGTATCGCACAATAACATACATATTTTTACATATTTTCAGCTAAAAGTATGGCATAATTTGGTTTATTTCCATTTTCTCGGAAACTACTAGGCCTAGAATTAAGATTTTTGGTTTAAAATGTTCGTAATGAATGCCTCTACAAATCTTGTTATGGTCAAAACCACGCCAGACTTACCGTTTTTGAGAAAAAATATGTGCATCGCACAATAACATACATATTTTTAGCTAAAAGTATGGCATAATTTGGTTTATTTCCATTTTCTCGGAAACTACTAGGCCTAGAATTAAGATTTTTGGTTTAAAATGTTCGTAATGAATGCCTCTACAAATCTTGTTATGGTCAAAACCACGCCAGACTTACCGTTTTTGAGAAAAAATATGTGCATCGCACAATAACATACATATTTTTAGCTAAAAGTATGGCATAATTTGGTTTATTTTCATTTTCTCGGAAACTACTAGGCCTAGAATTAAGATTTTTGGTTTAAAATGTTCGTAATGAATGCCTCTACAAATCTTGTTATGGTCAAAACCACGCCAGACTTACCGTTTTTGAGAAAAAATATGTGCATCGCACAATAACATACATATTTTTAGCTAAAAGTATGGCATAATTTGGTTTATTTTCATTTTCTCGGAAACTACTAGGCCTAGAATTATGAATTATGGTCAAAACCACGCCAGACTTACCGTTTTTGAGAAAAAATATGTGTATCGCACAATAACATACATATTTTTACATATTTTCAGCTAAAAGTATGGCATAATTTGGTTTATTTCCATTTTCTCGGAAACTACTAGGCCTAGAATTAAGATTTTTGGTTTAAAATGTTCGTAATGAATGCCTCTACAAATCTTGTTATGGTCAAAACCACGCCAGACTTACCGTTTTTGAGAAAAAATATGTGCATCGCACAATAACATACATATTTTTAGCTAAAAGTATGGCATAATTTGGTTTATTTCCATTTTCTCGGAAACTACTAGGCCTAGAATTAAGATTTTTGGTTTAAAATGTTCGTAATGAATGCCTCTACAAATCTTGTTACGGTCAAAACCACGCCAGACTTACCGTTTTTGAGAAAAAATATGTGCATCGCACAATAACATACATATTTTTAGCTAAAAGTATGGCATAATTTGGTTTATTTCCATTTTCTCGGAAACTACTAGGCCTAGAATTAAGATTTTTGGTTTAAAATGTTCGTAATGAATGCCTCTACAAATCTTGTTATGGTCAAAACCACGCCAGACTTACCGTTTTTGAGAAAAAATATGTGCATCGCACAATAACATACATATTTTTAGCTAAAAGTATGGCATAATTTGGTTTATTTTCATTTTCTCGGAAACTACTAGGCCTAGAATTAAGATTTTTGGTTTAAAATGTTCGTAATGAATGCCTCTACAAATCTTGTTATGGTCAAAACCACGCCAGACTTACCGTTTTTGAGAAAAAATATGTGTATCGCACAATAACATACATATTTTTACATATTTTCAGCTAAAAGTATGGCATAATTTGGTTTATTTCCATTTTCTCGGAAACTACTAGGCCTAGAATTAAGATTTTTGGTTTAAAATGTTCGTAATGAATGCCTCTACAAATCTTGTTATGGTCAAAACCACGCCAGACTTACCGTTTTTGAGAAAAAATATGTGTATCGCACAATAACATACATATTTTTACATATTTTCAGCTAAAAGTATTACATAATTTGGTTTATTTCCATTTTCTCGGAAACTACTAGGCCTAGAATTAAGATTTTTGGTTTAAAATGTTCGTAATGAATGCCTCTACAAATCTTGTTATGGTCAAAACCACGCCAGACTTACCGTTTTTGAGAAAAAATATGTGTATCGCACAATAACATACATATTTTTACATATTTTCAGCTAAAAGTATGGCATAATTTGGTTTATTTCCATTTTCTCGGAAACTACTAGGCCTAGAATTAAGATTTTTGGTTTAAAATGTTCGTAATGAATGCCTCTACAAATCTTGTTATGGTCAAAACCACGCCAGACTTACCGTTTTTGAGAAAAAATATGTGTATCGCACAATAACATACATATTTTTACATATTTTCAGCTAAAAGTATGGCATAATTTGGTTTATTTCCATTTTCTCGGAAACTACTAGGCCTAGAATTAAGATTTTTGGTTTAAAATGTTCGTAATGAATGCCTCTACAAATCTTGTTATGGTCAAAACCACGCCAGACTTACCCTTTTTGAGAAAAAATATGTGCATCGCACAATAACATACATATTTTTAGCTAAAAGTATGGCATAATTTGGTTTATTTTCATTTTCTCGGAAACTACTAGGCCTAGAATTAAGATTTTTGGTTTAAAATGTTCGTAATGAATGCCTCTACAAATCTTGTTATGGTCAAAACCACGCCAGACTTACCGTTTTTGAGAAAAAATATGTGCATCGCACAATAACATACATATTTTTAGCTAAAAGTATGGCATAATTTGGTTTATTTTCATTTTCTCGGAAACTACTAGGCCTAGAATTAAGATTTTTGGTTTAAAATGTTCGTAATGAATGCCTCTACAAATCTTGTTATGGTCAAAACCACGCCAGACTTACCGTTTTTGAGAAAAAATATGTGTATCGCACAATAACATACATATTTTTACATATTTTCAGCTAAAAGTATGGCATAATTTGGTTTATTTCCATTTTCTCGGAAACTACTAGGCCTAGAATTAAGATTTTTGGTTTAAAATGTTCGTAATGAATGCCTCTACAAATCTTGTTATGGTCAAAACCACGCCAGACTTACCGTTTTTGAGAAAAAATATGTGTATCGCACAATAACATACATATTTTTACATATTTTCAGCTAAAAGTATGGCATAATTTGGTTTATTTCCATTTTCTCGGAAACTACTAGGCCTAGAATTAAGATTTTTGGTTTAAAATGTTCGTAATGAATGCCTCTACAAATCTTGTTATGGTCAAAACCACGCCAGACTTACCGTTTTTGAGAAAAAATATGTGTATCGCACAATAACATACATATTTTTACATATTTTCAGCTAAAAGTATGGCATAATTTGGTTTATTTCCATTTTCTCGGAAACTACTAGGCCTAGAATTAAGATTTTTGGTTTAAAATGTTCGTAATGAATGCCTCTACAAATCTTGTTATGGTCAAAACCACGCCAGACTTACCGTTTTTGAGAAAAAATATGTGCATCGCACAATAACATACATATTTTTAGCTAAAAGTATGGCATAATTTGGTTTATTTTCATTTTCTCGGAAACTACTAGGCCTAGAATTAAGATTTTTGGTTTAAAATGTTCGTAATGAATGCCTCTACAAATCTTGTTATGGTCAAAACCACGCCAGACTTACCGTTTTTGAGAAAAAATATGTGTATCGCACAATAACATACATATTTTTACATATTTTCAGCTAAAAGTATGGCATAATTTGGTTTATTTCCATTTTCTCGGAAACTACTAGGCCTAGAATTAAGATTTTTGGTTTAAAATGTTCGTAATGAATGCCTCTACAAATCTTGTTATGGTCAAAACCACGCCAGACTTACCGTTTTTGAGAAAAAATATGTGTATCGCACAATAACATACATATTTTTACATATTTTCAGCTAAAAGTATGGCATAATTTGGTTTATTTCCATTTTCTCGGAAACTACTAGGCCTAGAATTAAGATTTTTGGTTTAAAATGTTCGTAATGAATGCCTCTACAAATCTTGTTATGGTCAAAACCACGCCAGACTTACCGTTTTTGAGAAAAAATATGTGCATCGCACAATAACATACATATTTTTAGCTAAAAGTATGGCATAATTTGGTTTATTTCCATTTTCTCGGAAACTACTAGGCCTAGAATTAAGATTTTTGGTTTAAAATGTTCGTAATGAATGCCTCTACAAATCTTGTTATGGTCAAAACCACGCCAGACTTACCGTTTTTGAGAAAAAATATGTGCATCGCACAATAACATACATATTTTTAGCTAAAAGTATGGCATAATTTGGTTTATTTCCATTTTCTCGGAAACTACTAGGCCTAGAATTAAGATTTTTGGTTTAAAATGTTCGTAATGAATGCCTCTACAAATCTTGTTATGGTCAAAACCACGCCAGACTTACCGTTTTTGAGAAAAAATATGTGTATCGCACAATAACATACATATTTTCAGCTAAAAGTATGGCATAATTTGGTTTATTTCCATTTTCTCGGAAACTACTAGGCCTAGAATTAAGATTTTTGGTTTAAAATGTTCGTAATGAATGCCTCTACAAATCTTGTTATGGTCAAAACCACGCCAGACTTACCGTTTTTGAGAAAAAATATGTGTATCGCACAATAACATACATATTTTTACATATTTTCAGCTAAAAGTATGGCATAATTTGGTTTATTTCCATTTTCTCGGAAACTACTAGGCCTAGAATTAAGATTTTTGGTTTAAAATGTTCGTAATGAATGCCTCTACAAATCTTGTTATGGTCAAAACCACGCCAGACTTACCGTTTTTGAGAAAAAATATGTGTATCGCACAATAACATACATATTTTTACATATTTTCAGCTAAAAGTATGGCATAATTTGGTTTATTTCCATTTTCTCGGAAACTACTAGGCCTAGAATTAAGATTTTTGGTTTAAAATGTTCGTAATGAATGCCTCTACAAATCTTGTTATGGTCAAAACCACGCCAGACTTACCGTTTTTGAGAAAAAATATGTGCATCGCACAATAACATACATATTTTTAGCTAAAAGTATGGCATAATTTGGTTTATTTCCATTTTCTCGGAAACTACTAGGCCTAGAATTAAGATTTTTGGTTTAAAATGTTCGTAATGAATGCCTCTACAAATCTTGTTATGGTCAAAACCACGCCAGACTTACCGTTTTTGAGAAAAAATATGTGTATCGCACAATAACATACATATTTTTACATATTTTCAGCTAAAAGTATGGCATAATTTGGTTTATTTCCATTTTCTCGGAAACTACTAGGCCTAGAATTAAGATTTTTGGTTTAAAATGTTCGTAATGAATGCCTCTACAAATCTTGTTATGGTCAAAACCACGCCAGACTTACCGTTTTTGAGAAAAAATATGTGCATCGCACAATAACATACATATTTTTAGCTAAAAGTATGGCATAATTTGGTTTATTTCCATTTTCTCGGAAACTACTAGGCCTAGAATTAAGATTTTTGGTTTAAAATGTTCGTAATGAATGCCTCTACAAATCTTGTTATGGTCAAAACCACGCCAGACTTACCGTTTTTGAGAAAAAATATGTGTATCGCACAATAACATACATATTTTTACATATTTTCAGCTAAAAGTATGGCATAATTTGGTTTATTTCCATTTTCTCGGAAACTACTAGGCCTAGAATTAAGATTTTTGGTTTAAAATGTTCGTAATGAATGCCTCTACAAATCTTGTTACGGTCAAAACCACGCCAGACTTACCGTTTTTGAGAAAAAATATGTGTATCGCACAATAACATACATATTTTTACATATTTTCAGCTAAAAGTATGGCATAATTTGGTTTATTTCCATTTTCTCGGAAACTACTAGGCCTAGAATTAAGATTTTTGGTTTAAAATGTTCGTAATGAATGCCTCTACAAATCTTGTTATGGTCAAAACCACGCCAGACTTACCGTTTTTGAGAAAAAATATGTGCATCGCACAATAACATACATATTTTTAGCTAAAAGTATGGCATAATTTGGTTTATTTTCATTTTCTCGGAAACTACTAGGCCTAGAATTAAGATTTTTGGTTTAAAATGTTCGTAATGAATGCCTCTACAAATCTTGTTATGGTCAAAACCACGCCAGACTTACCGTTTTTGAGAAAAAATATGTGTATCGCACAATAACATACATATTTTTACATATTTTCAGCTAAAAGTATGGCATAATTTGGTTTATTTCCATTTTCTCGGAAACTACTAGGCCTAGAATTAAGATTTTTGGTTTAAAATGTTCGTAATGAATGCCTCTACAAATCTTGTTATGGTCAAAACCACGCCAGACTTACCGTTTTTGAGAAAAAATATGTGCATCGCACAATAACATACATATTTTTAGCTAAAAGTATGGCATAATTTGGTTTATTTCCATTTTCTCGGAAACTAATAGGCCTAGAATTAAGATTTTTGGTTTAAAATGTTCGTAATGAATGCCTCTACAAATCTTGTTATGGTCAAAACCACGCCAGACTTACCGTTTTTGAGAAAAAATATGTGTATCGCACAATAACATACATATTTTTACATATTTTCAGCTAAAAGTATGGCATAATTTGGTTTATTTCCATTTTCTCGGAAACTACTAGGCCTAGAATTAAGATTTTTGGTTTAAAATGTTCGTAATGAATGCCTCTACAAATCTTGTTATGGTCAAAACCACGCCAGACTTACCGTTTTTGAGAAAAAATATGTGTATCGCACAATAACATACATATTTTTACATATTTTCAGCTAAAAGTATGGCATAATTTGGTTTATTTCCATTTTCTCGGAAACTACTAGGCCTAGAATTAAGATTTTTGGTTTAAAATGTTCGTAATGAATGCCTCTACAAATCTTGTTATGGTCAAAACCACGCCAGACTTACCGTTTTTGAGAAAAAATATGTGTATCGCACAATAACATACA
The DNA here is from genome assembly GCA_930367185.1 of Myathropa florea. Classification (NCBI taxonomy): domain Eukaryota; kingdom Metazoa; phylum Arthropoda; class Insecta; order Diptera; family Syrphidae; genus Myathropa; species Myathropa florea. The sequence continues at coordinate 39,778,453 of OV884003.1, forward strand.
TATTTCTACATATTTTCAGCTAAAAGTATGGCATAATTTGGTTTATTTCCATTTTCTCGGAAACTACTAGGCCTAGAATTAAGATTTTTGGTTTAAAATGTTCGTAATGAATGCCTCTACAAATCTTGTTATGGTCAAAACCACGCCAGACTTACCGTTTTTGAGAAAAAATATGTGCATCGCACAATAACATACATATTTTTAGCTAAAAGTATGGCATAATTTGGTTTATTTCCATTTTCTCGGAAACTACTAGGCCTAGAATTAAGATTTTTGGTTTAAAATGTTCGTAATGAATGCCTCTACAAATCTTGTTATGGTCAAAACCACGCCAGACTTACCGTTTTTGAGAAAAAATATGTGTATCGCACAATAACATACATATTTTTACATATTTTCAGCTAAAAGTATGGCATAATTTGGTTTATTTCCATTTTCTCGGAAACTACTAGGCCTAGAATTAAGATTTTTGGTTTAAAATGTTCGTAATGAATGCCTCTACAAATCTTGTTATGGTCAAAACCACGCCAGACCTACCGTTTTTGAGAAAAAATATGTGTATCGCACAATAACATACATATTTTTACATATTTTCAGCTAAAAGTATGGCATAATTTGGTTTATTTCCATTTTCTCGGAAACTACTAGGCCTAGAATTAAGATTTTTGGTTTAAAATGTTCGTAATGAATGCCTCTACAAATCTTGTTATGGTCAAAACCACGCCAGACTTACCGTTTTTGAGAAAAAATATGTGTATCGCACAATAACATACATATTTTTACATATTTTCAGCTAAAAGTATGGCATAATTTGGTTTATTTCCATTTTCTCGGAAACTACTAGGCCTAGAATTAAGATTTTTGGTTTAAAATGTTCGTAATGAATGCCTCTACAAATCTTGTTATGGTCAAAACCACGCCAGACTTACCGTTTTTGAGAAAAAATATGTGCATCGCACAATAACATACATATTTTTAGCTAAAAGTATGGCATAATTTGGTTTATTTCCATTTTCTCGGAAACTACTAGGCCTAGAATTAAGATTTTTGGTTTAAAATGTTCGTAATGAATGCCTCTACAAATCCTGTTATGGTCAAAACCACGCCAGACTTACCGTTTTTGAGAAAAAATATGTGCATCGCACAATAACATACATATTTTTAGCTAAAAGTATGGCATAATTTGGTTTATTTCCATTTTCTCGGAAACTACTAGGCCTAGAATTAAGATTTTTGGTTTAAAATGTTCGTAATGAATGCCTCTACAAATCTTGTTATGGTCAAAACCACGCCAGACTTACCGTTTTTGAGAAAAAATATGTGCATCGCACAATAACATACATATTTTTAGCTAAAAGTATGGCATAATTTGGTTTATTTCCATTTTCTCGGAAACTACTAGGCCTAGAATTAAGATTTTTGGTTTAAAATGTTCGTAATGAATGCCTCTACAAATCTTGTTATGGTCAAAACCACGCCAGACTTACCGTTTTTGAGAAAAAATATGTGCATCGCACAATAATGAATGCCTCTACAAATCTTGTTATGGTCAAAACCACGCCAGACTTACCGTTTTTGAGAAAAAATATGTGTATCGCACAATAACATACATATTTTTACATATTTTCAGCTAAAAGTATGGCATAATTTGGTTTATTTCCATTTTCTCGGAAACTACTAGGCCTAGAATTAAGATTTTTGGTTTAAAATGTTCGTAATGAATGCCTCTACAAATCTTGTTATGGTCAAAACCACGCCAGACTTACCGTTTTTGAGAAAAAATATGTGCATCGCACAATAACATACATATTTTTAGCTAAAAGTATGGCATAATTTGGTTTATTTCCATTTTCTCGGAAACTACTAGGCCTAGAATTAAGATTTTTGGTTTAAAATGTTCGTAATGAATGCCTCTACAAATCTTGTTATGGTCAAAACCACGCCAGACTTACCGTTTTTGAGAAAAAATATGTGTATCGCACAATAACATACATATTTTTACATATTTTCAGCTAAAAGTATGGCATAATTTGGTTTATTTCCATTTTCTCGGAAACTACTAGGCCTAGAATTAAGATTTTTGGTTTAAAATGTTCGTAATGAATGCCTCTACAAATCTTGTTATGGTCAAAACCACGCCAGACTTACCGTTTTTGAGAAAAAATATGTGTATCGCACAATAACATACATATTTTTACATATTTTCAGCTAAAAGTATGGCATAATTTGGTTTATTTCCATTTTCTCGGAAACTACTAGGCCTAGAATTAAGATTTTTGGTTTAAAATGTTCGTAATGAATGCCTCTACAAATCTTGTTATGGTCAAAACCACGCCAGACTTACCGTTTTTGAGAAAAAATATGTGCATCGCACAATAACATACATATTTTTACATATTTTCAGCTAAAAGTATGGCATAATTTGGTTTATTTCCATTTTCTCGGAAACTACTAGGCCTAGAATTAAGATTTTTGGTTTAAAATGTTCGTAATGAATGCCTCTACAAATCTTGTTATGGTCAAAACCACGCCAGACTTACCGTTTTTGAGAAAAAATATGTGTATCGCACAATAACATACATATTTTTACATATTTTCAGCTAAAAGTATGGCATAATTTGGTTTATTTCCATTTTCTCGGAAACTACTAGGCCTAGAATTAAGATTTTTGGTTTAAAATGTTCGTAATGAATGCCTCTACAAATCTTGTTATGGTCAAAACCACGCCAGACTTACCGTTTTTGAGAAAAAATATGTGCATCGCACAATAACATACATATTTTTAGCTAAAAGTATGGCATAATTTGGTTTATTTCCATTTTCTCGGAAACTACTAGGCCTAGAATTAAGATTTTTGGTTTAAAATGTTCGTAATGAATGCCTCTACAAATCCTGTTATGGTCAAAACCACGCCAGACTTACCGTTTTTGAGAAAAAATATGTGCATCGCACAATAACATACATATTTTTAGCTAAAAGTATGGCATAATTTGGTTTATTTCCATTTTCTCGGAAACTACTAGGCCTAGAATTAAGATTTTTGGTTTAAAATGTTCGTAATGAATGCCTCTACAAATCTTGTTATGGTCAAAACCACGCCAGACTTACCGTTTTTGAGAAAAAATATGTGCATCGCACAATAACATACATATTTTTAGCTAAAAGTATGGCATAATTTGGTTTATTTCCATTTTCTCGGAAACTACTAGGCCTAGAATTAAGATTTTTGGTTTAAAATGTTCGTAATGAATGCCTCTACAAATCTTGTTATGGTCAAAACCACGCCAGACTTACCGTTTTTGAGAAAAAATATGTGCATCGCACAATAACATACATATTTTTAGCTAAAAGTATGGCATAATTTGGTTTATTTCCATTTTCTCGGAAACTACTAGGCCTAGAATTAAGATTTTTGGTTTAAAATGTTCGTAATGAATGCCTCTACAAATCTTGTTATGGTCAAAACCACGCCAGACTTACCGTTTTTGAGAAAAAATATGTGTATCGCACAATAACATACATATTTTTACATATTTTCAGCTAAAAGTATGGCATAATTTGGTTTATTTCCATTTTCTCGGAAACTACTAGGCCTAGAATTAAGATTTTTGGTTTAAAATGTTCGTAATGAATGCCTCTACAAATCTTGTTATGGTCAAAACCACGCCAGACTTACCGTTTTTGAGAAAAAATATGTGTATCGCACAATAACATACATATTTTTACATATTTTCAGCTAAAAGTATGGCATAATTTGGTTTATTTCCATTTTCTCGGAAACTACTAGGCCTAGAATTAAGATTTTTGGTTTAAAATGTTCGTAATGAATGCCTCTACAAATCTTGTTACGGTCAAAACCACGCCAGACTTACCGTTTTTGAGAAAAAATATGTGTATCGCACAATAACATACATATTTTTACATATTTTCAGCTAAAAGTATGGCATAATTTGGTTTATTTCCATTTTCTCGGAAACTACTAGGCCTAGAATTAAGATTTTTGGTTTAAAATGTTCGTAATGAATGCCTCTACAAATCTTGTTATGGTCAAAACCACGCCAGACTTACCGTTTTTGAGAAAAAATATGTGTATCGCACAATAACATACATATTTTTACATATTTTCAGCTAAAAGTATGGCATAATTTGGTTTATTTCCATTTTCTCGGAAACTACTAGGCCTAGAATTAAGATTTTTGGTTTAAAATGTTCGTAATGAATGCCTCTACAAATCTTGTTATGGTCAAAACCACGCCAGACTTACCGTTTTTGAGAAAAAATATGTGCATCGCACAATAACATACATATTTTTAGCTAAAAGTATGGCATAATTTGGTTTATTTTCATTTTCTCGGAAACTACTAGGCCTAGAATTAAGATTTTTGGTTTAAAATGTTCGTAATGAATGCCTCTACAAATCTTGTTATGGTCAAAACCACGCCAGACTTACCGTTTTTGAGAAAAAATATGTGCATCGCACAATAACATTCATATTTTTAGCTAAAAGTATGGCATAATTTGGTTTATTTCCATTTTCTCGGAAACTACTAGGCCTAGAATTAAGATTTTTGGTTTAAAATGTTCGTAATGAATGCCTCTACAAATCTTGTTATGGTCAAAACCACGCCAGACTTACCGTTTTTGAGAAAAAATATGTGTATCGCACAATAACATACATATTTTTACATATTTTCAGCTAAAAGTATGGCATAATTTGGTTTATTTCCATTTTCTCGGAAACTACTAGGCCTAGAATTAAGATTTTTGGTTTAAAATGTTCGTAATGAATGCCTCTACAAATCTTGTTATGGTCAAAACCACGCCAGACTTACCGTTTTTGAGAAAAAATATGTGTATCGCACAATAACATACATATTTTTACATATTTTCAGCTAAAAGTATGGCATACTTTGGTTTATTTCCATTTTCTCGGAAACTACTAGGCCTAGAATTAAGATTTTTGGTTTAAAATGTTCGTAATGAATGCCTCTACAAATCTTGTTATGGTCAAAACCACGCCAGACTTGCCGTTTTTGAGAAAAAATATGTGTATCGCACAATAACATACATATTTTTAGCTAAAAGTATGGCATAATTTGGTTTATTTTCATTTTCTCGGAAACTACTAGGCCTAGAATTAAGATTTTTGGTTTAAAATGTTCGTAATGAATGCCTCTACAAATCTTGTTATGGTCAAAACCACGCCAGACTTACCGTTTTTGAGAAAAAATATGTGCATCGCACAATAACATTCATATTTTTAGCTAAAAGTATGGCATAATTTGGTTTATTTCCATTTTCTCGGAAACTACTAGGCCTAGAATTAAGATTTTTGGTTTAAAATGTTCGTAATGAATGCCTCTACAAATCTTGTTATGGTCAAAACCACGCCAGACTTACCGTTTTTGAGAAAAAATATGTGTATCGCACAATAACATACATATTTTTACATATTTTCAGCTAAAAGTATGGCATAATTTGGTTTATTTCCATTTTCTCGGAAACTACTAGGCCTAGAATTAAGATTTTTGGTTTAAAATGTTCGTAATGAATGCCTCTACAAATCTTGTTATGGTCAAAACCACGCCAGACTTACCGTTTTTGAGAAAAAATATGTGTATCGCACAATAACATACATATTTTTACATATTTTCAGCTAAAAGTATGGCATAATTTGGTTTATTTTCCATTTTCTCGGAAACTACTAGGCCTAGAATTAAGATTTTTGGTTTAAAATGTTCGTAATGAATGCCTCTACAAATCTTGTTATGGTCAAAACCACGCCAGACTTGCCGTTTTTGAGAAAAAATATGTGTATCGCACAATAACATACATATTTTTACATATTTTCAGCTAAAAGTATGGCATAATTTGGTTTATTTCCATTTTCTCGGGAAACTACTAGGCCTAGAATTAAGATTTTGGTTTAAAATGTTCGTAATGAATGCCTCTACAAATCTTGTTATGGTCAAAACCACGCCAGACTTACCGTTTTTGAGAAAAAATATGTGCATCGCACAATAACATACATATTTTTAGCTAAAAGTATGGCATAATTTGGTTTATTTCCATTTTCTCGGAAACTACTAGGCCTAGAATTAAGATTTTTGGTTTAAAATGTTCGTAATGAATGCCTCTACAAATCTTGTTATGGTCAAAACCACGCCAGACTTACCGTTTTTGAGAAAAAATATGTGCATCGCACAATAACATACATATTTTTAGCTAAAAGTATGGCATAATTTGGTTTATTTCCATTTTCTCGGAAACTACTAGGCCTAGAATTAAGATTTTTGGTTTAAAATTTTCGTAATGAATGCCCTCTACAAATCTTGTTATGGTCAAAACCACGCCAGACTTACCGTTTTTGAGAAAAAATATGTGCATCGCACAATAACATACATATTTTTAGCTAAAAGTATGGCATAATTTGGTTTATTTCCATTTTCTCGGAAACTACTAGGCCTAGAATTAAGATTTTTGGTTTAAAATGTTCGTAATGAATGCCTCTACAAATCTTGTTATGGTCAAAACCACGCCAGACTTACCGTTTTTGAGAAAAATATGTGCATCGCACAATAACATACATATTTTTAGCTAAAAGTATGGCATAATTTGGTTTATTTCCATTTTCTCGGAGAACTACTAGGCCTAGAATTAAGATTTTTGGTTTTAAAATGTTCGTAATGAATGCCTCTACAAATCTTGTTATGGTCAAAACCACGCCAGACTTACCGTTTTGAGAAAAAATATGTGTATCGCACAATAACATACATATTTTTACATATTTTCAGCTAAAAGTATGGCATAATTGGTTTATTTCCATTTTCTCGGAAACTACTAGGCCTAGAATTAAGATTTTTGGTTTAAAATGTTCGTAATGAATGCCTCTACAAATCTTGTTATGGTCAAAACCACGCCAGACTTACCGTTTTTGAGAAAAAATATGTGCATCGCACAATAACATACATATTTTTAGCTAAAAGTATGGCATAATTTGGTTTATTTTCATTTTCTCGGAAACTACTAGGCCTAGAATTAAGATTTTTTGGTTTAAAATGTTCGTAATGAATGCCTCTACAAATCTTGTTATGGTCAAAACCACGCCAGGACTTACCGTTTTTGAGAAAAAATATGTGCATCGCACAATAACATACATATTTATAGCTAAAAGTATGGCATAATTTGGTTTATTTTCATTTTCTCGGAAACTACTAGGCCTAGAATAAGATTTTTGGTTTAAAATGTTCGTAATGAATGCCTCTACAAATCTTGTTATGGTCAAAAACCACGCCAGACTTACCGTTTTTGAGAAAAAATATGTGTATCGCACAATAACATACATATTTTTACATATTTTCAGCTAAAAGTATGGCATAATTTGGTTTATTTCCATTTTCTCGGAAACTACTAGGCCTAGAAATTAAGATTTTTGGTTTAAAAATGTTCGTAATGAATGCCTCTACAAATCTTGTTATGGTCAAAACCACGCCAGACTTACCGTTTTTGAGAAAAAATATGTGTATCGCACAATAACATACATATTTTTACATATTTTCAGCTAAAAGTATGGCATAATTTGGTTTATTTCCATTTTCTCGGAACTACTAGGCCTAGAATTAAGATTTTTGGTTTAAAATGTTCGTAATGAATGCCTCTACAAATCTTGTTATGGTCAAAACCACGCCAGACTTACCGTTTTTGAGAAAAAATATGTGTATCGCACAATAACATACATATTTTTAGCTAAAAGTATGGCATAATTTGGTTTATTTCCATTTTCTCGGAAACTACTAGGCCTAGAATTAAGATTTTTGGTTTAAAATGTTCGTAATGAATGCCTCTACAAATCTTGTTATGGTCAAAACCACGCCAGACTTACCGTTTTTGAGAAAAAATATGTGCATCGCACAATAACATACATATTTTTAGCTAAAAGTATGGCATAATTTGGTTTATTTTCATTTTCTCGGAAACTACTAGGCCTAGAATTAAGATTTTTGGTTTAAAATGTTCGTAATGAATGCCTCTACAAATCTTGTTATGGTCAAAACCACGCCAGACTTACCGTTTTTGAGAAAAAATATGTGCATCGCACAATAACATACATATTTTTAGCTAAAAGTATGGCATAATTTGGTTTATTTTCATTTTCTCGGAAACTACTAGGCCTAGAATTAAGATTTTTGGTTTAAAATGTTCGTAATGAATGCCTCTACAAATCTTGTTATGGTCAAAAACCACGCCAGACTTACCGTTTTTTGAGAAAAATATGTGCATCGCACAATAACATACATATTTTTAGCTAAAAGTATGGCATAATTTGGTTTATTTTCATTTTCTCGGAAACTACTAGGCCTAGAATTAAGATTTTTGGTTTAAAATGTTCGTAATGAATGCCTCTACAAATCTGTTATGGTCAAAAACAACGCCAGACTTACCCTTTTTGAGAAAAAATATGTGCATCGCACAATAACATACATATTTTTAGCTAAAAGTATGGCATAATTTGGTTTATTTTCCATTTTCTCGGAAACTACTAGGCCTAGAATTAAGATTTTTTGGTTTTAAAATGTTCGTAATGAATGCCTCTACAAATCTTGTTATGGTCAAAACCACGCCAGACTTACCGTTTTTGAGAAAAAATATGTGTATCGCACAATAACATACATATTTTTACATATTTTCAGCTAAAAGTATGGCATAATTTGGTTTATTTCCATTTTCTCGGAAACTACTAGGCCTAGAATTAAGATTTTTGGTTTAAAATGTTCGTAATGAATGCCTCTACAAATCTTGTTATGGTCAAAACCACGCCAGACTTACCGTTTTTGAGAAAAAATATGTGTATCGCACAATAACATACATATTTTTACATATTTTCAGCTAAAAGTATGGCATAATTTGGTTTATTTCCATTTTCTCGGAAACTACTAGGCCTAGAATTAAGATTTTTGGTTTAAAATGTTCGTAATGAATGCCTCTACAAATCTTGTTATGGTCAAAACCACGCCAGACTTACCGTTTTTGAGAAAAAATATGTGTATCGCACAATAACATACATATTTTTACATATTTTCAGCTAAAAGTATGGCATAATTTGGTTTATTTCCATTTTCTCGGAAACTACTAGGCCTAGAATTAAGATTTTTGGTTTAAAATGTTCGTAATGAATGCCTCTACAAATCTTGTTATGGTCAAAACCACGCCAGACTTACCGTTTTTGAGAAAAAATATGTGTATCGCACAATAACATACATATTTTTACATATTTTCAGCTAAAAGTATGGCATAATTTGGTTTATTTCCATTTTCTCGGAAACTACTAGGCCTAGAATTAAGATTTTTGGTTTAAAATGTTCGTAATGAATGCCTCTACAAATCTTGTTATGGTCAAAACCACGCCAGACTTACCGTTTTTGAGAAAAAATATGTGTATCGCACAATAACATACATATTTTTACATATTTTCAGCTAAAAGTATGGCATAATTTGGTTTATTTCCATTTTCTCGGAAACTACTAGGCCTAGAATTAAGATTTTTGGTTTAAAATGTTCGTAATGAATGCCTCTACAAATCTTGTTATGGTCAAAACCACGCCAGACTTACCGTTTTTGAGAAAAAATATGTGCATCGCACAATAACATACATATTTTTAGCTAAAAGTATGGCATAATTTGGTTTATTTTCATTTTCTCGGAAACTACTAGGCCTAGAATTAAGATTTTTGGTTTATAATGTTCGTAATGATGCCTCTACAAATCTTGTAATGGTCAAAACCACGCCAGACTTACCGTTTTTGAGAAAAAATATGTGCATCGCACAATAACATACATATTTTTAGCTAAAAGTATGGCATAATTTGGTTTATTTTCATTTTCTCGGAAACTACTAGGCCTAGAATTAAGATTTTTGGTTTAAAATGTTCGTAATGAATGCCTCTACAAATCTTGTTATGGTCAAAACCACGCCAGACTTACCGTTTTTTGAGAAAAAATATGTGTATCGCACAATAACATACATATTTTTACATATTTTCAGCTAAAAGTATGGCATAATTTGGTTTATTTCCATTTTCTCGGAAACTACTAGGCCTAGAATTAAGATTTTTGGTTTAAAATGTTCGTAATGAATGCCTCTACAAATCTTGTTATGGTCAAAACCACGCCAGACTTACCGTTTTTGAGAAAAAAATATGTGTATCGCACAATAACATACATATTTTTACATATTTTCAGCTAAAAGTATGGCATAATTTGGTTTATTTCCATTTTCTCGGAAACTACTAGGCCCTAGAATTAAGATTTTTGGTTTAAAATGTTCGTAATGAATGCCTCTACAAATCTTGTTATGGTCAAAACCACGCCAGACTTACCCGTTTGAGAAAAAATATGTGTATCGCACAATAACATACATATTTTTACATATTTTCAGCTAAAAGTATGGCATAATTTGGTTTATTTCCATTTTCTCGGAAACTACTAGGCTAGAATTAAGATTTTTGGTTTAAAATGTTCGTAATGAATGCCTCTACAAATCTTGTTATGGTCAAAACCACGCCAGACTTACCGTTTTTGAGAAAAAATATGTGCATCGCACAATAACATACATATTTTTAGCTAAAAGTATGGCATAATTTGGTTTATTTCCATTTTCTCGGAAACTACTAGGCCTAGAATTAAGATTTTTGGTTTAAAATGTTCGTAATGAATGCCTCTACAAATCTTGTTATGGTCAAAACCACGCCAGACTTACCGTTTTTGAGAAAAAATATGTGCATCGCACAATAACATACATATTTTTAGCTAAAAGTATGGCATAATTTGGTTTATTTTCATTTTCTCGGAAACTACTAGGCCTAGAATTAAGATTTTTGGTTAAAATGTTCGTAATGAATGCCTCTACAAATCTTGTTATGGTCAAAACCACGCCAGACTTACCGTTTTTGAGAAAAAATATGTGTATCGCACAATAACATACATATTTTTACATATTTTCAGCTAAAAGTATGGCATAATTTGGTTTATTTCCATTTTCTCGGAAACTACTAGGCCTAGAATTAAGATTTTTGGTTAAAATGTTCGTAATGAATGCCTCTACAAATCTTGTTATGGTCAAAACCACGCCAGACTTACCGTTTTTTGAGAAAAAATATGTGCATCGCACAATAACATACATATTTTTAGCTAAAAGTATGGCATAATTTGGTTTATTTCCATTTTCTCGGAAACTACTAGGCCTAGAATTAAGATTTTTGGTTTAAAATGTTCGTAATGAATGCCTCTACAAATCTTGTTATGGTCAAAAACCACGCCAGACTTACCCTTTTTGAGAAAAAAATATGTGCATCGCACAATAACATACATATTTTTAGCTAAAAGTATGGCATAATTTGGTTTATTTCCATTTTCTCGGAAACTACTAGGCCTAGAATTAAGATTTTTGGTTTAAAATGTTCGTAATGAATGCCTCTACAAATCTTGTTATGGTCAAAACCACGCCAGACTTACCGTTTTTGAGAAAAAATATGTGTATCGCACAATAACATACATATTTTTACATATTTTCAGCTAAAAGTATGGCATAATTTGGTTTATTTCCATTTTCTCGGAAACTACTAGGCCTAGAATTTAAGATTTTTGGTTAAAATGTTCGTAATGAATGCCTCTACAAATCTTGTTATGGTCAAAACCACGCCAGACTTACCGTTTTTGAGAAAAAATATGGTGTATCGCACAATAACATACATATTTTTACATATTTTCAGCTAAAAGTATGGCATAATTTGGTTTATTTCCATTTTCTCGGAAACTACTAGGCCTAGAATTAAGATTTTTGGTTTAAAATGTTCGTAATGAATGCCTCTACAAATCTTGTTATGGCCAAACCACGCCAGACTTACCGTTTTGAGAAAAAATATGTGTATCGCACAATAACATACATATTTTTACATATTTTCAGCTAAAAGTATGGCATAATTTGGTTTATTTCCATTTTCTCGGAAACTACTAGGCCTAGAATTAAGATTTTTGGTTTAAAATGTTCGTAATGAATGCCTCTACAAATCTTGTTATGGTCAAAACCACGCCAGACTTACCGTTTTTGAGAAAAAATATGTGTATCGCACAATAACATACATATTTTTACATATTTTCAGCTAAAAGTATGGCATAATTTGGTTTATTTCCATTTTCTCGGAAACTACTAGGCCTAGAATTAAGATTTTTGGTTTAAAATGTTCGTAATGAATGCCTCTACAAATCTTGTTATGGTCAAAACCACGCCAGACTTACCGTTTTTGAGAAAAAATATGTGCATCGCACAATAACATACATATTTTTAGCTAAAAGTATGGCATAATTTGGTTTATTTTCATTTTCTCGGAAACTACTAGGCCTAGAATTAAGATTTTTGGTTTAAAATGTTCGTAATGAATGCCTCTACAAATCTTGTTATGGTCAAAACCACGCCAGACTTACCGTTTTTGAGAAAAAAATATGTGCATCGCACAATAACATACATATTTTTAGCTAAAAGTATTGCATAATTTGGTTTATTTTCATTTTCTCGGAAACTACTAGGCCTAGAATTAAGATTTTTGGTTTAAAATGTCGTAATGAATGCCTCTACAAATCTTGGTTATGGTCAAAACCACGCCAGACTTACCGTTTTTGAGAAAAAATATGTGTATCGCACAATAACATACATATTTTTACATATTTTCAGCTAAAAGTATGGCATAATTTGGTTTATTTCCATTTTCTCGGAAACTACTAGGCCTAGAATTAAGATTTTGGTTTAAAATGTTCGTAATGAATGCCTCTACAAATCTTGTTATGGTCAAAACCACGCCAGACTTACCGTTTTTGAGAAAAAATATGTGCATCGCACAATAACATACATATTTTTAGCTAAAAGTATGGCATAATTTGGTTTATTTTCATTTTCTCGGAAACTACTAGGCCTAGAATTAAGATTTTTGGTTTAAAATGTTCGTAATGAATGCCTCTACAAATCTTGTAATGGTCAAAACCACGCCAGACTTACCGTTTTTGAGAAAAAATATGTGCATCGCACAATAACATACATATTTTTAGCTAAAAGTATGGCATAATTTGGTTTATTTTCATTTTCTCGGAAACTACTAGGCCTAGAATTAAGATTTTTGGTTTAAAATGTTCGTAATGAATGCCTCTACAAATCTTGGTTATGGTCAAAAACCACGCCAGACTTACCGTTTTTTGAGAAAAAATATGTGTATCGCACAATAACATACATATTTTTACATATTTTCAGCTAAAAGTATGGCATAATTTGGTTTATTTCCATTTTCTCGGAAACTACTAGGCCTAGAATTAAGATTTTTGGTTTAAAATGTTCGTAATGAATGCCTCTACAAATCTTGTTATGGTCAAAACCACGCCAGACTTACCGTTTTTGAGAAAAAAATATGTGTATCGCACAATAACATACATATTTTTACATATTTTCAGCTAAAAGTATGGCATAATTTGGTTTATTTCCATTTTCTCGGAAACTACTAGGCCTAGAATTAAGATTTTTGGTTTAAAATGTTCGTAATGAATGCCTCTACAAATCTTGTTATGGTCAAAACCACGCCAGACTTACCGTTTTTGAGAAAAAATATGTGCATCGCACAATAACATACATATTTTTAGCTAAAAGTATGGCATAATTTGGTTTATTTTCATTTTCTCGGAAACTACTAGGCCTAGAATTAAGATTTTTGGTTTAAAATGTTCGTAATGAATGCCTCTACAAATCTTGTTATGGTCAAAACCACGCCAGACTTACCGTTTTTGAGAAAAAATATGTGTATCGCACAATAACATACATATTTTTACATATTTTCAGCTAAAAGTATGGCATAATTTGGTTTATTTCCATTTTCTCGGAAACTACTAGGCCTAGAATTAAGATTTTTTGGTTTTAAATGTTCGTAATGAATGCCTCTACAAATCTTGTTATGGTCAAAACCACGCCAGACTTACCGTTTTTGAGAAAAAATATGTGCATCGCACAATAACATACATATTTTTAGCTAAAAGTATGGCATAATTTGGTTTATTTTCATTTTCTCGGAAACTACTAGGCCTAGAATTAAGATTTTTGGTTTTAAAATGTTCGTAATGAATGCCTCTACAAATCTTGTTATGGTCAAAACCACGCCAGACTTATCGTTTTTGAGAAAAAAATATGTGTATCGCACAATAACATACATATTTTTACATATTTTCAGCTAAAAGTATGGCATAATTTGGTTTATTTTCATTTTCTCGGAAACTACTAGGCCTAGAATTAAGATTTTTGGTTTTAAAATGTTCGTAATGAATGCCTCTACAAATCTTGTTATGGTCAAAACCACGCCAGACTTACCGTTATTGAGAAAAAATATGTGCATCGCACAATAACATACATATTTTTAGCTAAAAGTATGGCATAATTTGGTTTATTTTCATTTTCTCGGAAACTACTAGGCCTAGAATTAAGATTTTTGGTTTAAAATGTTCGTAATGAATGCCTCTACAAATCTTGTTATGGTCAAAACCACGCCAGACTTACCGTTTTTGAGAAAAAATATGTGCATCGCACAATAACAAACATATTTTTAGCTAAAAGTATGGCATAATTTGGTTTATTTTCATTTTCTCGGAAACTACTAGGCCTAGAATTAAGATTTTTGGTTTAAAATGTCGTAATGAATGCCTCTACAAATCTTGTTATGGTCAAAACCACGCCAGACTTACCGTTTTTGAGAAAAAATATGTGCATCGCACAATAACATACATATTTTTAGCTAAAAGTATGGCATAATTGGTTTATTTTCATTTTCTCGGAAACTACTAGGCCTAGAATTAAGATTTTTGGTTTAAAATGTTCGTAATGAATGCCTCTACAAATCTTGTTATGGTCAAAACCACGCCAGACTTACCGTTTTTGAGAAAAAATATGTGCATCGCACAATAACATACATATTTTCAGCTAAAAGTATGGCATAATTTGGTTTATTTCCATTTTCTCGGAAACTACTAGGCCTAGAATTAAGATTTTTGGTTTTAAATGTTCGTAATGAATGCCTCTACAAATCTTGTTATGGTCAAAACCACGCCAGACTTACCGTTTTGAGAAAAAATATGTGTATCGCACAATAACATACATATTTTTACATATTTTCAGCTAAAAGTATGGCATAATTTGGTTTATTTCCATTTTCTCGGAAACTACTAGGCCTAGAATTAAGATTTTTGGTTTAAAAATGTTCGTAATGAATGCCTCTACAAATCTTGTTATGGTCAAAACCACGCCAGACTTACCGTTTTTTGAGAAAATAATATGTGCATCGCACAATAACATACATATTTTTAGCTAAAAGTATGGCATAAATTTGGTTTTATTTCCATTTTCTCGGAAACTACCAGGCCTAGAATTAAGATTTTTGGTTTAAAATGTTCGTAATGAATGCCTCTACAAATCTTGTTATGGTCAAAACCACGCCAGACTTACCGTTTTTGAGAAAAAATATGTGTATCGCACAATAACATACATATTTTTACATATTTTCAGCTAAAAGTATGGCATAATTGGTTATTTCCATTTTCTCGGAAACTACTAGGCCTAGAATTAAGATTTTTGGTTTTAAAAGTTCGTAATGAATGCCTCTACAAATCTTGTTATGGTCAAAAACCACGCCAGACTTACCGTTTTTGAGAAAAAATATGTGCATCGCACAAATAACATACATATTTTTAGCTAAAAGTATGGCATAATTTGGTTTATTTTCATTTTCTCGGAAACTACTAGGCCTAGAATTAAGATTTTTGGTTTAAAATGTTCGTAATGAATGCCTCTACAAATCTTGTTATGGTCAAAACCACGCCAGACTTACCGTTTTTGAGAAAAAATATGTGCATCGCACAATAACATACATATTTTTAGCTAAAGTATGGCATAATTTGGTTTTATTTCCATTTTCTCGGAAACTACTAGGCCTAGAATTAAGATTTTTGGTTTAAAATGTTCGTAATGAATGCCTCTACAAATCTTGTTATGGTCAAAACCACGCCAGACTTACCGTTTTTGAGAAAAAATATGTGCATCGCACAATAACATACATATTTTTAGCTAAAAGTATGGCATAATTTGGGTTTATTTTCATTTTCTCGGAAACTACTAGGCCTAGAATTAAGATTTTTGGTTTAAAATGTTCGTAATGAATGCCTCTACAAATCTTGTTATGGTCAAAACCACGCCAGACTTACCGTTTTTGAGAAAAAATATGTGCATCGCACAATAACATACATATTTTTAGCTAAAAATATGTATGGCATAATTTGGTTTATTTTCATTTTCTCGGAAACTACTAGGCCTAGAATTAAGATTTTTGGTTTAAAATGTTCGTAATGAATGCCTCTACAAATCTTGTTATGGTCAAAACCACGCCAGACTTACCGTTTTTGAGAAAAAATATGTGCATCGCACAATAACATACATATTTTTAGCTAAAAGTATGGCATAATTTGGTTTATTTCCATTTTCTCGGAACTACTAGGCCTAGAATTAAGATTTTTGGTTTAAAATGTTCGTAATGAATGCCTCTACAAATCTTGTTATGGTCATAAACCACGCCAGACTTACCGTTTTGAGAAAAAATATGTGCATCGCACAATAACATACATATTTTCAGCTAAAAGTATGGCATAATTTGGTTTATTTCCATTTTCTCGGAAACTACTAGGCCTAGAATTAAGATTTTTGGTTTAAAATGTTCGTAATGAATGCCTCTACAAATCTTGTTATGGGTCAAAACCACGCCAGACTTACCGTTTTTGAGAAAAAATATGTGCATCGCACAATAACATACATATTTTTACATATTTTCAGCTAAAAGTATGGCATAATTTGGTTTATTTCTATTTTCTCGGAAACTACTAGGCCTAGAATTAAGATTTTGGTTTAAAATGTTCGTAATGAATGCCTCTACAAATCGTGTTATGGTCAAAACCACGCCAGACTTACCGTTTTTGAGAAAAAAATATGTGCATCGCACAATAACATACATACTTTTAGCTAAAAGTATGGCATAATTGGTTTATTTCCATTTCTCGAAAACTACTAGGCCTAGAATTAAGATTTTTTGGTTTAAAATGTTCGTAATGAATGCCTCTACAAATCTTGTTATGGTCAAAACCACGCCAGACTTACCGTTTTTGAGAAAAAATATGTGCATCGCACAATAACATACATATTTTTAGCTAAAAGTATGGCATAATTTGGTTTATTTCCATTTTCTCGGAAACTACTAGGCCTAGAATTAAGATTTTTGGTTTAAAATGTTCGTAATGAATGCCTCTACAAATCTTGTTATGGTCAAAACCACGCCAGACTTACCGTTTTTGAGAAAAAATATGTGTATCGCACAGTAACATACATATTTTTACATATTTTCAGCTAAAAGTATGGCATAATTTGGTTTATTTCCATTTTCTCGGAAACTACTAGGCCTAGAATTAAGATTTTTGGTTTAAAATGTTCGTATGAATGCCTCTACAAATCTTGTTATGGTCAAAACCACGCCAGACTTACCGTTTTTGAGAAAAAATATGTGCATCGCACAAAAACATACATATTTTTAGCTAAAAGTATGGCATAATTTGGTTTATTTTCATTTTCTCGGAAACTACTAGGCCTAGAATTAAGATTTTTGGTTTAAAATGTTCGTAATGAATGCCTCTACAAATCTGTTATGGTCAAAACCACGCCAGAACTTACCGTTTTTTGAGAAAAAATATGTGCATCGCACAATAACATACATATTTTTAGCTAAAAGTATGGCATAATTTGGTTTATTTTCATTTTCTCGGAAACTACTAGGCCTAGAATTAAGATTTTTGGTTTAAAATGTTCGTAATGAATGCCTCTACAAATCTTGTTATGGTCAAAACCACGCCAGACTTACCGTTTTTGAGAAAAAATTATGTGTATCGCACAATAACATACATATTTTTTACATATTTTCAGCTAAAAGGATGGCATAATTGGTTTATTTCCATTTTCTCGGAAACTACTAGGCCTAGAATTAAGATTTTTGGTTTAAAATGTTCGTAATGAATGCCTCTACAATCTTGTTATGGTCAAAACCACGCCAGACTTACCGTTTTTGAGAAAAAATATGTGTATCGCACAATAACATACATATTTTTACATATTTTCAGCTAAAAGTATGGCATAATTTGGTTTATTTCCATTTTCTCGGAAACTACTAGCCTAGAATTAAGATTTTTGGTTTAAAATGTTCGTAATGAATGCCTCTACAAATCTTGTTATGGTCAAAACCACGCCAGACTTACCGTTTTTGAGAAAAAATATGTGCATCGCACAATAACATACATATTTTTAGCTAAAAGTATGGCATAATTTGGTTTTATTTTCATTTTTCTCGGAAACTACTAGGCCTAGAATTAAGATTTTTGGTTTAAAATGTTCGTAATGAATGCCTCTACAAATCTTGTTATGGTCAAAACCACGCCAGGGACTTACCGTTTTTGAGAAAAAAATATGTGCATCGCACAATAACATACATATTTTTAGCTAAAAGTATGGCATAATTTGGTTTATTTTCATTTTCTCGGAAACTACTAGGCCTAAGAATTAAGATTTTTGGTTTAAAATGTTCGTAATGAATGCCTCTACAATCTTGTGATGGTCAAAACCACGCCAGACTTACCGTTTTTGAGAAAAAATATGTGTATCGCACAATAACATACATATTTTTACATATTTTCAGCTAAAAGTATGGCATAATTTGGTTTATTTCCATTTTTCTCGGAAACTACTAGGCCTAGAATTAAGATTGTTTTGGTTTAAAATGTTCGTAATGAATGCCTCTACAAATCTTGTTATGGTCAAAACCACGCCAGACTTACCGTTTTGAGAAAAAATATGTGTATCGCACAATACCATACATATTTTTACATATTTTCAGCTAAAAGTATGGCATAATTTGGTTTATTTCCATTTTCTCGGAAACTACTAGGCCTAGAATTAAGATTTTGGTTTAAATGTTCGTAATGAATGCCTCTACAAATCTTTGTTATGGTCAAAACCACGCCAGACTTACCCTTTTTGAGAAAAAATATGTGCATCGCACAATAACATACATATTTTTTACATATTTTTAGCTAAAAGTATGGCATAATTTGGTTTATTTCCATTTTCTCGGAAACTACTAGGGCCTAGAATTAAGATTTTTGGTTTAAAATGTTCGTAATGAATGCCTCTACAAATCTTGTTATGGTCAAAACCACGCCAGACTTACCGTTTTTGAGAAAAAAATATGTGCATCGCACAATAACATACATATTTTAGCTAAAAGTATGGCATAATTTGGTTTATTTCCATTTTCTCGGAAACTACTAGGCCTAGAATTAAGATTTTTGGTTTAAAATGTTCGTAATGAATGCCTCTACAAATCTTGTTATGGTCAATAACCACGCCAGACTTACCGTTTTTGAGAAAAAATATGTGTATCGCACAATAACATACATATTTTTACATATTTTCAGCTAAAAGTATGGCATAATTTGGTTTATTTCCATTTTCTCGGAAACTACTAGGCCTAGAATTAAGATTTTTGGTTTAAAATGTTCGTAATGAATGCCTCTACAAATCTTGTTATGGTCAAAACCACGCCAGACTTACCGTTTTTGAGAAAAAATATGTGTAATCGCACAATAACATACATATTTTTACATTTTTTCAGCTAAAAGTATGGCATATTTGGTTTATTTCCATTTTCTCGGAAACTACTAGGCCTAGAATTAAGATTTTTGGTTTAAAATGTTCGTAATGAATGCCTCTACAAATCTTGTTATGGTCAAAACCACGCCCAGACTTACCGTTTTTGAGAAAAAATATGTGTATCGCACAATAACATACATATTTTTACATATTTTCAGCTAAAAGTATGGCATAATTTGGGTTTATTTCCATTTTCTCGGAAACTACTAGGCCTAGAATTAAGATTTTTTGGTTTAAATGTTCGTATGAATGCCTCTACAAATCTTGTTATGGTCAAAACAACGCCAGACTTACCGTTTTTGAGAAAAAATATGTGTATCGCACAATAACATACATATTTTTACATATTTTCAGCTAAAAGTATGGCATAATTTGGTTTATTTCCATTTTCTCGGAAACTACTAGGCCTAGAATTAAGATTTTTGGTTTAAAATGTTCGTAATGAATGCCTCTACAAATCTTGTTATGGTCAAAACCACGCCAGACTTACCGTTTTTTGAGAAAAAATATGTGCATCGCACAATAACATACATATTTTTAGCTAAAAGTATGGCATAATTTGGTTTATTTTCATTTTCTCGGAAACTACTAGGCCTAGAATTAAGATTTTTGGTTTAAAATGTTCGTAATGAATGCCTCTACAAATCTTGTTATGGTCAAAACCACGCCAGACTTACCGTTTTTGAGAAAAAATATGTGCATCGCACAATAACATACATATTTTTAGCTAAAAGTATGGCATAATTTGGTTTATTTTCATTTTCTCGGAAACTACTAGGCCTAGAATTAAGATTTTTGGTTTAAAATGTTCGTAATGAATGCCTCTACAAATCTTGTTATGGTCAAAACCACGCCAGACTTACCGTTTTTGAGAAAAATATGTGTATCGCACAATAACATACATATTTTTACATATTTTCAGCTAAAAGTATGGCATAATTTGGTTTTATTTCCATTTTCTCGGAAACTACTAGGCCTAGAATTAAGATTTTTGGTTTAAAATGTTCGTAATGAATGCCTCTACAAATCTTGTTATGGTCAAAACCACGCCAGACTTACCCTTTTTTGAGAAAAAAATATGTGCATCGCACAATAACGCTACATATTTTTAGCTAAAAGTATGGCATAATTTGGTTTATTTCCATTTTCTCGGAAACTACTAGGCCTAGAATTAAGATTTTTGGTTTAAAATGTTCGTAATGAATGCCTCTACAAATCTTGTTATGGTCATAACCACGCCAGACTTACCGTTTTTGAGAAAAAATATGTGTATCGCACAATAACAAACATATTTTTACATATTTTCAGCTAAAAGTATGGCATAATTTGGTTTATTTCCATTTTCTCGGAAACTACTAGGCCTAGAATTAAGATTTTTGATTTAAAATGTTCGTAATGAATGCCTCTACAAATCTTGTTATGGTCAAAACCACGCCAGACAGACTTACCGTTTTGAGAAAAAATATGTGCATTGCACAATAACATACATATTTTTAGCTAAAGTATGGCATAAATTTGGTTTATTTTCATTTTCTCGGAAACTACTAGGCCTAGAATTAAGATTTTTGGTTTAAAATGTTCGTAATGAATGCCTCTACAAATCTTGTTATGGTCAAAACCACGCCAGACTTACCGTTTTTGAGAAAAATATGTGCATCGCACAATAACATACATTGTTTTTAGCTAAAAGTATGGCATAATTTGGTTTATTTCCATTTTCTCGGAAACTACTAGGCCTAGAATTAAGATTTTTGGTTTAAACATGTTCGTAATGAATGCCTCTACAAATCTTGTTATGGTCAAAACCACGCCAGACTTACCGTTTTTGAGAAAAAATATGTGTATCGCACAATAACATACATATTTTTACATATTTTCAGCTAAAAGTATGGCATAATTTGGTTTATTTTCATTTTCTCGGAAACTACTAGGCCTAGAATTAAGATTTTTGGTTTTAAATGTTCGTATTGAATGCCTCTACAAATCTTGTTATGGTCAAAACCACGCCAGACTTACCGTTTTTGAGAAACCAATAATGTGTACCGCACAATAACACTACAATATTATTAGCTAACCAGTATGGCATACATTTGGTTTATTTCCATTTTCTCGGAACTACTAGGCCTAGAATTAAGATTTTTGGGTTTAAACATGTTCGTAATGAATGCCTCTACAAATCTTGTTATGGTCAAAACCACGCCAGACTTACCGTTATTGAGAAAAAAATATGTGTATCGCACAATAACATACATATTTTTACATATTTTCAGCTAAAAGTATGGCATAATTTGGTTTATTTCCATTTTCTCGAAACTACTAGGCCTAGAATTAAGATTTTTGGTTTTAAAATGTTCGTAATGAATGCCTTCTACAAATCTTGTCATATGGTCAAAACCACGCCAGACTTACCGTTTTTGAGAAAAAAATATGTGTATCGCACAATTAACAGACATATTTTTACATATTTTCAGCTAAAAGTATGGCATAAATTGGTTTATTCCATTTTCTCGGAAACTACTAGGCCTAGAATTAAGATTTTTGGTTTAAAATGTTCGTAATGAATGCCTCTACAAATCTTGTAATGGTCAAAACCACCCAGCCAGACTTACCCTTTATGAGAAAAAATATGTGCATCGCACAATAACATACATATTTTTAGCTAAAAGTATGGCATAATTTGGTTTATATTTCCATTTTTCCTCGGAAACTACTACGGCCTAGAATTAAGATTTTTGGTTTAAAAATGTTCGTAAAGAATGCCTCTACAAATCTTGTTATGGTCAAAACCACGCCAGACTTACCGTTTTTTGAGAAAAAATATGTGTATCGCACAATACATACATATTTATTACATATTTTCAGCTAAAAGTATGGCATAATTTGGTTTATTTCCATTTTCTCGGAAACTACTAGGCCTAGAATTAAGATTTTTGGTTAAAATGGTCGTAATGAATGCCTCTACAAATCTTGTTATGGTCAAAACCACGCCAGACTTACCGTTTTTGAGAAAAAATATGTGCATTGCACAATAACATACATATTTTTTAGCTAAAAGTATGGCATAATTTGGTTTATTTTCATTTTCTCGGAAACTACTAGGCCTAGAAATAAGATTTTTGGTTTAAAATGTTCGTAATGAATGCCTCTACAAATCTTGTTATGGTCAAAACCACGCCAGACTTACCGTTTTTGAGAAAAAATATGTGCATCGCACAATAACATACATATTTTTAGCTAAAAGTATGGCATAATTTGGTTTATTTCCATTTTCTCGGAAACCTACTAGGCCCTAGAATTAAGATTTTGGTTTAAAATGTTCGTAATGAATGCCTCTACAAATCTTGTTATGGTCAAAACCACGCCAGACTTACCGTTTTTGAGAAGAAAAAATATGTGTATCGCACAATAACATACATATTTTTACATATTTTCAGCTAAAAGTATGGCATAATTTGGTTTATTCCATTTTCTCGGAAACTACTAGGCCTAGAATTAAGATTTTTGGTTTAAAATGTTCGTAATGAATGCCTCTACAAATCTTGTTATGGTCAAAACCCACGCCAGACTTACCGTTTTTGAGAAAAAATATGTGTATCGCACAATAACATACATATTTTTAGCTAAAAGTATGGCATAATTTGGTTTATTACCATTTTCTCGGAAACTACTAGGCCTAGAATTAAGATTTTTGGTTTAAAATTTCGTAATGAATGCCTCTACAAATCTTGTTATGGTCAAAACCACGCCAGACTTACCGTTTATGAGAAAAAAATATGTGCATCGCACAATAACATACATATTTTTAGCTAAAAGTATGGCATAAATTTGGTTTATTTTCATTTCTCGGAAACTACTAGGCCTAGAATTAAGATTTTTGGTTTAAAAATGTTCGTAATGAATGCCTCTACAAATCTTGTTATGGTCAAACCACGCCAGACAATACCGTTTTTGAGAAAAAATATGTGTATCGCACAATAACATACATATTTTAACATATTTACAGCTAAAAGTATGGCATAATTTGGTTTATTTCCATTTTCTCGGAAACTACTAGGCCTAGAATTAAGATTTTTTGGTTTAAATATGTTCGTAATGAATGCCTCTACAAATCTTGTTATGGTCAAAACCACGCCAGACTTACCGTTTTTGAGAAAAAATATGTGTATCGCACAATAAACATACATATTTTACATATTTTCAGCTAAAAGTATGGCATAATTTGGTTTATTTCCATTTTCTCGGAAACTACTAGGCCTAGAATTAAGATTTTTGGTTTTAAAATGTTCGTAATTGAATGCCCTCTACAAATCTTGTTATGGTCAAAACCACGCAAGACTTACCGTTTTTGAGAAAAAATATGTGCATCGCACAATACATACATATTTTTACATATTTTCAGCTAAAAGTATGGCATAATTATGGGTTTATTTCCATTTTCTCGGAAACTACTAGGCCTAGAATTAAGATTTTTGGTTTAAAATGTTCGTAATTGAATGCCTCTACAAATCTTGTTATTGTCAAAACCACGCCAGACTTACGTTTTTGAGAAAAAATATGTGCATCGCACAATAACATACATATTTTTAGCTAAAAGTATGGATAAATTTGGTTTATTTCCATTTTCTCGGAAACTACTAGGCCTAGAATTAAGATTTTTGGTTTAAAATGTTCGTAATGATGCCTCTACAAATCCGTGTTATGGTCAAAACCACGACAGACTTACCGTTTTTGAGAAAAAAATATGTGTATCGCACCAATAACATACATATTTTTACATATTTCAGCTAAAAGTATGGCATAATTTGGTTTATTTCCATTTTCTCGGAAACTACTAGGCCTAGAATTAAGATTTTTGGTTTAAAATGTTCGTAATGAATGCCTCTACAAATCTTGTTATGGTCAAAACCACGCCCAGACTTACCGTTTTTGAGAAAAAATATGTGTATCGCACAATACATACATATTTTTACATATTTTCAGCTAAAAGTATGGCATAATTTGGTTTATTTCCATTTTCTCGAACTACTAGGCCTAGAATTAAGATTTTGGTTTAAAATGTTCGTAATGAATGCCTCTACAAATCTTGTTATGGTCAAAACCACGCGCAGACTTACCGTTTTTGAGAAAAAATATGTGCATCGCACAATAACATACATATTTTTAGCTAAAAGTATGGCATAATTTGGTTTATTTCCACTTCTCGGAAACTACTAGGCCTAGAATTAAGATTTATGGTTTAAAATGTTCGTAATGAATGCCTCTACAATCTTGTTTATGGGTCAAAACCACGCCAGACTTACCGTTTTTGAGAAAAAATATGTGCATCGCACAATAACATACATATTTTTAGCTAAAAGTATGGCATAATTTGGTTTATTTTCATTTTCTCGGAAACTACTAGGCCTAGAATTAAGATTTTTGGTTTAAAATGTTCGTAATGAATGCCTCTACAAATCTTGTTATGGTCAAAACCACGCCCAGACTTACCGTTTTTGAGAAAAAATATGTGCATCGCACAATAACATACATATGTTTAGCTAAAAGTATGGCATAATTTGGTTATTTTTCATTTTCTCGGAAACTACTAGGCCTAGAATTAAGATTTTTGTTTAAAATGTTCGTAATGAATGCCTCCTACAAATCTTGTTATGGTCAAAACCACGCCAGACTTACCGTTTTTGAGAAAAAATATGTGCATCGCACAATAACATACATATTTTTAGCTAAAAGATATGGCATAATTTGGTTTTATTTTCATTTTCTCGGAAACTACTAGGCCTAGAATTAAGATTTTTGGTTTAA